>JAWNMO010000495.1:3365000-3670946 GCA_035043915.1 Drosophila paramelanica | reverse complement strand
GCCTATAATAACAGCTAAAACTCGCATACCAAATTTGACAAAAAACACAAGGGGTAACATCACGATTTTTGTCAAAATCTCGAAAATTTTAAAATTCAAAACTTTGAATAGATTTTGATTCTGTGGACTTTTAAGAGTAAAATGATATATATCTTTCCCAAATCGGACAACAAATGGCCAAGATATAGTCATTTAAAGCCTATAATAACAGCTAAAACTCGCTTACCAAATTTGACAAAAAACACAAGGGGTAACATCACGATTTTTGTCAAAATCGCGAAAATTTTAAAATTCAAAACTTTGAATAGATTTTGATTCTATGAACTTTTAAGAGTAAAATGATATATATCTTTCCCAAATCGGACAACAAATGGCCAAGATATAGTCGTTTAAAGCCTATAATAACAGCTAAAACTCGCATACCAAATTTGACAAAAAACACAAGGGGTAACATCACAATTTTTGTCAAAATCGCGAAAATTTTAAAATTCAAAACTTTGAATAGATTTTGATTCTATGAACTTTTAAGAGTAAAATGATATATATCTTTCCCAAATCGGACAACAAATGGCCAAGATATAGTCATTTAAAGCCTATAATAACAGCTAAAACTCGCATACCAAATTTGACAAAAAACACAAGGGGTAACATCACAATTTTTGTCAAAATCTCGAAAATTTTAAAATTCAAAACTTTGAATAGATTTTGATTCTATGGACTTTTAAGAGTAAAATGATATATATCTTTCCCAAATCGGACAACAAATGGCCAAGATATAGTCATTTAAAGCCTATAATAACAGCTAAAACTCGCATACCAAATTTGACAAAAAACACAAGGGGTAACATCACAATTTTTGTCAAAATCTCGAAAATTTTAAAATTCAAAACTTTGAATAGATTTTGATTCTGTGGACTTTTAAGAGTAAAATGATATATATCTTTCCCAAATCGGACAACAAATGGCCAAGATATAGTCATTTAAAGCCTATAATAACAGCTAAAACTCGCATACCAAATTTGACAAAAAACACAAGGGGTAACATCACAATTTTTGTCAAAATCGCGAAAATTTTAAAATTCAAAACTTTGAATAGATTTTGATTCTATGGACTTTTAAGAGTAAAATGATATATATCTTTCCCAAATCGGACAACAAATGGCCAAGATACAGTCATTTAAAGCCTATAATAACAGCTAAAACTCGCATACCAAATTTGACAAAAAACACAAGGGGTAACATCACAATTTTTGTCAAAATCGCGAAAATTTTAAAATTCAAAACTTTGAATAGATTTTGATTCTATGGACTTTTAAGAGTAAAATGATATATATCTTTCCCAAATCGGACAACAAATGGCCAAGATACAGTCATTTAAAGCCTATAATAACAGCTAAAACTCGCATACCAAATTTGACAAAAAACACAAGGGGTAACATCACAATTTTTGTCAAAATCGCGAAAATTTTAAAATTCAAAACTTTGAATAGATTTTGATTCTATGGACTTTTAAGAGTAAAATGATATATATCTTTCCCAAATCGGACAACAAATGGCCAAGATACAGTCATTTAAAGCCTATAATAACAGCTAAAACTCGCATACCAAATTTGACAAAAAACACAAGGGGTAACATCACAATTTTTGTCAAAATCGCGAAAATTTTAAAATTCAAAACTTTGAATAGATTTTGATTCTATGGACTTTTAAGAGTAAAATGATATATATCTTTCCCAAATCGGACAACAAATGGCCAAGATACAGTCATTTAAAGCCTATAATAACAGCTAAAACTCGCATACCAAATTTGACAAAAAACACAAGGGGTAACATCACAATTTTTGTCAAAATCGCGAAAATTTTAAAATTCAAAACTTTGAATAGATTTTGATTCTATGGACTTTTAAGAGTAAAATGATATATATCTTTCCCAAATCGGACAACAAATGGCCAAGATATAGTCATTTAAAGCCTATAATAACAGCTAAAACTCGCATACCAAATTTGACAAAAAACACAAGGGGTAACATCACAATTTTTGTCAAAATCGCGAAAATTTTAAAATTCAAAACTTTGAATAGATTTTGATTCTATGGACTTTTAAGAGTAAAATGATATATATCTTTCCCAAATCGGACAACAAATGGCCAAGATATAGTCATTTAAAGCCTATAATAACAGCTAAAACTCGCATACCAAATTTGACAAAAAACACAAGGGGTAACATCACAATTTTTGTCAAAATCGCGAAAATTTTAAAATTCAAAACTTTGAATAGATTTTGATTCTATGGACTTTTAAGAGTAAAATGATATATATCTTTCCCAAATCGGACAACAAATGGCCAAGATATAGTCATTTAAAGCCTATAATAACAGCTAAAACTCGCATACCAAATTTGACAAAAAACACAAGGGGTAACATCACAATTTTTGTCAAAATCGCGAAAATTTTAAAATTCAAAACTTTGAATAGATTTTGATTCTATGGACTTTTAAGAGTAAAATGATATATATCTTTCCCAAATCGGACAACAAATGGCCAAGATATAGTCATTTAAAGCCTATAATAACAGCTAAAACTCGCATACCAAATTTGACAAAAAACACAAGGGGTAACATCACAATTTTTGTCAAAATCGCGAAAATTTTAAAATTCAAAACTTTGAATAGATTTTGATTCTATGGACTTTTAAGAGTAAAATGATATATATCTTTCCCAAATCGGACAACAAATGGCCAAGATATAGTCATTTAAAGCCTATAATAACAGCTAAAACTCGCATACCAAATTTGACAAAAAACACAAGGGGTAACATCACGATTTTTGTCAAAATCGCGAAAATTTTAAAATTCAAAACTTTGAATAGATTTTGATTCTATGGACTTTTAAGAGTAAAATGATATATATCTTTCCCAAATCGGACAACAAATGGCCAAGATATAGTCATTTAAAGCCTATAATAACAGCTAAAACTCGCATACCAAATTTGACAAAAAACACAAGGGGTAACATCACAATTTTTGTCAAAATCGCGAAAATTTTAAAATTCAAAACTTTGAATAGATTTTGATTCTATGAACTTTTAAGAGTAAAATGATATATATCTTTCCCAAATCGGACAACAAATGGCCAAGATATAGTCATTTAAAGCCTATAATAACAGCTAAAACTCGCTTACCAAATTTGACAAAAAACACAAGGGGTAACATCACGATTTTTGTCAAAATCGCGAAAATTTTAAAATTCAAAACTTTGAATAGATTTTGATTCTGTGGACTTTTAAGAGTAAAATGATATATATCTTTCCCAAATCGGACAACAAATGGCCAAGATATAGTCATTTAAAGCCTATAATAACAGCTAAAACTCGCATACCAAATTTGACAAAAAACACAAGGGGTAACATCACGATTTTTGTCAAAATCGCGAAAATTTTAAAATTCAAAACTTTGAATAGATTTTTATTCTGTGGACTTTTAAGAGTAAAATGATATATATCTTTCCCAAATCGGACAACAAATGGCCAAGATATAGTCATTTAAAGCCTATAATAACAGCTAAAACTCGCTTACCAAATTTGACAAAAAACACAAGGGGTAACATCACGATTTTTGTCAAAATCTCGAAAATTTTAAAATTCAAAACTTTGAATAGATTTTTATTCTGTGAACTTTTAAGAGTAAAATGATATATATCTTTCCCAAATCGGACAACAAATGGCCAAGATATAGTCATTTAAAGCCTATAATAACAGCTAAAACTCGCATACCAAATTTGACAAAAAACACAAGGGGTAACATCACGATTTTTGTCAAAATCTCGAAAATTTTAAAATTCAAAACTTTGAATAGATTTTTATTCTGTGAACTTTTAAGAGTAAAATGATATATATCTTTCCCAAATCGGACAACAAATGGCCAAGATATAGTCATTTAAAGCCTATAATAACAGCTAAAACTCGCTTACCAAATTTGACAAAAAACACAAGGGGTAACATCACGATTTTTGTCAAAATCTCGAAAATTTTAAAATTCAAAACTTTGAATAGATTTTTATTCTGTGAACTTTTAAGAGTAAAATGATATATATCTTTCCCAAATCGGACAACAAATGGCCGAGATATAGTCATTTAAAGCCTATAATAACAGCTAAAACTCGCTTACCAAATTTGACAAAAAACACAAGGGGTAACATCACGATTTTTGTCAAAATCTCGAAAATTTTAAAATTCAAAACTTTGAATAGATTTTTATTCTGTGAACTTTTAAGAGTAAAATGATATATATCTTTCCCAAATCGGACAACAAATGGCCGAGATATAGTCATTTAAAGCCTATAATAACAGCTAAAACTCGCTTACCAAATTTGACAAAAAACACAAGGGGTAACATCACGATTTTTGTCAAAATCTCGAAAATTTTAAAATTCAAAACTTTGAATAGATTTTTATTCTGTGAACTTTTAAGAGTAAAATGATATATATCTTTCCCAAATCGGACAACAAATGGCCGAGATATAGTCATTTAAAGCCTATAATAACAGCTAAAACTCGCTTACCAAATTTGACAAAAAACACAAGGGGTAACATCACGATTTTTGTCAAAATCTCGAAAATTTTAAAATTCAAAACTTTGAATAGATTTTTATTCTGTGAACTTTTAAGAGTAAAATGATATATATCTTTCCCAAATCGGACAACAAATGGCCAAGATATAGTCATTTAAAGCCTATAATAACAGCTAAAACTCCCTTACCAAATTTGACAAAAAACACAAGGGGTAACATCACAATTTTTGTCAAAATCTCGAAAATTTTAAAATTCAAAACTTTGAATAGATTTTTATTCTGTGAACTTTTAAGAGTAAAATGATATATATCTTTCCCAAATCGGACAACAAATGGCCAAGATATAGTCATTTAAAGCCTATAATAACAGCTAAAACTCGCTTCCCAAATTTGACAAAAAACACAAGGGGTAACATCACAATTTTTGTCAAAATCTCGAAAATTTTAAAATTCAAAACTTTGAATAGATTTTTATTCTGTGAACTTTTAAGAGTAAAATGATATATATCTTTCCCAAATCGGACAACAAATGGCCAAGATATAGTCATTTAAAGCCTATAATAACAGCTAAAACTCGCTTACCAAATTTGACAAAAAACACAAGGGGTAACATCACAATTTTTGTCAAAATCTCGAAAATTTTAAAATTCAAAATTTTGAATGGATATCGATTCTATAGACTTTTAAGAGTAAAACGATATATGTCTTTCTCAAATCGGAATACAATTGGCCAAGATACAGTCATTTAAAGCATATAAAAGAACTAAAATTTGCATATTTCGAGTAAATAAGGTCATATCTTCGAATATAATACTTATTTAGATTCGCACGCATATCAAATGACGTTAAAAAATTCTGACTCCAAATATTGTCCAAATTTGACAAAAAAGATAAGGGGTAACATCACAGTGCTATAAAAAGGATGAAAATCCTTTCAGGAGTTAAGATAAAATTACATTTTTGTAAACAAAAAGCTGGCCATTACTCAGCCGTATCCGTGCAGATCCTGGCGAGTCCTGCGTCAAGCAACTCGTATTGACCAAGTTTCTTAGATATCAAGGATTTTGTGATTTTGGCCAGTTTCTTTACGCTCTAAGCGACTGAAATTTTACAAGTATCCAAATCTTAGATGCCCCAATAATCTGCAAGGATATGGCCGAGTCCGCAGACAACAAATTGGTTCCTAGATGACCTCCATATCTCTGGTAATCATACCAAAGGTATAGTCCTGGTGAACCTAAAGAGCTGCATCCTTGAAAAATGCGCAAGAATACGCTCAAGAAATATGTATGCTTCTTTTTCAGCTGCCCCATCCCTTTCACACCTTTCCTCCAGAATCTGCTGCTGCTGTTGCGTCAAATTTAGCATTAAGGGTTGAGTCTGTATTCTCTGAGTCTGAATTTTTACTAGAAATCTTGCACATCGGTGGCCCAAAAATGTTACCTTAGAAGTATGCAATAGAATTTTGCACATTTTTGAATTTTTCTGCCCGCCTTCTGACGATTCTGTTCGCTTGGTGTTTCAGCTCGATTTTGCGTTAAGAATCTTGCACATCGGCGGCCCAAAAATGTTACCTTAGAAGTATGCAATGAAATTTTGCACACATTTAAAATTTTCTGTCCACCTTCTGACGATTCTGTTCGCCTGGTGTTTCAGCTCGATTTTGCGTTAAGAATCTTGCACATCGGCGGCCCAAAAATGTTACCTTAGAAGTATGCAATGAAATTTTGCACACATTTAAAATTTTCTGTCCACCTTCTGACGATTCTGTTCGCCTGGTGTTTCAGCTCGATTTTGCATTAAGAATCTTGCACATCGGCGGCCCAAAAATGTTACCTTAGAAGTATGCAATGGAATTTTGCACATTTTTAAATTTTTCTGTCCCCCTTCTGACGATTCTGTTCGCCTGGTGTTTTAGCTCGATTTTAAGAGAATTTGCCAACCGACTACACAAAAGTTGCCCAGAAAGATTCTCCTAACAGCAATAAAAAAGAATTTGTGTATTTTTTTTAAATATATTTATTAAATTTCTCTTTACATCCTTTTAATGTTCTTATATTTATTTTGTATGCGTATTGCTCTTACACCATATTTTTATTATATTATTTTCATTTCAAACAAGCTTATTGCAATACTTAAATATATTGTTCTTATACTGTATTATATAAATATACATAAAATTCATTGATATATTTACAAATGACTTGTTTCCGGTTTTTTAGGGCGGCATAAACAATTTTTTGTTGCTTCAGCTACAATGCTAATGCTGCCAGATTGATAGAAAAAGAATTTTAAATTTCGCTAACTGCAACGGCTTTATTCAAGCAGTTTTGGCGCAAGCAGTTTTGTCTCAAACAGTCAACTGCTTTGTTTATACTGCTTACTTTTTGTGCATTAAAATATCATGTAGCGCAGCCAACTTCACTTAACGCGACTTTCCGACTCAGGTGAAGTTGGCTGTGCGCAAGGTCAAAACTGACGTGAAGTCGGTTGCGCGCACTTTTCAAACATTATTTAATTTAAATAAACTAAATTAAGTGTGTCAGTTTGCCATAGTTTAATCTATCTGTACTTGGGTGGCCGCAGACACTTGCTTGACTTTCCAAATTATGATAAAAAGTCTTAAGCTTTGGCAAATATATTATCCTGTATATTTATTATTAGAATGTGCTTATAAACACAGGAAACAGGAAAAAAAAATGTAACTATGCTTATGCATGTAAATATTCTTACGTGTTATTTATTTGCATTCTGAAATAGGTTTATTTGAATTTGGACAATCACAAATAATGCTTGACTATTCGCTTGATAGATACTCGCTAATTAAATGATATTTTATTTGATACGAATTTCTTTGTTTACGCACTATGCAACTAATTTTGTCTGCAACTACTTAAGAGCTAAAATTAAAATCGATTATCCTTTGAGGTAATAATGCAAAAAAAAAAAAAAAATCTCATACACATATAGGAGTAGTGATGGCTAATAAAATCGGGCTAGGCTAATTTGAATATTTGATTGTTTCATAGTAGCCGCCGTTCACCGATGTCGGAGGCGGAGTCATTGGCGTCAGGTAAACCGGTTTTAAATCGATTGGCGATCGATCTATGGCATGGTTGCCCGACTGCGATGGCGGCGGCGTCATGCTTCCATGATGATGATGATGATGATGATTGTGATGATGATGATGGTGCGACTGCGACTGCGTTTGCGCCGACTGTATGGATGACAAGGCGGGCAGCTGCTGCAGCGACATGGAGCGCAGACCTGTAAAGAAAACAAGCAAAGGGAGCAACAAACAAGACTCGATTAAAAAGCGTTCGTTTTTATGATCCGGCGTTAAAATTCACACAGCGCCGCAACGCCGACGCTGGCAGCGGCAGCAATAAAAACGCTCGACAGCGGACGGACGGGCAGTGCCAGAGCCATGTGTTGCTATGCGGTGGTAATCCGAGATGAAGACACACCGCACACCCACACATGCACACACACACAGACATAGTCAGTCACACACACAGTGATTGACGGGAACACCCAGTGGGGCACTTACCGTTATCCAAGCTGCTGCCACTTGTTGCATAGGAGTAGCCCGCCGCCACGAGACTGGCGGCTGGCGCATAATCACTTTGAAGCGCCGCCACAGGCGAACTGGAGGAGCCCGCCGTCGAGGTCATGCCCAGCGCTGAGTGGGCCAACGGTGGCGTCGCCGAGCCATTCAGATTGCCACCCACCGCCGTTAGGCAGGTTATGTTCGAGTACTGGGGCAGCGGACCCACACCAACCGCCGAGGAGCCACTGTGCGCCGCATGCACATTCCAAGCATCGCCGAATCCCTGCGCCGCCGAAGGCCCGGCGGCCGCAGCGCCGTAGTCGTAGCTGGCGTAGGCTGGCGTAGCATAGAAGTTGGCATTGTCCTGCAGGAAACCAGGAATTAGATTAACAATGCCAATCTGGGGAAATTGTACACAAGTGCTTACCATGCCCGCATCGCCGTATGTGCCGCTGTAGAAGCCGTTCGCATTGACGGCGTACGTCTTGACCTTGATTTTGGAGCGATAGCCACGTGGACGGCGGCGCAGACTGCCCTCATCCTCGAACAAGTGCGCCGAGTTCTCATCAATGGTCCAGTAGTTGCCCTTGCCGGGCTTGCCCACGCCCATGCCCTTGGGCAGCTTCTTGAAGCACTCGTTCAGGCTGAGATTGTGGCGCACCGAGTTCTTCCAGCCCACGTAGGGTCCGCGAAAGAATTCATAGCTGCAAAAAGATATTGCCAGTTTATTTATTTTGCTTTGAGCCATTCTCATATTCATTCTAATGAGCTTTCAGTGTCCCTCACAAAACTCAATTAAAAATTTTCGGGTTCGCAGACTTGGCAACAACAAACAAACGAAGTCAGCGCGAAATCTTCTCACGCATCACCAATCGGTGATCCCCCGTGGCTCAAGTGCTGCGAATGCCCATTTCCCCTCCCGTTCCCGTTCCCAGTCGCGAGTGTCGCCAATAACCAAACACATAAAGTGCCATGCTCTGAGAAATATGAGCAATCAAAAGGATGCGCCCGCCTGGGCTTGAAGAGGGGCGGCTTTAGCTTCCCGTTGCCGTTGCCGTTGCTGTTGGCGTTGCTGTTGTTCTTGGGTTGGGGCAGCTGCTCATATTTTGTTGACTAAATAAAATCGGAGGCAAGTAAATAAACGCAAGCGACGCATGAAAATCGA
Source organism: Drosophila paramelanica (assembly GCA_035043915.1). Classification (NCBI taxonomy): domain Eukaryota; kingdom Metazoa; phylum Arthropoda; class Insecta; order Diptera; family Drosophilidae; genus Drosophila; species Drosophila paramelanica. Next base: position 3,661,662 of record JAWNMO010000495.1, on the reverse strand, counting down.
AACACTTTTGGCCGCCCCCACCTCACCCCTTGCCCGCAATCCATGTTGGCTGTATCTGTGTCCGGTGCCCGCTGGCCGGCGACAGGGTGTCGATATCGGTAATGGCTCCCAGCGCGTTACTTGAGATCGCGACGCTGCTTTCGGCGCTTGGGAATGCACTGATCGATAAGAGCTGAGCCATTTTGGGGGTCGGAACCAGATACCTGTCTGTCTAGACCGACAGATTGGCACTCTGTGACAACAGCCATTATTTACTAAAGAATACAACATCTAAGACAAGATAGATTGATTACTTTGGCTGTGTCCCAACTTGAAAATACCCTGTACATTAAAAATGAGTCTACCAAAAACTAAAGCAAAATATGTTCAAAAATTTTTCTGGCTGCTTAATTTTAGAGGTATACATAGTTGAAAGATCGATATTTATCGGTCATTTAAGAAAAAACTACAGGTTTTATATTAAGCTTTCAGTTGTTGTGTAAGATTGAAAAACACATAATATCATCTTGGCTATTGATGTTAAGAATATATATACAATATGTAATCATATATTTGCCTAAGGCAATGTAGCATTTTTTATACATGTTTAAACATGCATCACAGTAAAATATCTTATCAAGTTTTTTATATAAGATCAAAACTAAAGAACTTTCTTTTGATTTGAGTATAGAATAGCGAATTTTGTATATTTTTTATCTGAGCTAAATCTTTTTTTTCTTGATTTAAGACTGTCAAAAACTAAAACATTAAATAATAAACTCTTCTTTCACTGGAAAAAACTTAATTTTTGTGTTTGAATTTAATTTTTAATGTTCTCTGCGCACATCTCTGATCCTATAAATGTCGAAGCGATCATTGACATAGGAGTCTGCTGATCTGAGAAACATTGAAACCCTTTCAAGCTCTTAAGCTCAACATATGGTCACTGAAATGTGATATCCGGCAAGTAAGCCGCAATCTCAAGTGGCTCTCGCAATTGGCTCCAATTATACAGCAGGGGAATTCTATCGGCCGAGTTGGATTTCATATATTTATGGATCTGAATTGAACCCACCTCTTTTGTAAATATGCGTAGATCTCGCTGAGCGTCAGTTTGCCAGTGGGCGAGTCCTTGATGGCATGACCGATCATGTTGATATAGCTCAGAGCCGGCTTCTCGGGGCGGCGAGTGCCCGACTTCTTGGTCGTGTCCGGCGTGCTATTATCCTGGGCACTAGAGCTGCTGGCCTTCGTCTGCTGTCCGCTTGGACTCTCGTGGGTTCCGTTCGTTGGCGTCGTCTCGGAGCCGTGGAGCGACTTGGCGGGCGAGGAACTGGCGCTTGAGTAGTTCAGCACGGACATGCCGTGTCCGTGGGCGTTCGCTATGACCTGCGTGGGCGAGGCGGAAATGCGCGGCAGATAGCTGCCCGGTCCCGGAGAGTCCTGTTGATGTTGCTGTTGCTGTTGATGCTGATGTTGTTGTTGCTGCTGCTGTTGTTGCTGCTGCTGCTGTTGTTGCTGTTGTTGCTGCTGCTGCTCTGAGTCGTGAATTGCCAGTTGATGGTAATCGTTGGCGCTCAGAATGGTGTTGTTGGAGCAGAACTTGATGGTGGAGGTGTATTGATGGTTCACCGACTGCAGCTGGAGCGGCTTCACCACCGAGGAGCTCACATACATCTCCTGATCGGTGGGCGTCTTGGAGCTGGAGTTGGGCGATACCGAGCCCACCGAATGGGCCGTCATCAGCACGCCGTATGACGGAATCGGACTCGACGATGCCGGCGGCGTGCCCATGCTGTGCAGCCCATTCATTCCGTAGTGCTGTGTGGTGGGCGTGGCATTGCCGGTGGCATCCACCGCGGACGTGTAGTACTTGCGGTCCATGTAGCTGATGTTCGGCTTCTCATCGACCAGCTCAGTGGGCGAATCGCCACCCATCAATTGGAAATTGACAGCGGGCAGCGCACCCCCGCCGCGATACAGGTGCGAGGGGGTGTGGTGTGTGAAGTTGTGCGGATGATAGTGCGTGTGATAGTGCGAGGCACTCATAAACCCGTTCAGCTGATCAGCGTCCATTGTGCGGCTGTTCAAATCGGACACCACTTCCTCACTTTTGATCATTTTTTTAGTTTTTGAATATTCAACTTGTTTTTTTTTATATTGATTTTGATTTTTCTTATATTTTTTTTTTCTTTTTTCAGTTGCGATCGAAGCCTTTTCGTTGTTTTCCGCTTCGATATGGATAGAACCGCGCGGCTTCGCTATTCTCGACTAACTGTAAACTGCCTGCAATCTCAGCAATCTCGTCGCTCTAGTTCTGGAGCGGCGATCCACTCGAGCAGCAGTCAGTTCTTTTTTTAGTTCGCCTACGCCTTACGCACTCCTCTCCCAACATTTGCTCTCTCTCTCTCGCTCTCGCTCGCTGCCCGATCTCCAATTCGACTCGCAGCCAATTGGCTTCGCATGCGCTTGTTTTGCTGCTCTCGCGTGCGTTCTCTCTCTCCCTCTGCCTCTCCCTCTTTCGCTCTCTCTCTCTCTTTCTGTCTTTTGGTCGCTTGCAGCGCGTCAGTGGGAAGACTGCGGTTATTGCCATTGGAGCCAGGTCTAGGCAATGGCATGCCAAATATCCAGGAACAGTGTCTTAAGTGCGAATTAAAGCAATCCGAGAAAGTTGAGCGAAAAATATCAATTTATATAGCGATTTGATCCAGTCAACTGCAATAGCTAATTAAGCTTTAAAGCTGACAAACTAGTTTGTATATAAACATGGGCAAGTCTAGTCAAGAATATATATATATACTTAATGGATACAGTTATAGCTCCAATCATGCTAATAACTAAAATATTTATAAATTTATTTATTAAACTATTTTAACAGCTTTTTTATCTCCAAAACTAATTGAATGAAAAACCAAAATATTTATTTTAAATTCTGCATCAGTTTGGAAAGAGTTCCTCGAGTTGGATAACACTGGGAATGTCAACGAGCTGTCAGAATGGGATGCACATCATTGGCTCTGGGTTGTTTGTCTCCCTCTGCTCCCTGTACAGTTAACAGTTAATAAATAGTCGAAAAGAACCCAGATCCCAAAAACCCAAATTACTGCGAATGAATTAACGTTTGGCATTCACGGAAACGAAACTGTTGCTGGCGGCATTCAAACGAGCTGTTAATTGATTTAGCCGTTGCATGGCTCGGCCCCGGGTCCGGACCTGGGTCTCCGCCTGGCACTGACGGTGCTGATTGCTGCCGTAGCCGCTCCCTGAGTGCCGCCATTGCTGTCAGCACTACGCCGACTCGCGACCGTGACGACGATGGCGACGAGGCCGCTCTTCGTTCTCTCCACACGCAACAATTTCTCGTGTATTTTTTTGTTGTGTTTTTTGTTTTTTGGTGCCAAGAGATCGTGCAACGTTTCAATCCCCCAACACACACACACACACAGTGAGAGACACACGAAGGCGGAGTTTTGTTTACATTAAACGAATTCTATTTGTCGAACGCGTCAGGCACGATTGGCGCTGCTGGCAACAGCAACAGCAACAACAGCAACAGCAACAGCAACAACAACGCACATTTTGTTAGCTATATACATTATTGTTTTGCTGTATTATTTGACTATTGTGCGGCCTAAAAGATATTTTAATTTCATTTTGCAAATATATCACAGGCAGACAATTTTTTGAAGCACTCGCCATTTGCAGAGAATTTCGTGGAACCCACAGACAATAACCACACAACAACAACAACAAAAACACGAAATTGGGCAATTGTGGAGCATTTTTCAGCACAGCATTTAAAGTCAATTTGTGTGCCTGCGGTATCCAAAAGATAAAAGATATATATATATATATATGTTTAAAGCCTTTAGCCTTAGCTGCTGCTGCTGGTCTCTGCGGACAGGCTATAAATTATTTTTACGTTTGATTATTATTACTTCTTATTCGGTTTTTGCGTGCTGTTTTCGTTTTGTGCATATCCAGAATTTATTGTGAGTGAGGAATAAATTAAACAGGCATCGAAAAAGCAGAATGCGAGTTTTACCGTTGTGCGGCTATATAGCCCGCTGATATCATTGCCAGAGTTTAAATCTGGCGATTAATTAATAGCCCAGGTGTGGAAGAATTTAAAGGAATTGCTTCTGGGTAATAAATGACATTGGGCAAGAAAGAAAATGAAGCTGAAAACGAAAAAGAAATGACTCATATTAATTAAAAAATACACATGCGCATTTTCAATCAATATCATCATTCATTAATTGTTATTTGATTTATTATATATCCCCGAGCAATAACAATATTCTATTCATTTTATATTTAAAATATAACTGAAAACTATTCGAATTAACTGTAATCCAGCAGCTCTCTACACCCCAAACTTTTCATAAAACATAATTAAATATAAATTTGATATGTCGTCATTTCAATTTTTTGGAAAAACATTTTGAAAAGTTTATTTTGCAGAAGAAATGTTTTGCCAGAATTCGTTGGCCCAGCGAAATTTCATTGACATGACATCGCGCCTTGTATTTATAGCCGTCGTATCTAATGCAAAGCCAAACAGTGCCTTCCCGTATCCATGTGCGTCATTTAAACTGGGTCAACAGTTCCGCCAACATTCACGCTTCCTATTGGTAAGTCGCATTTGATGTTGTGTGGTCCGTTTGCGACCGCATTCTCGGATCTCCGTTCTATGTATTAATACGTCCATAACAATTAAGGAGGGAATTCCCAAACAAAACTCGTCATCATCATTCAGTTTTCAAGTTCAAATAATCATAATAAAGATAAGCATATACAATACATCTCTCTTAGTATTGTTGTTGTTGTTGTTGCTGTTGGGCTTCTTGTACGGCGTTTGTTTTGCTTTTAATTTAATGTTAATGTTATTAAATGGCCAAATTGTTTACTATTATGGACGTTTGTAAACAAAATTATGTATACGACGCGTCTGCCGCACCAAGTTGAGTTGTAGTACACAAAGCGGCGTTCCCATTGATTCACCGACGCCTCTCTCGCTCCCACTCCTATCTGCCATCCCTCTCGCTTCAAGTAATGCAAAAGAATACCAAACAATACCAAATGCCGGCCATGGCCAGCATTGTTTAAACTTGCCTCGTGCGCTAGTTTAATAAACATTTAACAATTAAACACAGTACACACTCTAAACACACGATTCCTTCCTTCGTTGCCCGCCCTCCCCCCGGCACCGCCCGCCAATCCTGCAGCTTGTATACAAATTGGAGCTGCGGCGCATTTGTTTTTGCACACTGACCTACAACAACAGGCAAAGCAAACAATTGCAGCTTCTTGGGACACGCCCTGACACCTGCCGCCGCCCATCCCCGTAACGGCCGTGCGGCTCAGACGTTTATTAAACGGTTGATCCGTCCGACAATAAATAATCAAATAGTCAAAAATTGAAAATATTTACACACAAGCTACTGTGAGAAAAATTATGCCGTCTATAGTTAACATTTGCATTAATTATTTTCTCCGTCTGCCTCTCTCTCTCTCTCTTGCTCTCTCTCTTACTTTCTTTTCCTCGCTCAGCTGCTGTTGGGTTTTTATTTAAATATTTAGATTTTAGTTGTGCAATTTTTTTTGCTTATATCTAACCTAATAGTTTGGTATATCTTCATTAGTCTGTTCATGGGTTGTTTACGCCCCCGCTAATATGCATAGATTGAATCACGTGTTGTGGCCGATTTTACTGGAACATATTTAACAAAAAAAGAAAAAAAAAATAACAAAAGAAAAAACCAAACAGGAACACATCAAAATACAAACAATATTATGTATATATTTTTTTAATTTCTAAGGCCACTTTCTTGCGGCTTTATTATTGTTTTTTTCCCACGATTTTAATGGTGTTTTCTGTAAATATTTATGAAATATTTTTACGTTCGGTTAGGCGCTAAGTAGAAAACTGCTTATGGGATTCTGTTTGGATTCGATTTGTGACAGCCAAATACAAAATAATTCGACTTATAAACAACGAAATAAAACAGCGAGAAAATAATTCAAATTAAATATAGATACATATAAAGAACAATTTAAATATAGAAAAGTGTTTTTGTGCAGAAATAAATGAATGATAATTATTATTATTCATTAGTATAATTAGTATAACATATATATTTTAACAGAGAGATATTGAAACCGAAACAGAAAGAGCGACTGAGATTGAGTTTGAGATTCTGGCTGGGGCGGCCATTAACACCTTGCCTCACGGTTACAATTTCAAAATGGCCGCCGCCTTTTGCGCAAGATGGCCAACACGACGTGTGTTTAGCTGCCAGCTGCCAGTTATTGTGGATCTGGATGCCATTGCCAAACTACTATGCAAACTGTGGCATATAATAAAAGCTCCGACACGCACACACACACACGCACACACACACATACAGACACATGCATAGGCAGGCAACGTAAAGGGGAGCCCCCGCTGACCGGCCGTTTGGTGCGCCATTCAGCTGTCGAAGCTGGCGCAATAAAATTGAACAATTTATAGACTTGCGATCCATTTGGTGCGCAATAATTGCGCCAAATTTAACAGAAATTAAGAAGAAACGAACAAACAGAAAAGTTGAGAACGAGAAAACGAAAACAGCAAGCCAAATACTTTTAAAGAGCCAACAACAAAGCGATCCAACCGACGGCCGATCGGGTCGAACCTCGCAACAAAAGCCATTTTTACTTGGCACTTGGTTGGCAATGTTTAGCTTTTGGTTTAATAGCCGGTACTTAAAAATGCGTTGACTCACAGCCAGGTGAGCGAGGCGGGGCGGTGCGACAACGGAGGCAGGAAGGAAGAACAGGAAACAGCAGAAAAACCAATATGCACACCGATTTCAACAACCGATTTTGCAATGGAGGCACTAATTAATCGTTGCCAGCGCCGATTATATGATAAATGCCGAATTCACGGCGCACTTTCATGCATGCGGCATGCGGCATGTGGCATGAGGCATGTGGCATATGGCATGTGGTGTGGGGTATACGGCGGCCTTTGCTGCGACTGCTCCTACGATCTTCGAACTTTTGGCATCTGTTTCGTTTCAATCGACGCGTATTGTCGTCTCAGGTTCTTGGTAATTGGTAGCACTGTTGTTGTTGTTGTTGTTGTTGTTGTTGTGTCGCTCGTATATTTTGCTTTGTTCTTGACTTTTGTTCATTTTATTTCAAGCTCTTTATAACTGAGCGTTTTTTATATTTTCTTTTGTTGTTGTTGTTGTTGTTGTTGTTGTTGTTGTTGTTGTTGTTGGCCTTGCAGGGCAGCGCACCTGTGTAGAATGTGGCATGTGGCATCGAAAATGCCCAAAAAATAGTCTGATCAATGCTAGATGAAAAGCAGCCAAATAAAATTATAATCATTATAACCATTGATCAATTCAATTCAACAGTTTTCAGACTATAATGCCAAATCAATAACTAGGTGATCAGTTTATATATAGAGTATATGCGTCCCAGACATGTTCAAGTGGCTCGCAGGGAGACCACAGCAAACAATATGTAAATTTGGGTTAATTGCAGGCGACATCCTGACGCAGCAGCAGTCGTGGCCCGTAATTATCCGGCGTAAATCGAGGCGCTGACAAATATTTTGACATGGCGTCGTCGGGACATTGTCGCTGTGGTTCCACAGTCCACTTGATCCGATCCGAGTTGTCCGTTGTCGCAGTGAAAAAAGAAACAAGGCTAATGTGTGGTCGGCACTTGAGATCCGGTAGCGGGGTCGAGGAGCGTGAAACACGATACCAAAATTTCAAATGCCAAACTCGAGCCACCAATCGAAACGAGTGACATGTGTCAGTTGTGTTATTAATCTATTGATTCAAAAGATAAATTAGCCTGTTTTAAGGAATTCAGACTCCCGATGATAGAAAACGCGGCAAAATATATGAAAGACAGCACTTTCAATTGAGATTTGGAAAAAAGATTTTGTAAGAAACAGAGCAACAAATAAAAATACGTATTCATGTAGCTTAGCTTTCAGAAGCCAGATATATGTTCAGTTCAAAATCAAATAATACACAACAAAAGCCAGTATTCGAAATTCCAAAAATAAAATGAATCGTTGTTTAAATATTTTACCACTAAAATCTCCACAGAACTGTTTGTTTTCTTTCCGGGGATTCAGTGAGTGCGATAAGAAAAGCGAAGCGGACCAGACAAAAGATTGCAAAGATTCCAATAAGAAGAAAGCGGGCCCATGTACTCGGAGTGGGTATTCTACACGTTCTTGATATAATACCTACATCTAGCTGGTATTTTGATACTTTTAAAGAGTTGTCTCCAACGTCGCCAAGTTGCAAGGATGGCAAAGGTAAAGGCAAATTCAAAGATGGCAAAGGTGAAGTTGAAGCTGAAGGGAAAAAATAAAATCCACATTGGGTTGTGCACCACCGTTTGTGGAACTAAATGATGACTGCGAGTATATCAAAACATAGTTGTTTCAAGGAATGACCGCCTGGCGCCTTCTATGCAGTTCCCAACAGTGGAATAGTCCACAAAATGGATCACAAATTCCCATACCCTGCAATATGAGGCAGTCGCAGTTTACTGCTGGCTGAGCTCACTGAGAACATAAAACGAAACGGTCCGACATTATAAAGCCATAAAGCAACAAGTAAAATCGGCGCAAAAATAGATGGCCAGCGGGAGGGAGCTCACAAAAATAAGAACTATAAAGAGTGATAAAAGTCTGAACCGATGCCATGTGGAATCTGTGAATTTCCATGGACATTTTATAGCAAGAGCAACGCTGAGGAATGAAGTCTTATCTGATACATACACAAATTTAATCATATATTGGAAATTTGAAAAACATAAATTAATAGATTGTTCTCTGGAAAAACTGCATTCTATCAGATGGCAGGTGCTTAAAAGCTCCCACGTAGACAACAGCCTCGAGATCTGTTCTGATCTAAATTTCGGCCAGCCATGACAATAATATTCCGCTGACTGCAGCAACGGGAATTCGTAAATTTCACACCCAGCACCGAAGAATCAGTTTTTATGGCAATTCAATTGCCCTGCACTGATATTTGTTTCCTGCTGCTGCTGCTGCTTCTGCTTCTGCTTCTGCTGCTGCCCAGATCCGCACCCGTTTCCCGGGCTGGTTGCAGCCGTATGGCCATATACGATACGCTTCATGTAAACAACACAAAATCTAGACACGGGCCGCACTTGTGTCGACTGCTGTTGCTGCCGCCAAGACTCAATAGTTGAAATCTTTTTTTTTTTTATACGTACATATATATTTCCTAGTCGTTGCCTTTTACTATTTCTTAGGTCTTGCCTACCGATCAATCGATTCTATACGTATGCACATACATGTGTATGTGTATGTGTGTGTGTGTGTACCGCACATTTTTGTCTTTTGCTCTCTCACTCTTTCTTTCTCTCTGTATTTTTGGGTAATTATTACTTGTTCAATGTAAACAAATTGAATGGTGCTAATTTTAGTTAAATACTTGTACATATTGCTTGATTTTACGATTTTGCGCCCTCATTACGCCTGAGTTTAACTTGAATTATTTTAGTATATGATTTTTTTTAGCATTTAACTCTAACCTCACTTTCACACGTTTTGGTATTTATTTGCTGTACTTGTCAGCCCATTGACTGGCTCGACGACTTTGATAAGTGCCGAAAATCAAACGATTGACGCAGCCGACGATCGACGGCCGGTCGAGCATCCATCATTGGAGTGTCTAACGTCTGGAACTGCAGCCGCTTTTCCAGATTTACTGCCAGCCGCCTTGTGTGTGTCTGTTCAACCTTTCAACGCATAAAAAGCCAAAGTTTTCCAAAATGATTATCTTTTTCTCTCATTCGAATTAACAGTGAAATTAATCTTAATCTTAAGTTGGCCCCGGCAATCTGGCAACACATGTGCCAAACTATGCCTGTGCGTGAGTGTGTGGGTCTAGGTGTAGGAGTGAGCGAGGGTAGCTCTGTAAGTACCCGTGTAAGAGTTTGAAGTTATTCTTAACTGTAGAGACTTTTCTGTGACTTATCCTATAGATAAAGTGGAAAAAACAGTCGGTAATAACTGTATATGTAAACAAGTAGAAATGTGCAAATTTTATCAAACTTAAAGGAGACTCTTGAAAAAATAATTAACAAAATTTCTAGAAAAAAAATAAAGATGGCTAGCTCCAACTTATTGAGCCACCCAGCTAAGCAGTACATTTATACATACATATGCAAGTATGCTTGTGAATACATATACGTATCTATTTCAAGGCCTTGGCGTCCTTTAATTGTTGTTGTTGCTGCTGCTGCTGCCGTTGTTTGCTTTGCGCCGATTGAAGTTTGGCCGACGCCGACGTCGACGTTCGTCAAATTTGTTGGCATCAGCAAACGGTTTTTATTCAACCAAGAACAACAACGAGAACAACAACAAGAACAGCAACAACAACAACAGCAGCGACAGCAGCGATGATGATGCCGTTGACGAGCAAGACAGCCGAGAAAGAGGAAGAAGAAGAAGAAGGCATGCGCTTTGCATGCGCCGCACTGCACTCGGGGCGGCCACCAATTGGACCACCCAAATCGCCGAGCGCCGAGCATCGAGCGTCCGACCTCGTCTCGCCTATACTCCGTAACCCCTAACCGCATAAATCCATATTTCTCTAGCTGCTGCTGCTGCTGCTGCGGCCGTTTTACTTTTTACGATAAATTACAACACCAGCAACATTGCAGCAATGGGGCAATCATTCATTCATGCGAGGGCAGCCCACACCCCCCATCCCACAGTCCCTCTGCCGTGCTCAAACTGCGTGTAAACATGTGTAAATCATGACCCGCTGACGGCCTCCACGTAGACAATGCGCTGCGGAACAGGCAACAACATGTGACGTCCTCGCCGACAACAGCAACATTTGCACTGCGACCCCGACGCGCTTCAATAGTGCTTTTTCCCGCTTATGTGTAGATAAATTGGTTGAGGAAAGCTGCAACCGTCCCGCTCGTCCCTAGCCAGGCCCAGGCCAGCCCAGTTCTCGGGAGATATCTGAATGCAACTGCTGCCATTTGGCGCTGGCTGCTGTTGGCCGCCAACGTCGATCGGCATTCCCATTCTCATAATCATATTGTCCCAAAAGGCTAAAGCAAATATTATTTGTGTGTGCATGTGTGTGTATGTTCTTTTACATACATACATATATGAACATATGTATATATGCCCTGAGAACTTCTTGTCGGTTTGTACGCATATTGAGCAAACGCCGTGCACTTCCGAACCGCACACATTTTTGTATGTTTTGTTTGTTTACACTTAAAGCGTTGTTTCAATAAACATATCGTGGCAAAGAGCAAATTTTTTTTATATTGAATTGAAATTAATGGCATTCTCAAAATTGTCCAGCAATATGCAATTTTGTGAATTTTTGTGGTTTATTTTTAATCTTTTCTAAACACCTACCCTAAACAGATTCTATCTTACTATTTCATATTTACCCTTTTTAAAAAAGTTCACACCTTTAAGTTTTTATTAATTTTAAATAAAAAATAATAATACAAAAATAGCATTCGTAGCAAGCAGCAAATTGTAAGGCCAGCGCCTGTTATGAGTGGACACAGCTCACTCTGACGTCACCATTGCCCAATTCCAACTGTGTTGCCTAACGTTCACAAGCTTACCATTTCACAACACTAACAAGCGCCGATCGTGGACAGTGTGACCAAGTGTTGCGGGTTATTGGTGTTTAATTTCAGTATCAGAGTGAGAATCGCAGTAGCAAGCAAAAAGTGATTCACGCTCGCAAACGGCAATAGTAATTTTAACAAAAAGAAAATTGTTTTCGCATTGCCGCCAGACATAGCGCATTAGAGAATTTTAATAATTTAATAAGAGCGCCGCAAGTGTTTTGGAAAGTGTAAAACAACAGCCCGCTACGTCTGCGTCGGCTCAAACAAGACTGCGCGTGTGCATGCGTGTGTATGTGTTTGTGTGAAAGGAGGAGGAGAAGCAACACACAAAAAAAGTGTACAGACGACGCGCAGACGCAACGATCTGCAGTGGCTAATTAAAAGTACCGAAAATCGCGAGTGAAAATTAATTAATTACAGGCGAAATTTTCGCCAAAAAGCATATCACGAGTTAACGTTAACAAGCAGCAAACAGCGATAATAACAAAATGGGTTGTGCCGTGAGTACAGCACGAGATAAAGAAGCCATCGAACGTTCCAAAAGTATCGACCGGGCGCTCCGGGCCGAAGGAGAACGCGCCGCCTCGGAGGTTAAGCTGCTGCTTTTGGGTGCGTCTCAGATCTTTCCTAATGCATATTAACTAGCTTCTTAGTTTGTGTTTGTAAAATTCCGACGCCATGCACAATAATTTGTAAACTACTTTCCTGTGGGGTGGGTTTTGACAATGGCCGCAAAAAAAACGTTGCAATGCCTTCCTTTTTTTTTCAATTGAATCGAATGATTTTTGCTTGCAACTCGATTCTCTATTCATCTTGGGTAGTGGTCTGGCATTATGCAATAGACATGTTCAATAATTGCGATAAGAAACTGAAAGTAAATTGAAACCAAATGCGGCGGCTCCAACAAGTGAGGCGCCATCAATCGGGCTGCCAATGGAAACATGTTTGGTCTGCGGCTCTTTTTAAATATACATAGAATCATATTTATATATATATATATATATATATATGTGTGTGTGTGATGAGTGTGTATGAGTGGCACTTGTTGTTGCGTTTGTTTTCTTCGGTGAGAATTGTGCATTGAAGCGTTGCGACGCCATCATTTTAACTTTGACCTCTGCCACTCGCGCTGGCTTAGTGAAATTCGATGTCGCGTCGCGTTTTTTTCCCCATTTTTTTCTTTGGCCTTCTGCAATTAAATTTCTATGCAAACAGTACGCTGAGAAATTAACTTAGCGCGTCGCAAGCGCACTTTTCATTCATTCAATGTGGCAGACAATACAATGGCTTTTTCCAGCTCTTTCAAGTAGCAGGCAACAGCAGCAGCAGCAACAACAACAACGACAACTAACTCAATACAGTTGCACTTTGCGGCATTTGCTAATGAAGCGGCGCCCCGTTCACTCGCTGATGACTCAAAGTGGGCTGTCAAGCGGTAAAAGAGCGCAGCGGGGGTGCATCGGGTATGTTCGTCATGCCAGTAATAATCCAGCGCGAAATGAATTCACAACACTCGTCAGCCACAAAATCAGCTGGCTGAAATATTGTTCATAAGATTTGTTTTTTTCATATTCTTGATCTGTTTTACCAGAAGAGTCTAGTCCGTCCGTCTGTCCGTAATGCTCATCTGCCTGCTAGTGTTTTATTCATTTGTATTGTTATGTTGTTAGATACAAATTCCATGTATATTAGTCAAAATACATTTCCTACTATAAAGCTGGCTTCTGTGAAATCTTAGATGTATTAACAGCTGCTCGTTAAATTAAACAAGCAGTTGACATGGGCAACATAAACCATGTTGGCCAGTGTAGTTGCTGTAGCTTATGGCAAACAGGCAACGTGAAAAAACACCTTGCACCAGTTGCAAACATTTGCGCTCGTATTTATTTTATTGTGCACACACACACACGTTTCCACGTAATAGTTCAGGTTGTTGTTGCTGCTGTTGTATTGTTTATGTTTTCATTTCTATGACATTATCTCTGCCTGCTGCTGCTGCTGCGCCTGCGCACGCTCATTAGTCAAACCGCAAACGTACGCTGTCTCTCTCTCTCTCTCTCTCTTTCTTTTTCTCTTACTCTCGCATGGCTAATTGCTGGGGGCAGCGGCTCTTGTTGTTGTCGCTTGTACACTGACATTTAAAGTGGGGTGAACGATATTAGCGCAAATAAATGGCCCCACATCAAATGCAGTTGTTGTGTGTGTGTGTGTGTGTGTGTGTGTGTGTTTGTTAGGCCTCGCTTTATTGTGTAGATTTAATAAAATTTGCTATTGTTGCAGTGTCTGTCTGACCAATGCACCCTTCTCTGCAGTAAATTACGGCACTTAATTTAACGTCGGTTTCACTCTCCCTCTCTTTGTCGCCGCCCCCACCCTTTGACACGCCATTCAATTGAAAATGCAATTTACATTTGTAGCGCAGTTTCTTTTCGGCTTTCTTTAGTGTTCGCAATTCCAAATATTTTATGACAGTCGAATGCCATTTTTTGTATGCTTCAGCTTTTGTATTTACATACATACATGTATTCACATGCGATTGTGAGTGTGTCTCACATATGAAAAATATGCAGACATATAAGAAGAAAATATAAATAAATAAACAAGCATATATGCGTTCCGTTACGTTTCGACGGGCAATGAGAAAATCCCTTGAAACCCAACACGAACTGTCAACACAAATAACTTAATCAACAACTCTTAAGAATATTTCAAACACACAAACATATACGTCTATAACACATGCATACATATATAATGTACTTAAAAGTGCTGTTGTCGTTACTCGACATAATTCATTTGCGGCCTTATCAACATTATCAATAAGTGACCTTTGCGTCAGTTTCTGAAACAGCTATTTCAACTAAATCAATGAGCGAACGCTGATTATTTCGAATCAGTGGCTACCACTTCGATAAAATTCCCCATTAAACCGATATGTGGTCAATTTAGCTACGATTAAATGTCGACTTCCAATAGTTAACTCTTCAGCACAGCTTGCTCGCCCGGCTGATTAATACATATTCTTTTCTCACTTTAATTATCTGAAAGTTCAGTCGCCAGTCGATTGCCGGTTGGCGCAAATAAAACTCGATAACGATTAGTCATGCAGTCGGCAACTGAGGGAAATGCTACTCGCTTGATTGCTGCTCACTTTTTCCTGCCCAAATCTGTGTTAAGCTTTAGTCACCGTTGATGTACAATGTTATATGAGTATATGTGCATTTATTTATATTCATCAATTAACGAGGAACCGCAATCATGAAACGCAATAATAGAAATAGCGTTGAGTTGTGTGACACGCCCCAAAAGTATAGCTCCAGGGTGACGGAGGCTGTGTGTGCTAATGAAGTTCATTTTAATTCCGCTGATTATTATGAAGAGCGATGGCGATCATGAGCTGATTGTTGCTCTTGTTGTTGTTGTAATCGAGCTCTCGCGAACGCTTTGTACTCACCGCCTCACAAAGTTCTGCGCTCTCTTTTACGCTGTCTTCTTCATCTCAGTGGCTGCTTATTATGGCACGGTTAACGGTGCATTGACGAATGAATACACACGGTTTTTGCATGTGCTTGTATGTGTGCGTTATTATTATTATAAAATTGACCTTTTTTCGCCATTATTTTTTTTTGTTTGTTTTATTTTCTTTTATTATTTGGTGGCAAGCGTCGAAGTTTGAATATTTCCCAATTCATATTTAGCTTGAAAGGGCCCCCTATTAAAGGCCGGCTGACCGTTTTTTAAGCCATTACTTTATTATAACGACATAATTTTTATTGCTCAATTAGTAAGCATTGTTAGCCTAAACTTGAGTTTAAAAGTATATATCTATACAAGCTTACGTGTTTGGACATACATACATACATATGTATGTATCTGCATTGGTGGGCCGTACATCGCAATGGGGTGGGGTAGTACTCCAAGCACTCCAAGCTGGAAAAGTGAAAGTACTGAGCTGAGCTCTTGCAATTACCTAATCAACAGCCTACTCTCTGCCTCGCCGTTTCCAATGCCGTTTTTCTGTCTGGGAATGGACCCAACCACACAAAAACCTCTGCAACAACAAAAGCATCGAATGTTGCAAAAATAAAAAATAATAATAAAATAAAGAAATAAAAATAAAGTTGGCTTAATGCGCTATTGTTGCAATCGTGGACATCGAACAACGCTTTACTACTGAAAACCTAGACCGGTAGCTAACAATAATTATGTCAAAGATAAATAACACATCATTTTCGTTTATTTTTGTCGTAGTTGGAGGAAACTAAAAAACACGTAACATCAGTTTATATCTTTTAAATGCCCTATAACAACTTCTGTGTGTGGTCAGCATATATTCTTTTTGTTTACTTTTTGTAGCACATGTATATATTTTTTATATACCCATATACTTCCATAAAAAGTTCGGTATTTTCATTTATTTACAAGTTATGTTTAAATTTCGTACGACTTTTGATAACTCGACTGTGTCGCGAGAGTTCACTGAACTGCAAGGAATTGGAATGGGGGAAAATAAACAGTACAGCTGATATTAATTTTAAACATATTGAAAATGACATATACGAACGCAGAAGACTTTTAGTCAGTGTACAAATAAATACATGAATAGACATCACCTCTGCTTAGATATTCAGTTATACTCGAATATAGCTATCTTTAGCTCAATTACTTACGACATTACATGACCAACGCAATTGAGCACGTACAACGGCAGCGAGCTTTTTGGCCTCTTGAACCCAAAGACAATTGAACAATTTGTGGCAACCATCCGTTCATTCATGAAAAACACAGCAACGAGCCCGCGCGCAAACGCCGCCTGCTTCTGCCCCTCTACACACAACTCTATTGATTCATTCATTGGCGCTTTTTACGCATGACACAAAATAAGACGAGAATTCCCGTTTACAAATTCAATTGTTTGCGAATTAAGGGGTCACGCCTTGCATTAGCTCACATCCGTTTTTGCTGCCAACATTTGCACATTTGTAATGCTTGTTTCGTTTTGGGTAATTTTCAGGCGCCGGCGAATCTGGCAAATCGACTATAGTCAAACAGATGAAGATCATCCACGAGACGGGCTACTCGCAGGAGGAGTGCGAGGAGTATCGACGCGTCGTTTACAGCAACACCGTACAGAGCCTGATGGTCATCATACGCGCCATGGGCCGGCTAAAGATTGAGTTTGCGGATCCCGGCAAAACGGACATTGCTCGCCAATTCTTCACACACGCCTCGGCGGCTGATGAGGGCATTCTGCTGCCAGAAATTGTGCTCCTGATGAAGAAGCTCTGGTCGGACGCTGGTGTGCAGCAATCTTTTTCACGTTCGCGCGAATACCAACTGAACGACTCGGCCGGGTACTATCTGAACTCGCTGGACCGTATTGCGCAACCCAACTATATACCCACACAGCAGGATGTGCTGCGCACACGCGTCAAGACAACGGGCATCATTGAGACGCATTTCAGCTGCAAACAGTTGCATTTCAAGTGAGCTACTTTTATATAATATTTTGTTTATTTGCTCGGATTTCTAATCTTACTTCCGATCCGCAGACTCTTCGATGTGGGCGGTCAGCGATCAGAGCGCAAGAAGTGGATTCACTGTTTTGAGGGCGTGACGGCCATCATCTTCTGTGTGGCGCTCTCAGGTGAGACTTAAAAACTAACCATTATTGAAGTTCTAGTGTTAAAATGCATATTATTATTGCAGGCTACGACTTGGTTTTGGCTGAGGATGAGGAAATGAATCGAATGATTGAATCGCTTAAGCTGTTCGATTCCATATGTAATTCGAAATGGTTTGTGGAAACGTCCATAATATTATTCCTGAACAAAAAGGATTTGTTCGAGGAGAAAATCAAGCGATCTCCCCTAACAATATGTTTTCCGGAATACACTGGTAAGACAAAACACGTTACAATGCAGTTAATTCCTGTGAATAACCTGATATGTTTTTTAGGCTCCAATACTTTCGAGGAGGCCGCCAACTACATACGCATGAAATTCGAAAATCTCAACAAACGAAAAGACCAAAAAGAAATTTACACGCATCTAACCTGCGCTACAGATACAAATAATGTTAAATTTGTATTTGATGCTGTTACCGATGTCATTATCAAGAACAACCTGAAACAAATTGGTCTGTTCTAAAGGGATTGGAGAAGCTTTTACGATAGGAGTGCGTCTTAGTATTAAAGGAAAACGCGCAAACATTTCCATTACATTATAATAAATTAACTATAAAGACATTTATAAACGCTTTACAAGCTTTCGAGATAAACGTACATATACATAAACCGATTTTGTTGCCAGTAGTCGAGGAACAAATAACTAACTGCAATTAATTAAGCTAACAGTTAAAATGTAATAAGTGAATCAATTCAAATACGTATGTATGTACTGTATGTAATTTAACAAGTGTAAAGTAGACGCCAGAAGCTTCATAAAGAAAGCTGTCCACATTTGTGATGGCACAAATATGGCCAGCTAACTTTGCGTTTAGTTAAGATACAAATAATTACCGTGACTAAATTGCATGGCGCAAAATCTGTGGATTTTTGAACACGTCTCTTCTACGGGTTTACATCTTTACTTAACTTTTACGCAATGCATTTTGGCCACGTTTTGTAACGTTTTTTTTTTTCAACGCCGCCGCGTATAATTTGCCAAGAGCTTAGCGCACTATCAAGAGTGAGCGTGGGCCTCATTTTTGTAAGCCCTCTACATTTTACTAGAAATTTTACTAATTTTTTTTTTAGTAATAGCCTAAATAAAGACAAAATACAAAAAACAATCGATCACATGAGCATCTCAATATTAATGACAATCAGCACGTGGTCCTTTTTAAGCAATCTGCACTTGAGCTGCGCTGTACAACACTGATAATTACTACTGTGGTGAGTTTCTGTCTGGGTTAGAAGTGCCTTCTTTTACTGTCAACTTTCGTGCAAGTAAGTTGACTTTTGTTTGCTTTGCAAGTCACATTTATATAATATTTGGGTAAAAGGTATTTTTAAAATTGTGTAGGACACTCATAGACGCAATCAAAGATTTTGCCAAACAATATGATGCGCGCATTACTTTCGGTTAGCCAGCGTGGAAAGCTGCCACTTGCCCTATTGTCGACCAGGGGCATTGGTAAGTTCTATATGACGAGACTTCTGCAGCTTCTCCTCAAAAATTGCTCTATTATAGCGCAAAACAATCTGAGCTACAACCAATATATTCAGCCCCTTGTACGCTTTGCCAGCAACGATAACAAGATCAAGGGGTCGGTTCACGGCAATCCGACGGGCATTATTGGTGACGTTGGCGCATCGACCGGTGTGGGTAGAGTTGGTGGTAGCGATACGACTGCTTTTGCGCAGGCGCAGCCTGCAGCTTTGGGCACTGACCCCTCTCGCGAGGACGACTTTATCAAGCGGGCTGACAAACAGTCGGGTAAAGTTACTTCACAAATGCACGCAACACCTTCGGTGACAGAATGTTGTAAGATTCGTAAGGAAAATTCGGCTGTGGAACCAGACATGTCGTCGCAGGTGGGTCATCCGTCCAAGGAGGCAAAAACCGCTGCCTCTGGCAGTACCTTCGCTAACGATGCCGCTAAGCAGTTGCAAGACATTGCCGCTAATCTGCCGAGCAAAGAACAAGTTGAGAAGACTTTTTTCCGAGTGGCGGCCTTTTTGTACGACATCATTCTTTTGACGGGCAAATGGAGCATACGCTTCATCGATGAAAAGATATTGCAAAACAACACGGTCAAGTACTACTGGAAGCGTTTTCATGAAAAAATGGAGCAGGCCAAGAAGGACTAAGCACAATCAGCAGTTTTAGATAAACATGTCGAATACACAGCGCTTAAACAAAGCAAATAAATCTCAAATTTCATGATATCTATACGTATGGGGTATATTTGTTTATTGCTTAGTTTGCACATTTTGGATTTGGTTGCTTCCAATTCAGGTGAAGCTTGCAAAGCTGGCATAACCGTCTAGTAATTTAGCCAAATATTTGAGTATCTTATTACGCGCCGCCTTCAGCTGTGGAGGATCGCTATTCAACGGCTCGTACATGTTGGCGCAATGCGCAGCGCCTGCGAATATTGTTAAATGGGCATTAGGTTTCATAAACAGTCACCTGCGATCGAATTGATTTTACCTTCAATATAAATGGTGGGCGTGCTTGCATTGGACGAGACATACAAGCCCAGCGCATGCCATGGATCAATTGAGCCGTGCACGTAAAGCACCTGAGTCGTCTTCGGCTTGAGTGCGCCATAGAACTTGTTCGTGTCAGCCACCGCGTGTTCAATGAATTTGTCATCCATGCGGTCTGAGAAAATATCGACGCACTGACGTATGAAAAAGTCCACTCCGAAGCGATCGCCAAACGTGTCCGATTTGTTCTCAGACGTCTGATAGAAGCCAAATTCCGTGCACGTCTGGTAGACCCATTGACGCATGCCCATTGCTGCCTCCGAGTCCCACGAAACGTTCTTCATATCGGCCACCATTTTGTCATACTTGTAGTCCAGGCACTTGGAACTATATTGGTGCAGCATCATATCATTGACGGCTGCCAAACGGGTCACTGGCGGTCCCAACGATGTATTCAGCATAACATCGCAAATCTGTAGGCAGTCATATCAGTTTTAAATATTCTAGAAGTTGCTTTTACCGGTTTCGAATACCTGATCGATGGTTATGTTGGCATGCGGACTGTTGTCCTTGTTGTACTGCACCACGCCAGCAAAGTGGCCAGCCAGATTTTCAAATAGATTAGCTATGTCCAATTTATTTTCAATCGAGTCTTTTAGGGGCGTGCACGTTCTAAGCGGAAGTCAGCGTTTAGTGAACAATGCGCAGTTTTTAACACTGCGCTACTTACTTGAATTTCTCATCGAGATTACGCTGTCCAATCATGTGTCTCAGGAGAATCTCCACCTGTGCAAAGCCGCTTGTCACAGCCTTCACGCAATCCGTTTTGTAACTGGCAAGGGACGTCTTGACCACCTCAAAGTATTCTTTGAAATCCACCTCCGCCAGCAGCGGCCCACTCGAACTGATGGAGCCACTTATCAACTGCGGATATTTCTCTCGCGCCCAGGCTGCCAATGAGCCGGGATAGGAGCCGCCGAAGGCAATCCATTTCTGGCTCTCGGCCATATTGTATTTAACTTTCATGGCTGTCACAAAGTTGGCCAAGTCGGCCAGCGCCTGCCTCGAGCTGAGGTAGGCCAAGTTGCTGGTGGACAAATCGCTGGTCGGGCGACTCTTACCATAGAAACGGTGTTCCAGTTGGATGCACAGCGCACCAAAATGCTCTGCATAGTGCACCCAGGCGCCCTCGTGCATCCACTTACTGGAGGCCTCCCCCTCGCCGCCAATCATTAGGAACACCGGAGCATGACTGTCATTCCTGTAAAAGGCGTCGTTTACAAAGTAGCGCTGCTGCCACTTGCGCGTCTCGTTAGCCTGGAAGTGATCCAAACGCTGCTCGAACCACAAATCTTCCACGGGTATTGATCGCTGCAGGGTGCCAACTTTACTGGGCTCACCCAAAAATCCGTTTACATAGCGGCCGCGTCGGAAGCCCAAGCTGCTGCACTGCGCAATTAGGCAGACCAAGCCAAGCAGTATTAGACCCCATCCCTTGGGGTTCTTTGACACCCGCAACATTTTGCAGCGTAATCGCACTCGCACTTGTTTTTGTTATTGTTGCTTGTTTTTCTGTTCGGTGCGGGTCAAGTGAGCTGTTATTTGATTAGCACAAGAGCCGTTTGTCCGACTAACTGCAAAAATAGCAAAGAAATTCAACTTATATAGTTCTACCTATACGGGTGTATGTGTGTGCGTGTATATATTATATATGTATATATATATTTCTTTGTGTTTTTGCTTTTGCAATGCCGGCAATGCTACCGTGCTGCCACTTAGTTTCGATTATGTTCCCGTGCTGATAAAGTTGGCAGCTAGCGTTGCACGATGTTTAAAAAGTGTCAATATGAGTGGAGCAGCGCTGCCACTTCGTTGCGAAGCGGCTTCCAGGCAACGGCCGCTTAATTTTCAAACAAATAAATAAGCAGTTGCTGTTCGTATTGTCAGCAGCAACAACCAATATTGTAAAAAAAAACCAAATTGTAATATATATGTGTACATATATTTTTTATGACAATGGCGAACCCTATTAAAGAGTGTAAACAGCTGCAGCCGCGCGCAATATTCGGCATCAACGGCAAAGTGGAGAACGGGGTGCGTCAGCATCCCGTTACCCAAGCGGCCATATTTCCTCTAGGCAACAAGATAGCCATTGCCGATTTCAAGAAAAACACACAGGAATTCGTAGCCGGGCACACTAATAGCATCTCCTGCCTGGATGTCAGCAAGAGCGGCAAGTATATCGCGTCCGGCCAGATCAACCATATGGGCTTCCGTGGCTACGTGATTGTGTGGGACTACGAGTCCCGCAAGGAGATTGGACGTCACGATCTGCACAAGGTGAAGGTGCAGGCCATTTGCTTTACGGCCGAAGAGCGCTTTGTGATTTCCATTGGAGGCAAAGACGACGGCTCCGTCATTGTATTCGATATGCAGACATTGTAAGTTCATCTAGTTGTTACCAATCCATGTTTGGCCTGTCTAACTGTCATTCTCACTTGCAGCTCACCCATTTGTCGCCAGCCCGCCTCACGCGCCATCTCGGGAAACGCACTCACTGTGCGCCCGCTGCATAACAATCCGTTCTTTTTTCTGACCGCTGGCGATCGGCATCTGCGCCTGTGGAGCATTCACCGGGAGCAGAAAAAACTGTACGCGCAAGACGTCCAGTTGGCGAGCAAGTCACGCCAATTCTACTGTGCCCGTGTTGACAAGAAGGATGAGTTTGCTTACCTTGGCACTGGCACTGGCGATATCATTAAGATCGTACTCAACTGCTGTGACAGGGACAATGTGACTCGGCCAGGCTCATCCAGTGGTATATTGGGCGCTTTCGGCACACATAATCCGCGCAAGCCCATGGGTCGGGATTGTAATCGCTATGTGAATGGCGTGCGAGCACTTTACGTTTTGGAGGGTGGGCGTCTGTTGATCGGCGCCGGCGATGGTGAGGTGGAATTGGTTGAGGAGCGCACTGATGTGCCCTTGATAAATTTTCGTGAATATCCTGGACCCACCTGGCCCTACTTGCGCACGGTGAGCCCAACGCTTAACATTGAATGGATTTCGTTACCACATTCTACTTCTGCAGGTGAAGAGCACACGTGTTTCTGGTCGCATCTCGTCCTTTGTACGCTCCACGCCAGAGAAGTTCTACATATGCACGGACACCAATGAGATATACATGCTCAATATACAAACCTGGGTTCTGAAGCTGCTGCGCACATGCCACGCCAAAGCAGTTTATTTTATTACTTTCCCTAAGTAGGTCAATCGTTGCTCTCCCGAATCTTTTCATCCTGCATTGCAACTATTTCAGAAACTACGCAGCTGTGTTTGCCACTGCAGGCCACGAGAGCATACGCATTTGGTCCTCGAACCGCAAGCAGGAGCTGCTCCGCATCATGGTTTACAACTTTAACTGCGCCGCGGTGCGCTTCTCCCAAGATGGCACCAGCATTGTGTCTGTGTGGAACGATGGTATCATACGTGCCTTTACTCCCATCACTGGACGTCTCATCTACGCTATACCCAATGCTCATAATAAGGGTAAAACCAAGATTGTGGTTGAGAAATTTTAAACCCATGATGGACTATTTTTATTTCAGGTTGCAGTGCATTGGCTGTGGCTTCAACTGGTCGCTTCATTGTTACCGGTGGCATTGAGGGTCAAGTGCGCGTGTGGAAAATAGAGCCGTACCGTCAAAATCTAGTAGGTGTGCTCAAGGATCATTCAGGTCCCATTACCTCGCTGGACATCAATTATCTTGACACAGAGGTGATTTCCGCTTGCACAGACGGCTCCTGTGTTATTTGGGACATCAACCGCATGACACGTAAACAGGTGGTGACTGCCAATACTCAGTTCATGTCTGTCCTTTACTTCCCGACCGGAGTGCAAATTCTCACCTGTGGCTCGGATGGCAGAATCATCTACTGGATGGTGTACAATGGCGCACTGATCCGCGAGCTGACCGCCTCCAAGAAGTCATCTGTAAACTGCTTATCCATGAATGCAACCGGCGACTATTTCGTTAGCGTCGGCAGCGATCTGCAGGTGAAGCTGTGGGATTACAATAGCGGCGATGTTGTGGGTGTGGGATCGGAGCATGCATCCTCCGTTATTAGCGCTGCGTACAGTCCTTGCGGCAAGAATTTTGTCACAGGTAGCACGGATGGCTCACTAATCATTTGGGATGTTCCCCAGGAATATTGGAGTCATACCGACGCACCGGGCGGACCCGCCTACTCGCTGCCCAAGCCGCAGCCGAAAGCAAAGACAGTTCAGTCCCGTGTGGATTCCGGCACACGTTTGAAACCAGCTGGCCCAGGGGAGAATATTAATGGCCTGCTCAAAGCTACGCCTAAGGATGACATTTGTTGTGTCGAGTGTCCACCTTGCGCCAAGAAGGAAGCCAAGGCGGCTGACCCCTTCGCCGAATGCAAGATTGTTCCAGATGTACGGAAGTGTTAGATTTAATTGTATTTAAGTTATTCTTAACTCTGTTCCAAGCAATATCTTAAAAGCAATAAAAAATACAGTTCAAACATGGGTTTTTATACCGTTCCAGACGTTAGCTAAACGAACGCAACTGTCCAACCTATTAGGCTGTTCCTGCTAAGACCTCATAGTTTATAGGGTTGGAGATGCCTCCTGAGCATGGGTCCAGAGAGAAAGACATTTTTTAAATATAAAATTTATTTACATACAATTTTTATATTGTCTAGTTTTGCTTCTCTTTTTTTAGCCGGCTTGGTTGGCTTCAGCTTCAGTGGCCTGTTTTCTTTTTCCACTCCTTTTGTTTTTCAGCGAATTGCTTTAGACGGTCCGCCCTCTCCTTGTCTGTTTCGGGAGTCTTTCCGACGGCTTCCGTGTCGATTTCATCTTCATAACCATCTGGCGGGAGGGCATTCCAATAGCTATTATGGAACCTTCCGTGATTTCCATCACCCCAGAAAAAGGGCTTTGTCCGCTGATACAAGTACGGATAGCGCTTAAACTCGGGTCTTTCTTGCTCATGATGTGACGTAAACACAAGGAACGTCAGTATGGCCACCAGAGGCAGGACGCCCATTAACGAGATCATTTTCCACTTTTTCGCATGGCTTTCCGATTTGCCTAGGTAACATTTTAAAGATTAAATCGGTTTACTTACATTTGACTTTCTCTCGGTTGTCTTACGCTGTTTGGGACATGGACATGGACACTTGGAGCTGCTACCACCACTATTTGCTTTTGCGCAAGTTGACGTCTCGGGTTCCTTCGGTTTCTCAGAGGATGCCTTTGTTTTACTTGAGCAACTGGTGCCACCCTTGATTTCAGTTTCATTCTTCTTGGGTTCGTTTTTTTTGCAGTCAGTTTTCACTGGTGCCGCTGTAATTATAGATTATCGTCTTGTTTAACTTTCAGATACTTCAAGCAGTTTTTACGTTGCTTTGTGCATTTGCTGCCATCGGTTGGTGGATTGGATTTATCAGCCATATAACGAAGGTGTCCATTTGAAACTAATTTAGATAATACGTGATTGCGCAGACGAGTGCATTTGAAAACGCCTAAAACCTGAAGCATTCTTTTCCGGCTCAAAAGCAGACGATTTAAAATGTTTACAAATTTAAAATTTTAATTTATAACTCGAGTCGGTAAAATTTACTGAAGTCAATTCGACATTCTGTTTGGTTATGTTGAAAGTTCTACTCAAAGACACCTATGATCAATTAAAATGTGCAGATTTGTTTATTTCTTAAGATTTGATTAGGACGCCAACATCTCTGCTTGACAAATTATCGATAATAGCTGTTAGTTAACAGACATTGCTGTTGTTTCACGCAGACAATACAATACGAACATAATTAATGCGTATACATTTGAATGCAAGATGAACGTTGGAGAGATTACAGGATTATGCAAACAAGAGTTCCGTTATACGGCGCTTCAACCGAAGACTGCGTTGTAATTTGAACGCCATCGTACACTTGTATAAAAACCATATGAAGTTAAAATCCGATAATTTTAAGTTTTTTGGCAGCCCTACGAACCGAAATTTCAAAAAAGATTTAACAATTTTTAAAGGTGAAAAGGGTGTAGCGGTACGTTCGGTACTTTTTAATTATATATGTTGTTTGCACTAATACGGATGTTAGCCAAGTGTTTTTTTTTTATCAATTTTTTGAATGGGCTCAAGAAATAAAAGACATATCTAAAAAAAAATTTATTCACAAAGAATTTGTAAACTATTATTCATCATCACTTGTCAAAAATGAGTGATCAACTTTTTTTGCCTCTTCTGCTCTCTTTTTCTCTTCTGCTTCCTGACGTTTAAGCTCCTTTTTTTCCTCTGCTTCCCGACGTTTAAGCTCCTTTTTTTCTTCTGCTTCCCGACGTTTAAGCTCCTGTTTTTCTTCTGCTTCCTGACGCTTGCGCTCCTTTTCAGCCTGTGCCTGCTGTTTCTTGGCCTCTTTTTCAGCCAGAGCTGCCGCCTTTTTGGCTTCAGCCTTCCGCTTGTCTACAACCTTTTTCCACTCCTTCTGCTTATCAGCGAATTCCTTTAGACGGTCCGCCCTCTCCTTGTCTGTTTCTGGAGTCTTTCCGACAGCTTTCAAATCGATTTCATCTTCATAGCCATCTGGCGGGAGGGCATTCCAATAGTTGTTATGGAAAATTCCGCGATTTCCGTCACCCCAGAAAAAGGGCTTCGTCCGCTGATACATATACGTATAGCTCTTAAACTCCGGTCTTTCTTGCTCATGGTGTGAGGAGAACACCAGGGCCGTCAGCAAGACTACCAGAGGTAGGACGCCCATCATCGAGATCCTTTGCCATCGCTTCGAATGCTTGTACGAAGGTGCTGGGTAATAAAATAATCATGAAATCAGTTTACTTATGTTAGACTTTCTTTCGGTTGACTTACGCGGTCTGGGAGTTGGTTTGCATGGACATTTGGGGCCGCCGCCGCTAACTTCTGTGGGGTTTTTGCTGCTCGGTTTGTTCATCCCTTCGCGCTGGAGGATCAATTCTATACAGCTTGGCTTATTGGGATTATCTGAGGATGAAGGCGGACAGTGTGACGTCTTGTTAGCTTTGCACTTGGTGCCTCCACGAATTTGCGTTTCATTATCCTTGGGTTCATCTTTTTTGGGCTTATCCTTTTTGGGTTCATTCTTTTTGCAGTCAGGCTTCTTTTCTTCCCCTTCATTGGCTTCATCCTTCTTGGCTTCTTTGTTTTTACACTTAGGCTTCGTGATATTATTTTCTTTGGACTTATCGGATTTATCGCACAGATGTCGCAAGTGACCATTTGAAACTAATTTAGAAAATACGTGATTGTGCAGTCGTGTGTGTTTAATAAGGCCTAAAACCTGCAGCATTATTTTTGAGCGCAAAAGCAGAAGATTTCAAACTTTTACGAGCCTAAAATTTGTACTTGTAACTACACTGGATAAAATAATACTAAAGTAAATTTGGCTTTCTGTTTGGATATTTTAAAAATTTATCTCAGAGCCACCTCCTCGATCAATTTTTTATAGCTTAAAATTTGGTTCGGGCGCCAACTTCCGTGCTTGAGAAAATATCGATAACAGCTGTTAACAGACAGTGCGGTTGGTTCACGGTTTTTAACATATTTATGTTAGGGGTTTGTTAACATAACCCAACACTTATTTTAACAGGAAATGCTATTTTATACGATAAAGATGCATGTTATACCACGGATTTGTAGCAAAGTGGGGTATACCAATATTATTATATATAAATTTGCGTTGAGTAATGACAAGAAAAGTTACAAGTTACATATACTTGTTCAAATTTCATTCATGCTATTAAGATATGACCATAAGATTAATTTATCATTCATTCATTATCATTTGATAAGTTTATTTTAATGCAATATATATACAAATTTTCAAAAACAAACTCATGTCACGAAATCTCCAATCAGTAAAGGGTGTCTCATAGTATTGTTACAGTCTGTAACAGCGCTGAGCATTACTGCTTTTAACAGTCTGATTGGACTTTTTGCTAACAGATGTTATTTGGACGCCGTGGAGGAAGCATTAAATATTTATGTGCATATGTATTTCTGTTTAAACAAATTGGTGAGCGTAATTTGTCGGTAGTTCTGCACATTCGGGCGCTATTTTGAATTAAATTGTGTGTTGAAAATCGATTCGAGCAACAATGAAGGTCTGCTGTATCGGCGCTGGCTATGTTGGCGGACCAACATGTGCGGTAATGGCGCTCAAGTGTCCAGACATTACCATAACGCTGGTCGATAAAAGTGCCGAAAGAGTCGCACAGTGGAACTCGGAGAAATTGCCCATTTATGAGGTTAGTTCAGCTATTTCACTCTATCCGGATGACGATCATATTACCCCAGTGTAGTAAACGTCTGTACATTTGCACATTCGTGTGTGTATTTATATATGAATTTAAATAATGCCCGTGCCTCTCTGCGTATGTATGTTTCTGTTTGTTTGTGTGTGTGTGTGCGGGTTAGAGATCTATCACGCTTTGTGCTGTTAAAAGAAAAAAACCAAAAATCCTAAACAAACAACACAGACACATCAATCAGAAAAAGTGGGGAGCATACGAATGGCCAGACAATAGAAAACGTCGATGAACTTCTCATATGCCCAGGTTTTCAAGTAGCCCTGCAAGCGTCTCAGCCCCTAAACACTAAATCTTAAACCAGTTCCCAGCCGGCTGAGTGCTTGAAACTGATTTGTATACAAAACGCGCAACTCTTGCCTTCACTCAAACACTAAACTCTAAACATTGGTGCGTGTGATTGTGCACTCATTAACAACGGCGTAGAGCACATGATCGGACACGATGTACAATCGCAAATCACAGGTGCTTGTCGCAATTGGGCCCGGCAAGGTCAATGGTCAGTCTCCTCTTTCGAAGCAGTAATGAAGTCCAGTGCTAACGCACATTCGTTAGTCATTCATAATGCACACATTCTCACATGTTTATCGAGTGCCAAATAATTACACTGGCCAACAAGATTGCGTTTGCATTCGTGCAAAATCGATTTGACCTAGTCCAGTGATGAAGCCCTTTACTAAATAAGCTGTTTGAAAGCACACATTCTATCGTTCTCTATTTGCTGTCGCATTTCCGTCATTCTGATACTCTTCACTCGTTTCCGCCCGCGGCCTATTTAACTACCCAAATCCTTATCGGCCGACGAGACCGGCCACATTACGTCTTGTGAGGCAGATAAGCGGCTATCAACCAGCGCTGGATAATGTGAAAACCCATGGACAATTTTTGTTGCTTCAACAATTTCCATTGCTTTTGGAACGAGTTGCGTTCATTCGCACATTATCGACGTTAGCTCACATCACACTTAATGGGCAATAAATAGAAACGCCAGATTCTCAGAATATTATCTGTCATTGGGCCAAGGCGGAATTAAAATTCTCTTATTTATTTAATGCTCTTCAGGTGGGTTGCATCATCGTTTGGCAATGCAATACTCGTTTATTAAAAATAATAATAAACTAAAAAAAGATACTGCTGACATTGTCTGCAGTTACATACATGTATTTGTCCAGGTGCCAATTGCTTGTTGCAATTCTTCAGAAGTTGCTAATACGCTAATTGCTTTTTGTGTTGTGCTTCTTATCAGCAGTGCGAGTGGGACAGAAGATCGTTTAAAAACAAAGTGCTGCTCTTAAAATTGTTGATCTATTGCATTTCTGCTGATACTTCTTTAGAATTGATTTCATAATTAGGTAAGATTGTTGCTTGCGGCAGCATCTCCCAACTATATTTATATATTTAGCATATTTGCGCATTTGATTCGTTTTTTGCTTCATCTCTTCATAAATTATCGTGTAAACAGGTTCAATGGACTCAACAATCTGATCGGGACTTCTAAATATAGCGCATTGAATAAACAAAATAGAGTTTGAATATATTCATAAATTATTGTTGAAAATTGTATTCAATTTTCGATTTCATTTTCTTATGTATCGCATAAAAATTTCATTAGTAAAACAAATTGCTTGTTGGATAGGGCTTTCCACAAGCTACCATTATAAAAAAAAATCCCCATAATCTTATCTTTAAACAAACACAATCGCGACAATAGCGTTTAGATATTAAGTATTTAAAACTGGGACAACTAACGGTCTATTAGTTGTATATGTATATATATTATGTAAATTTAACTTTAACTCGAAACACATTTCTTACGCTCTGCAGCCTGGTCTGGATGAGGTGGTCAAGAAGTGTCGCAATGTGAATCTGTTCTTCTCCACGGACATAACGACTGCCATTAAAGAGGCTGATCTGATCTTCATTTCGGTGAACACGCCCACGAAAACCTGTGGCAGCGGCAAAGGTTAGTTCACAAATACGCCCAACAAATGATAAACGGTAAATAATATGCGACTGCATTTACTTTCAGGTCGAGCTGCGGATCTGAAGTACGTGGAGAGTGCGGCACGAATGATCGCCGAGATTGCGCAGTCCAATAAAATTGTGGTCGAGAAGAGCACAGTGCCCGTGCGTGCCGCCGAGAGCATTATGCATATATTGCGCGCGAATCAGAAGCCTGGCATCCACTACGATATACTCTCCAATCCCGAGTTCTTGGCCGAGGGCACAGCCATCAACGACTTGCTTAATGCGGATCGTGTTTTAATCGGCGGCGAGGAGACGCCGGAGGGCCATCAGGCTGTGGAGAAGCTATCATGGATCTACGAGCACTGGATACCAAAGAAGAACATACTGACCACCAATACTTGGAGCAGCGAGCTCTCCAAACTGGCTGCCAATGCATTTCTAGCGCAACGCATCTCCAGCATCAACTCGTTGTCGGCCGTGTGCGAAGCCACCGGCGCTGATGTGTCGGAGGTGGCGCGTGCTGTAGGTCTGGACTCGCGTATTGGCTCCAAGTTTCTGCAAGCCTCGGTCGGGTTTGGTGGTAGCTGCTTCCAGAAGGACATACTCAATCTGATCTACATATGCGAAAACCTGAACCTGCCCGAGGTGGCTGCCTATTGGCAGCAGGTGATCGATATGAACGACTACCAGAAGCGCCGATTCTCGCAGAAGATCATCGAGAGCCTGTTCAACACAGTCTCGGACAAGCGCATCGCCATTCTGGGCTTCGCCTTCAAAAAGAACACAGGTGACACGCGCGAAACGGCGGCCATTACCGTGTGCCAGACGCTGCTGGAGGAGGGTGCTAAACTGGACATTTACGATCCCAAGGTGGAGCCGGAGCAAATTATTGATGATTTAACGCATCCCAGCGTGACGGAATCTCCCGAGAATGTCAAGAAGGCGGTCCAGATACACAGCGATCCCTATAGCGCAGTGCGCGCCACACACGCTCTGGTTCTGTGCACGGAATGGGACGAATTTGTGGATCTGGACTATAAGCGGATCTATCAGTCTATGATGAAGCCGGCATACATCTTTGACGGACGCAAAATTCTTGATCACGAGCGATTGCAGCAGATTGGCTTCCATGTGCAGACCATTGGCAAGAAGTACCAGCGGGCCGGACTGCTCCGCTCGTGGGGCATTGTGCCGCAGCTGTAGGCGTCAGGACGTGGCACCAAGACTTAAAGCTGTCAACCTTTTTCCAGTATTTACGAGACTAACTGTAAATATGCGTTTGTTTTTTTTTTTTAAATATAAATAGTTCAAGTATTTCGCTAGATACGCCTAAGTATTCCTATTTCTATTCCTACAACCAAATGTCGTTCCAGTTGCAATATATACTTATTAACATTGCCGTTGCAAACGGACACCCAGTTAGTTCACTATATACAGGACCTGAATTTCTGTACCATTCGATCATTAAACAAGCATTTACACGCATAATGTAAATTTTTATAAAATAAACAACAATTCATAAATTAATGTCTCAGAATGGTATTCTTTTAACGATCTGGCGATACCAAAGAAAAGAAGTTGCCGCCGACAAGCTGAACCAGGTAACCAAGTACGAGAGATGATCGTTGCGCAGGGTAACGCGCGTCTGTCCACCTATGGGACTGTTTTGTGCAGCATTTGCATCGTACACGGCATCGAGAAAGACGGGTGCGGCGCCGGAACTGGCACACATCTTGGACAAATCGCGATAGAGGTAGACTTTGCCATCTTTGTGATCTGGCGTAAACTGTGGACGACTCTCGCCTTTGCGTACGACGGCCGTCAGTTCCACATCATTTTGATACTGGCCTGGAGCGCGTGTCTCTTTTTCTACGTGCTTTCGCGAGATCCAGCCGCGGTTAATGAGAACAATGTCACTGTTGGGGGATTGGAATAGAGTAAAAGATTAAAAGAGAAGCATTTGATTTCTACGACTCACTCTCTGTCAGCTAACTGGAATGGCGTGATGACGAGATAGCCATTGCCAGAGTCACGCTGGGAAAAGAGTCCACCTTGCGTCTCGACGCCATCTGGTCGGATAAGGGAACGTGGCCCCATCAACATCTCCTTGTCGTGCAGAAAATGGCCACGCAACGTGACCAAGCGATATTCCATCTTCTCCAACTGGCTTAAACTGCGGAAGAGTAAAATCATCATAAATAGGAGCAACAAACGGTTAAGTAGAACATACTCATCGGGCAGATTCACGGGCGCCATATGCAGTTGCTCGTGCAAGTCCTTAATTAGCTGTTCCTTCCAGATCTTGCGTTTCACCTGCCACACGCCCAGGCCAAATGTGGTGGCGGGTATGAGCTGCAATGGAACAAATCAATAAATGATATTTTGTGTAGGCATTGCTACTTACAAGTAGAAACCAACCCAGGGCTGTGATCTTATCCTTGTCCTTTTTGCCCATTGGAATGCTCGTTGTCCATTCAATTTTTTGGTGCTGTTGTGTCATCTTTCTTGTAACCAGCTGCAGTCTGACTGTGGGCTGGCGTTGCAGCGCAAAGCTTTGCTTGCATATTTGACCACTTAAACGAAGCATAATTTATGTTTTTACTGTGCTTTCCTAATTTCACGCTTAAGTCAGCAATCCCGTTTATAAAATACAGCTATACTAAATTCTGAATTGTGTAGTGATTATGATTCTGTAAGTTTTGTGTTTTGCTGTTAAGTCAGCTGTTTTCCGGCGGTGTTGAGTAGCCCTGTTAAATCAGCCGTTTACTAGCATTGCCGGAATTCGTTTTCTCCCAGTTGGCAGCACTGTTAATTGTTGAAACATTGCGTTTTGTTTTCAACAAATAAAAATCTGTTTAAATTAAGCATGTTGTGCACACGCGCAACTGTGAGACTTGCCACCGGCTTAACTTTAAATAGACTGGTATGGAACACATTGCAAAGTGGAAATAAATTGTTCATTAGCTCATTTCTGTCAAATTGCACCTGTCCCTCTTATATAAACCACACTGACTGTTGTTTTCGTCCCGTAGGTAGCGCAACAGACATACAAGCAGCATGTTGTGGCGGCTGTGGCACCTAGATTAACCGAGCAGTGCAGATTCTGTTCCACCGGTGTTGTGGACAGTCCAGGCAAGGCAGCCAAACAAACAGCTGAAAATGGCAGCATATTGAAACGTGTTCTGCACAAAGTGGGCTTTGCACCCAACACAAAAGCTGTGAGTACCGTAAAAAAAAAGGGATCCTTAAATAAATCAATTACTCTTCACTCCATTACAGCGCCTCAAGGTTACCAGTCATCTGCTGTACGAAAGTGTAGCTGACAAGATCAACTATGTTGCCTTCTTTCGCGATTTTAATCTGCCCAACACCTTCAACTCCTGGTTCATAGTCACAGAGCTGCATGTTTGGCTGTTGCTGATGCGCTCAATGGCCGAAGGCTCGGAGACCGGCGAGGATGGACGCTTTTTGCGTAACTGCATTGTGGAGGCCATGTGGGGAGATGTGAATACACGCGCCAAAAAACTGGGAGTAAGTGTCGAACCTCAGTTTAGTGCTAAGTAGCTTATCTACTAATATACCTTTCAGGCGAACAATCCCTCACGTACGAGACAGCAAATAGAGACCCTCTCGGAACAGTTTCAGGCGGCGCTTATTGCCTACGACGAGGGCATTATGTCCGATGATCGAGTGCTGGCCTGTGCTCTGTGGCGTCGCTTCTTTGAAATGAACTGCGATGATTATGCCCAAATTGAGCGACTGGTCATGTATGTGCGCAAGCAGGCTACTATGTTGGATAGCTTAACACGCGAACAGTTCATAACGAAGCCTACTGTAGCTTGGCATGATCTGGACAAGTGCAAAGTTAATGCATAGAAAATGTTCTTTTAGTATGTTTATTAAAGTCTATATACAATTCTAAGCCAAAGATTTAAATAACCAGATCATCGATTGGCTCGTTTACCAGCGCTCTCAGCTGGCACTTAAGCAGGAAAGCCATAATACGTCGTTCAGCTCGTACTCTCTGATCGCCCTTGAGTTGGTCAAGAATTCTGTTCATTTTAAGATAATCGCTTTCTGGCGATGGTAATAAATCGGCTCTTTGTGCTCCTGGGTTGGTATGGATTCTTTCTTTTGCCGTTGATTCTATGTTTGGCTGAATGTGTTCCTCCTCCCCCTCTACATCATCTTCCTCGTAAATTATTTCCTCCTGTAGAATTTGATCGTTTGGCTCAATGATTTCCTCTATTATGAATGTGCTGGCGACATGCTGCTCCAATTCGCTTACGTGCATCACCACGCAATCATTGTATGACTGCCATGCATCCTGATCCATGAAAGTTTCTTTCTGCACCTTCTCGGTCTGCGTTTGTTCCGTGCTCTGTACCGTGGGCTTGGCTTTAGGCCGCGGTTGTATATCTGAAAGAAATCGTAGACGCTCAAAATATGGCCATGTTGAGCCGCCAGCACGACGTGATTCCTTTCTGTACTGATAGTGTAGATTGTTCCAGCGCATTAGGCAGAAATCCACTGAAAAGTTAAGAATGTTTATTGTTATTTAGGAAAAGGAAACTAAACATTACCATCGCAATCCATTATCTCTGCTATTTTGGACCAGATTTCCGTTTTGACTTTCATAACATCATAGTTCGAGAGTCCCGTCTGGCGTTTATACAGCACGGTATTTGGCTCCACATGATCAATAAGCTTGAAATCAAACGGACGATTCTTTTTATAACTGGTGCGCATAATTATTTTAATATATGTCCGAAATCACTTCGCATATATGCTGGAATGACAATGTAGCATAGTGAAGTGAGAATAGGTACCTAAAGAAATTAAAAGACATTACAGACATTAATTATCAATTTTACGTTAATTATTTCGTAATTCTTTAATTCTTAAAATTATAAAAAAGATTGTTCCAATCCACTCGGTTTACCAAGCTAGTAGATTGTCATTCTATTACTTGCAGTGTTGCCCTACACAAAAATAACAGAGTTGCTTTGATTTACATATATCGAAAATGTTTGACATGGAACAATGCTGCTGTTGAACAGTCCTACAGTTTCTTTCATCTCTAATACTGACGTAGGTGCAAAACCTGGAAAATTGTAAGGTGAAGTGAAAATTGCAAAAAAAAAGTGAAAAAAGATATAATATTTGGCAAATAATTGTGCAATTCAAAAGCTGATAAAAATGAACATGTAAGTATTAATAAATTTCAATGGGTGCACGTAGTTTTCACTACATTTTGCGCAAATGAAACGACATGTGGTGTAGAGTGTGGGGTAGGGGGACGTTTGGTCTAGAAAATTTTCTTAAACATTGGCTAAAAATCGATAATTCAAAATGGCAGAACGAGTAGCTAGTGAAAATAACATCGAGTAGTAGAAAATAACGTTTGGAATTACTTTTGATGATCAAAATTGTTATTAATGGCTCACAACGCTCGTTCCAGGTATAACGGACAGGTAAATGGTTATATGGGAGGTGCCCCAACTAGCGGCATGCCCAACAATCGCATGGGCGCTGGCGGCGGCGCTGGTATGTTTCAACGCAATCGGTCGGCTCCATACGTACGTGGTGGACCCGGTGGCGTCGGTGGTGCTGGTGGATTCAACGGAGGTCGCATGAATATCGGCGGCCCAGGAGCACGCAACGATCGCGATGGCGGTGGCTTTGGTGGTCAGAACGGTAATCGCACTTCGAATCACGGGGCCCATTTGCCGGCCATTGTTTGGTCAGAGGTGTCACTCACACCGTTCCGGAAGAACTTCTACAAGCCGTGCGACTCTGTATTGGCTCGCACCCAGGGCGAAACTGATACATTTTTGAGCAGCAACGAGATTACTATTAAGGGCAATGAGGTGCCCACTCCGAGTATTGAGTTTGAGGAGGGCGGCTTTCCTGACTATGTCATGAATGAGATTCGCAAGCAGGGTTTCACCAAACCCACGGCCATTCAGGCCCAGGGTATGCCCATCGCTTTAAGCGGTCGTGATCTGGTCGCTGTGGCTCAGACCGGCTCCGGGAAGACACTGGCCTATGTGCTGCCCGCTGTAGTGCACATTAACAATCAGCCGCGTTTGGAACGTGGCGATGGACCCATTGCTTTAGTGCTGGCACCCACACGCGAGCTGGCCCAGCAGATACAGCAGGTGGCCAGCGAGTTTGGTTCCAATACGCAGGTTCGCAATACGTGCATTTTTGGTGGCGCCCCAAAGGGCCAGCAGGCCCGTGATCTGGAGCGAGGTGTGGAGATTGTGATAGCCACGCCGGGACGACTTATTGATTTTCTGGAGCGCGGCACCACCTCGTTGAAGCGCTGCACCTACTTAGTGCTAGACGAGGCCGATCGCATGCTGGACATGGGCTTTGAGCCACAAATCCGCAAAATCATGCAGCAAATTCGCCCTGATCGTCAAGTGCTTATGTGGTCCGCCACATGGCCAAAGGAGGTGCGCCAGCTGGCCGAGGAGTTTCTTAACAATTACATTCAGGTCAACATTGGTTCTCTGTCGTTGAGCGCCAATCACAATATACTCCAGATAGTCGATGTCTGCGATGAGTCGGAAAAGATTGTGAAGCTGATCCAGCTGCTCACCCAGATCTCTGGCGAAAACGAGACCAAGACCATCATATTTGTGGAGACCAAGAAACGTGTGGATGAGATAACACGCAATATATCGCGTCAGGGTTGGCGCGCATGCGCCATACACGGCGACAAGTCGCAGCAGGAGCGTGACTTTGTGCTGTCCAGTTTCCGCAATGGACGCCACTCGATACTGGTGGCCACCGATGTGGCTGCCCGCGGATTGGGTGAGTGTTTCGTAGCTTTTGCGCTCGCAGCCGGCTAACGCTGGCTGCGCTGTTGTCTTTTATTGATGCGCTCCATAACCAATAACCGAGCAAGAGTTGCTGTGGATCAACAACATGCCCAAAAAAATGCCAAATGCCAAATGCAAAACAAAAATAAAAAGGCCAAATGGTTTTGTTTCATTATTTGATTCGTCGTCGTCGTCGTCGTCTGGCAGCGACCGTCAGCGATGAATCGGCCAACACCGACCAGCCTCTTAAACATTCCTTCGCTTTCACTTTTCACACTATGTTTCGCTCTGTTTCTTTCTCTCTCTCTCTCTATAAGATTTAATTGCTTCTCTCTCACCGCTCGTGTGAGATAAGTTGACGTGTTGACCGTTGTGCATTTACAGGCTAAGTTGTGCATTGCATGTCTAACTCTTCTCCCCCATCTCCTGCAGCTTCCATTCAGGGAAGCATTGAACGTTTTATTCTTTTTGTTTAAAATTTTAATTTATTTTTTGTTTTTTTTTTTTGCTATTTTTTAAAAAACAATTAAGAATATCTAAAAATGAAATGGTGTGGTCGAAATAATGAGGGGAATGTGTTCTCCATGCATTTTGCTGGTTATATGAAGTTCTTACACATACATATGTATTATTGTATTTTTAGTTTGTTGCCCTCCTTTCTAAATAGTTTTTAGTTGTGCTTCGTGAATTCACTTTTGAGTAACCTAACGTACCGTATGCAATTTGTTGTCAGTCAAGGACTCAATGGCCTAGCAAAATACGAGTAACTTCCATAACATAAAAAAAAAAATGAAATAAAATAATTGTTATAATTAAAGATCGTTTCAAAGTTGTGTTGAATACGCTCTTTATAAGGACGGCCAGTTGGTGGAACTTAAAGGCTTTCTTTAAAGGGTTGTGAACGTATTTATT
This sequence comes from Drosophila paramelanica, assembly GCA_035043915.1. Classification (NCBI taxonomy): domain Eukaryota; kingdom Metazoa; phylum Arthropoda; class Insecta; order Diptera; family Drosophilidae; genus Drosophila; species Drosophila paramelanica. Next base: position 3,623,774 of record JAWNMO010000495.1, on the reverse strand, counting down.
TTTTTTTTTGATAAATATTTTTTTCAAGTTACAAATTCGGAGTTAATATATTTAATGAATTTTGCGGCCAAGAAATTTTTGACTGATGCTTATTTCCGTAGTTTATTTGTATTATCATAAAATAATTATATATATTGTATTTTACGTCGCTCCTATATGTATAAAACCTAAATTTGTGTGTGAACAAAAATATCATCAGCACTTTTTGAAATGGACTTCGATTTTTATATGGCAAAAGTAAAAAAAAGAAAAAGAAAAACCAAACAAGAGAAAAAGTTAAATGTCAAAGAATAATACACAAAAAAGATAAAAAAAAGAATATAAAAAGTTAAGCTTTATATACAAGTTGAGGGTTGAATTCTTAAGTTTTTAGCAACGCGGAACTCTCATCATTTAAGCTCCGCGCGCAGGCTACATCTCCAACAACAACAACAACAACAACTGAAAAAAACAACAACAACAGAGCCGTAACAACATTTATTTACGTAAGCCCTATCTAATATAATCATAGATCGCACACGGGGTAAGTACTAGGCTAATTATGAACCAACTCTCACTTACCAATCTTTCTTCTTAACAAATTACCGTTATACGTCGCACCCGATCCAACCCAAACCCAAAAAGCTAATCCCATCGAAACTTACCATCAATCCTAGTACCCTCTCATCACATTGTTATTATATAACCTACATCTTAAGTTTAATCAAGCCGTCTCTTGTATGCATTAAGCTTAAAAAAAAAAGAAAAGAAAAGTATATATACATAGATATATATATATATGTAATAAAGATTTGTGTATTTCAAAAAAGCATAAGAATGAGAACACAAAGGTCGAGGTCCACATTTCTGCAGTATAGAAAAAACATATATCTGTTTGCCAAAGATGTATAGTTGTTAATATACGCTAAATAGTATTGATGGCGAAATTTTTGTTCAAATCAAAAAAATAAACAAAAAAATACCAAAAAATATATAATTACAAAACAAGATAATTGTTCAAGTGCATATTTAAGTTTAGCTAAAAAAAACATAAATAACTACCAAAACACACACATAAGTTTCTGTTTTTGTTTATAGTTTTTGAGTATGTATTGCGAAAAAAAACACGTATAATTGTAAAATCTGTTTAACATATTGATAACTTCTTCAATTTTCAAATCGAATCCAATCGAAATCACGCAAAACAGACGTTGACGATGTCAAGTTTGTGATCAATTATGATTACCCTTCGAACTCGGAGGATTATGTGCACCGAATCGGACGTACCGGACGCTCCAATAATACGGGCACAGCCTATACCTTGTTCACTCACTCCAATGCCAACAAGGCCAATGACTTGATTCAGGTGCTGCGCGAGGCCAATCAGGTAAATATTCAATGGAACCGAGCAAACTCAATTTTTATTTTTCGATTTTTATGAACTTCTTAATCTGAATATTATCTTTAAATTGTTTTATGTTTGTCCGTTTAGACCATCAATCCCAAACTGATGAATATGGCCGCAAGCGGTGGCTATCAGAAGCGCGGCGGCATGGGCTATCGCGGCAATGGCGGTGGCTACCAGGGTCGCAACCAGCAAATGGGCGGTGGCAACAATTATCGCAACCAGAACCAAAACAATAACCAAGTACAGAGAAATGGTAATGGCGGCTACAATCCAGGCGGTCCGCCACGTTACGATCAGAAGCCATCGCGCACTTCGCCGCCTGCACCAGGCGCCGGCTACCGTCCACAGGGCGGTGGCTATCAGCACAGCAACAGCAGCAGCAAGCGTCGCAACAGCAGCAAGCGAATGGTGTGCAGTTCTCGCGCTTCAATCCCAATGCAGCTTGCTTTGAGCCCAAGACGCAGGCGTCGGCAGTGCAACAGCATCAGCCACCACATTTGGCTGCAGCTCAGGCAGCCGCAGCCGCTGCCGCTGGTTATGGCTATGGTATCGAACAGAAACGCTCCCGGTTCGCATTGAACTTCAGTATGCCGCCGCCACCAATTACACAGCAACAACAACAGCAGCAGCAGCAACAACAGCAGCAGCAACAGCAGCCACAACAAGCTCCAGCACAGCAGGTGCCAACCGGTGGCGCAGCTGCCCTGCCGCCACAGGCCTACGGACAATATTCAAGCATGTCCAGCAGCATGGCGACGGTGTCCCTGAATGGAGGCGCGCCAAGCATTGCGGCCGGCGCCTACCGACCTCCGTATGCAATGCCGTACGTGATGCCGCCACCACCATTACCCGTACAAAACTAAACAGTAACGCCAAATTGTACGAGCTTAGGTAACTGGGCCTCATTATTAGTTGGTCCACGTTATTTTTTGCTCTAATGTAATTTCCTTTCCTACTCACAAACACCAACACCCAACACAAGACACGGGATACAAAAAATCACACAATCTGACAAAAATCAGCATAAGAACTTGAGTATATTAACATCTTAGAGATACTCTAAGGTACTTCATACTTCTTTAGATCTCCTCCGCCCACATATATTAGCAATATAATATGGTTTAAACTGGAATCAAATACGCTTGCAATTTGATAAATTCTCTTTGCGTTTTTAATACATCATCAAATCAAATCCTACACGTAGTTATTAGGCATTCGTTTAGTCAAACATTTGGGCAATTATTTTTGCCAAACACTTTTTGGCATTTAGCTCTGTGGCCCCAGCGTATTTGATTTCTGTAATTTTCTCGAATCTATCTAAAATGCAAAATGTTATTTGCAATGCTCCAAGAGACACGTAACACAGAGACGAACAAATTAAGTCAATTTCTTAGAATCAAATGCGTATTATATCACCTTAAACCATATTATGTGATTAGACTAATTGCTTAGCTGAAACTGAACACAACAATTTCCACAACAACAAAATACAAAAAATGAAAAAAATAAAATAAAATAAATGTATAATTCCATATATTGTAAACGTATGAATTGATTTACAAATAATGAATAAAGGAGTTAATTAAACATCAGCTCAATTGTGTTTTGTTTGTAACGCTGACCCGTAAAAGTTGTTAAGAATGGACGTGGATTTCAAACAGTCATCCTTGATGATCATTGATTTTCTAAACTTAATTGATTTGCTTTTATTTTCATTTTTAAATATATATATATATATATTTTATATAAGAAAAAAACTATTATACATCCAAAATTATCATAATAAATAGAACTAAAGTATACAAATATTACTAGACAGCATCACCATCGTCTTTCGTATCATTCTTTTTAAATGATCTTTAATCAGTGGCTATCATCCATCCGTCGATACATTGATCTTTCTAACTTCAACGTTACTCGAATTACTTTCATTTCATTTCATTTCTTTTTTTTGTGTTTTTGTTGAAAAAAAAAATTTGTTTAGCTCACACATTTTACAGAATTTATTTTAAAAATTACACGATGAATATGATTATGACTAACAAAATTGTGAGAATGTAGAAGTCATTTTGTTTATTTGTTTGTGTTTGTGGCTTTTGTAACTTTGCTAACGGGTTTCTTGTTTTCATTTGTTTTTTTTTTTTGGTTTTTTTTTTTGTTTTTTGCATATACATACATACATAGCATAATGTGTGTTATACTCGATCCTTAAACTATTTGTCTGGCGCATACTAAACTTTCAATCTTTCGCTCTTTGGCTGCCTGTTGATTACATAGGTTTTCTTTTAGTATAATTAGTTATAATGCAATTGATTTCCTGATCCGCATAGCTTTCAGTAGTAGTAGTTGTTGTTGTTGCTTTTTTTAATTGTCGTTTGTGGGATTTTTAACTACCCAGGGGAGTACTGAAACATTGAGTGCAGTTTTACAATTTTTTATCGATTTTTTTTTGGTTTTTTTTTTATTTTTTTTTATTTTTTGTTTTTTTTTTCATTTAAGTTAGTTTTTCTTTTTGTTTGTTTGTTAATTTTTGTTCTTTGGCGCAGTTGACTAATTCTGTGTGTTGTTGTTGTTGTTGGTTTTGGTTGCTACGGTTCTGCTTGCTGTTTACATATATAGATATCACGAGAGTTCCTGCGAGAACTGCGTCTCCAGGGTGGGTCTAGTTCTAGTTGGATTTCTGTTGGGATTGCGTATCGGTGGTCCTGGGCTGCCATAGCCCGCCGCATACAGCTGCGGGCACGAGTCTTTTATGAGTTCCTGCGTCTCGCGCAGCTGCCGCTGCACCTGCGGCGCCAATCTCTGCACGCTGATGGCCGGCGGAAATTTGTATTCCGTTGGTGGCGCGGACTGTAAAACAAAAGAAATTCAATTAGTTCGAATATTTGCATTATTAAATATAATATTATTGAGGTTCGGGGACCAGTGTTTTAAAAAACGAGAAACGGGCTTCAAAACTCAGGTGGGTGTACGTTAAAATATAAATATAGATGAAATATGAAATTATAAAAATATATTTTGTAATTTGTATAAGAATAACAATAAATAAAGATTTCAACAAAGTCAGCACTATTTTTTGTTAAAACAAAACGTTTTCTTTTTTTTTATTTTTAGTAACAGATCGGATATATATATATAAGTTAGGCGCCCCGCCGACTTACCTGCACGGTGTGCATCACCTCGCCGTAGTAGACGCCGGCTGCATTTGGCGGCTGTTGCAGCTGCGAAGTTTGCGGCTGCAGCGTCTGCTGCTGGCTTTGGCTGTGTGGAGCGGTTTGTGGTTCGTAAGAATCGGAGGCGATGGGAACTGAGGCCGCTTGTTGGGCGGCTACCTGGGGGGCAGTGCTCGGTACGCCGTAGTAGGACAGCTGCAGGGGTGCACGTCCCGCTGTTGCGCCGGAGCCATTTAGGAAGCCCGTCACGCCCGTCTGCATGAGCGGCGAGTTGGCGGCGATATACTGAACGGGAGCAGCGCAAACGGGCGGCGAGGAAGAGGCGCCATACAGCAGACGCTTGGGGCTGACGCTCGGCGGCTTTGTGCCCGCGGGCAGCGCCAGCATGTGGCCTCCATAGGCAGCCAGCTGCTGCTGTTGTTGTTGTTGCTGTTGCTGTTGTTGTTGCTGCTGTTGCTGCTGCTGCTGGTAGAGAGCCAGTTGCTGTTGCTGCTGCTGTTGGAGCTGATTGAGCTGCGCGGCGGCCGCTGCATTGGCACTGGACGTATTGACGAGATTGGCATCGAGCTGGGGCAGCAGCTGCTGCGTGAGGATTAGCTGCTGCTGCTGGTAAAGAGTTGCGGCTTGATGATGTTGCTGCTGCTGTTGTTGCTGTTGTCGCCCCGCCATGACGTGCTGAGGTAGATACTCCGTCGTGGACAGCGTGCTGCAAGCCGAGGCGGGCTGCAGCAGATGGCCAGTGGGGCCGGCGGCAGCGCCTCTCGTCTTGATCGGCACCTGCACCACCTGGCGTATTGGCGTCGTCTGCAGCGATCGGCTGGCGGAGGAGCAAATGGATGCGGTCAGGCTAGCGGACTCCCAATGCTGCACCAGCGCATTCAGTCGTGCCTCCTCCAAGGCAATTTCCGTCTCGCTGGCCGAATCGTAGTCGGGACCCTGTCAATAAAAAAAACACGCTTAGTCAGATCGAGTCTCAACATTTGATTTGCATCCTTAGTCACCTCGTCGATCTTCTTGTCCAGCATGCGAAAGAAATTCTGTTGGCTTGATGATATTTCTCTGCAAGGTGCAGGCAGTTTTAGTTTGGATGGAGTGAGGGGGGCTGTGTGGGGAGCACACATGCTTCATGCTACTTGCTACTTACTGGCTTTGCAGCAGCGACAGATTCTTGGCACGCAACAGCGACACGGCGACTTCCTCCTCGGTGTCCTGTATGTCCTTATTGCTTTGCTCCTCGGTCTCGTCATGCTTCTCGCGCTCACGTTGCTGCGCCTTCTCAGCATCCTCAATGTGGCCTTCATCCTCGTCCGTCTCCGCATCAGAATCGGCTAAAAACGGACAGAGGAGAAAAGCATGCGTAAATAAGTTAGCCACCGGCAAATTAATGTAATAAAAATTAATTGTTGCGTGTGCTGTGAAATGTCAAAGATGCCATAAAAAATGCACAAAGGACACTTCAAGAAGTCCTAGAAAACTAGGACAACAACTAACGGACAAAGACAGGTATTTGGATATATTAATACAGGTTGTATGAATTACATACCAAGTATTTAAGTCGTTGAACTAACTTTAGTTGAGTGCCAGTTCAGTTTTATATAAAATAATCATAATTTAAACCTAAACTTTTCTATGGAAGTAAATTAAATATGAAATAATATAAAATAAAATTAAATAAGTAAATAAAGAAGGTGATTTTACTCGATTTAAGCAATTCTATCATTTATATTTTATTTTTTTGCCTGAAATTTTGAAATTTGTTCAATCTTGGCAAGCTCTTTAAGGTCGAGTCAATTTCCATATCCCTTTGAGGCGCTCATCCTTTGTAAATTTAATAAAGACGAGTTATGCATTTTAATGCAAATTGGGTACAAAAATACGATATGAATGAAAAACTTTATAATTAATCTAGCCAGTTGAAAAAGGCGAGAGCCTAACGCAGCTAAGGCCATCAGAATTTGGGTCTTTTATGGCACAATGGCGCCTTTGTGTATGCTACACTTTTGTTAGCCAGTTTCGAGCGCAGCCAAAACACACACACACACACATGCACATACATAAATAGAGACAAGAGCCCCACAGGGGCCACACCTACTCAACTGGTACGCCCACTGCAACAACAAGTTGCCTTTTAGCAGTTAATTACACATACACACACACACACGCACACACACACTCGCACACACGCTGACAAAGGCTGTCAAAGCAACAACAACAATGTGGCAAAAGGCTTTCGGGGCCCAGCCGAAACTTTTAAATGTAGGCTAGGGCAACAATTTTATATTTTAACGTTTTATTATACACCCACGTATGCACATATACAACATGTGTATGTGTATGAGTGTGTGTGTGTGTGTGTTTATATTTAGGGCTTGCATGTGTGCAGGTTATAAGCCTAGTCCTTTAGTTTGTCAATGCACGGCCTAAGCCCTGCTGCTGACATATTAATCAATGATGTTCTCATTGTGAAAACAGGTGGCTTATACACACACACACACACACACACACACACACACATGGACATAAACACGCATACACAGCTGCAGGCAAATTGATGTCGTCATGCGTGTAAGCTTTTGTTATAATGCATGCGTGTGTGTGTGTGTGTATGTGTGTGTGAAGCCAAGGCAAATAGACAAAATCACACTCGCACACACACACACACACTGGCACATTCGCGACTCCTTTGAAATGCTGCTTACCATGTCCTCCTTTCTTGCCATTTGCTTTACTCTTCGATTTCCTGGGATATAAATGTATTTTGCTCTGTCCACAGCCCATTTTCTGACTGTGCTGCTGCGGCTGTTGACGGCGGCGCTGACGCTGACGCTGATGCTGGCGTTCTGTGTTGTTTTTGTATGTTTTTCAATTATTTTCTTGTTTCTTCTTTTTTTTTTTTGTATATTAATTTGTTGCTCGACACGTTCTGCGTAGTCTGCTGACGACCTGTATCTGCTGCCCTCTCGCGCTCTTCTTCTTCTTCTTCTTCTTTGCTCTCGCTCTGTTTCTCTCGCTCTTTTTAATGTGTCTATTTTATTTACGTTTTTGTCACACGTCTCTGTTGTTTTTGTTTTTGTTTTTTGTTTTTGCTTCTTGTGTTTTATTCAATTTTTACTAATTTAACTATGTGTGTAAATTTAATTTATTTGATTTCTGCTTTTGTTGTTGCTGTTGTTGTTGTTTGTTTGTTGTTGTACCTTTCGAAATCGTTTCATTTAATGCGACAGCAACACCATAAACAACAACAACAACAACAACGAGAAAACAGGAAAAAAAAAATAAATAGAAACAACATCTGAGCGCATGGAACATTCCACGTTAGCCACTTGTTCGTGAATTTCATTTGTCGCCATCAACGACGACGTCGTCGTTTGTCTTTTCTGTCGACGTCGTGCGTAAAACGCCCACCCACCCCAATTTCCAGTTCAAACCAAACACACACACAAGCGCAACAAAACTTTTAAAAGTAGCGGAAATTAACTTTTCGCCTTGGACAGCAACACCAGCAGCACACCGCACCACCCGCCCGCACCACCCAATCCACCCAATAGGCAGGCCACCACGGCGACCCACTGGCCCAACCACTTGTTTCGCTCTGTGCGCTATAAATTCAATTTGCAGCGTCAATTTGTAAACATGCACACGGCACAAAACAGGACAGGACAGGACAGGATGGCACAGGACAAGACAGGACAGGACACGACACAGGCCAGCGCAAAAGTCCATTAAAAGGGTTTGGCCCACGGCTGCAAGAACAACAACAACAACAACAACAATAACAAAAAGAAAAAGAAAAAAAGCTAGTCTCACTGTTGCTGCTGCTTTTGTTTGAAATATTGTTTTAATTTCTGTTTCTGTTTCTGTTTTGCTGTTGAGACGCGCGCGCGTTTTACAGCTTTCAACACTCGCGTGCGTTGTTGTTGCTGCTGTTGTTGTTGCTAATTTAAACAAATAACAATAATAAGTCCAACAAATAATGCAACAAAAACACTTGAATTTTATTCAATTATTCTCACATAGCTGAGCAGCGCGCTGACCAAAGCAGAGCACCGCAGAGCAGTCAGCCTCTTTTTCGCTCACAGTACTACTGCTTATAATAGACACACGCACACACACACACACACACACACACACGTACACCCACTAGCATACACGGCCAGGCGAATGAGGCAGGCAGCGAGGCGCCAACATTCAGAGAAAGAGAGAGATGAGAGAGCGAGAGCAAGCTCCAGCGCGCTGCCTCTTTGCTTAGCGCCCCTGCTGCTAACTCCTGTATGCGTTTATGTATGTGTGTGTGTGCGTGCGTGTGTGTGTGTGTGTGTGTTTGAGTGCGCGCTGCGTGCGAAATTGATTTTTCTATTTATAAAAAAAAAATCAAAATATATCTGTATTTTCGTTTGTTGCGCGGCGTTTTTTTTTATGGATTTATTATTTTTGTTGCTGCTGCCAAAAACATAATTTATGCTTTATTTATGATTTTTGTTTTCCATTGGCATTTTGTGTTCAAACGTTTCGACGTTGTTCTTGTGCGCGTTTTTATAGAAACTTGTTTGATTTATACGGAGCACCACTTGGGCACATACTTGGCCTCCTACTCCGATTCTGATTCAGATTCAGATTCAGAATTCAGATTGGAACGTTCTGTTTTAGAATTTAACACATTTGTTTAGCGGCACATTTTGATGTTGCCGCATTTACCGCTTACTTTTATTTACACTTTTGGTTTAAAACTAAAGGAACTTTTGCGCATCAGTTTTCATTGAATATTTACACTCGGTTCTTTCATTTTTATGGATTTTCTGCGGAAAACTCGCCGAAAAAGTTTTGGCTGCGACGCGTCGCTTCTGTGTGGAATTTTGTATGCTGAAATTTATGCTGCCTGACACTCCTCTTTGTGTCACACAGCACATTTGTGCTTTTCTCATTCGGCGCGTCGCGGCGAGAGAGCAGCGGCAACTGAGCGGAGCACAGCTTACATACCAACACATGCGAAAGCATTGCCACAGCTTTTATGCTTGACGCTGCTCCGCTCTCACGACTGCCTCACCAGAGGGTGAGTTTTGGAGCGTGCGTGCTCTGCTGTTTTATATTGTTGCTCTCGTTGGGGGTTTGTTTTCTTGTAAGCTTTCAGTGCTTTTGGGTGGCACTCGCGTTTAGTTGAATGAAAGCTGCAGTCAGACACAAATTGGGTTCAAACATCTTGAAAAAAAAGCTTGCCGCATTTCGACTAAAAACTTAAAGCTCATGCTGGGTAAACTTTGTGCGCGGTTTAAAGCTCTTTGATTTAGCTTTCAAAACTTTATTCATGTCGTTGGCAACGCCACATGTAAAAAGTTTCTAAAGATTATTTTGAAACCCATAATTCGAAACTTTTAGCAGGGAACTTGCTCAACTTGCAATCGACCCAAATCTGGGAAATTGTTGTAGAATATATTAAAGAAATTGGTACTTTATCATGTTCAGGCTCATTGCCTTTCAGAATTTTTAGCGTCCAGTGCGACGCTCTATTTCCGCTGCCAACAACCCCCTAACTATTCGCAAAAGTCGCCCCTGCCTATGTGAGATATGGCAGTGAATGCCATTATGCGAGTTTGCCATGTGAATTTATTGCATAATAATGAAGTGAGAAACGTTACAAATCAAAACACTCGACGGCATTGAGATAAAGTTCATCTGCGAAGTTCTGTTCTCTGACCTTTTTTTTATCATTATAATAATTTTGGGGCAGAATCGTCGGCAATTCTTGTGCTTTGTCAGCCGCAACGGAATTGAAACGTTTGCGCTTTTATTGCTGCGGACGTGTGCCAGTTATCCTGGCAGGGGGTGGACAGCTAGCAGGGGATGTCCTGCCTGGTGGGAAAAAATATTAAAAAGATAGTGGCAAGCAGGAAGTAATAAACAACAAATGCGAAACAATATCATAATATTGATCTGGCGCTGGCGTATTACAATGACGCAGCCATGTTATCCAATCGATAGTGGAAGTGGGAGAAATTCTAATTCTAAGTAAATGTTCATATTAAAGCCTAATAGTATATAATTAATAAACAAGTGAGATTGCTCTAGTCGGGACCGCCCGACTAGAAGATACCCTGAACCCAGAAATGAACACATACACACAAACTCTCGGCAGTTGATGAGTATTGAGCCTGTTAAAAATAAAAAAAAAATTTACTAATAATTACCAACAAAAAAATAAATACTCCACAAGCGGGAGTTGAACCCGGTACCTCCGTGATAAGATGCACAACTCTTACCAACTGCACCACACTACCGCATTTTTCGCGAATGATATAACATTACTTAAAGTCGCAAAAAGTCAAGGAAAACGAAAATTTTGCGCTTGTCATTAAAACGACGATTATGAATAACGAAAAAATAAAAGAATTCAACATTGCCCTACCATACCAGCGCTGAATTCGAACCCGGTCCTCCGCGTTAGGGGCACAACTCTTACCCACTGGACCACGCTCTTACTTCACTTCGTTGTGTTAAAATTCAATTTAACCGTTGCCTAAAAAAATTCCTAGGAAAACGCAAGACTTTCTGGACGTGCATATGTATGCGTGCACATGTACACAGAAATTGCCAAGCAGCTGCGCTTTGCCCCCACTACTGAAAATAGATTCTTGATTTGCTCGTAAACTAAATGTACGATCGTTATGAAATTTTCAGGGCTTATTCAGATCATCGAAATGTATCTACAAACCAATTTGCACGTGTGTAGTATTTGATTTACTTTGTTTTTTGGTTTTATCAATATTGTGGGCGATTGGGGGGAGGTATCCAAAATCCGAAACATTCAAATTCTTCGTATGTTTTACGCGAACATAAAAAAATAAATTTGGTGGCTCTAGCTTTAGTAGTTTGGGAGTTATGCTTAAAAAACCGAGTCAAAAAAGCGATAAATATCGATAATAAGAAAACGGAAGGAGTTATCGATGTTTTGAAATAAACTTGATCTGCGTATGGAATATACGAACCGAATGAGACCAAGATCAGCTTTCTAGCTTTTGTAGTCTCTGAAATCGACGCGTTCATACAGACGGACGGACAGACGGACAGACGGACAGACAGACAGACGGACATGGCTAAATCGACTCGGCTAGTGATGCTGATCAAGAATATATATACTTTATGGGGTCGGAGATGCTTCCTTCTGCCTGTTACATACATTTGCACAAAACCATTATACCCTTTTTTACCCATTTTCAATGGGTTCAGGGTATAAAAGAGTATCATTCAGAATAAAAAAGTTTTGTTTTAAAGTAGAGAGGGGGAGACAGAGAGAGAGAGAAAGAGAGAGATGGAGAGTAACACTGATAGAGAGGATATGAAGCTAAGAGAAGGAGAGAAAGAGAGAGAGAGAGAAAGAGAGGAAAAAGGGAGAGAGAGAGAGAGAAAGAGAGAATATGAGAGAGAGAGAGAGGGAATATAAGAGAGAGAATATAGAGAGAGAGAGGGAATATAAGAGAGAGAATATGAGAGAGAGAGAGAGAGAATGTGTGAGAGAGAGAGAGAGAGAGAGAGACAGAGAGAGAGAGAGAGAAAGAGAATGTGAGAGAGAGAGATACAATGTGAGAGAGAGAGAGGCAACGTGAGAGAGAGAGAGACAGAGAGAAAGCATGAAAGAGAGAGGAAGGGAGAGAATGTAAGAGTGAGAGGGAGAGAGAGAGAGAGAGAGAGGAAGAGAGAGAGAGAGAGAGAGAGAGAGAGAGAGAGGAAGAGAGAGAGAGAGAGGAAGAGAGCGAGGGAGGAAGAGAGTGTGAGAGGGAGAGACAGAGAGAGTGAGAGAGACAAGATAGAGAGAGAGAGAGAGAGAGAGAGGGAGGAAGAGAAAGAGAGAGAGAGAGGGAGGGAGAGAGAGAGAGGGAAAGAGAGGGATCGAGATTAGGAGAGACAAAGAGATGGAGAGAGGTAAAAGAGCGAGAGAGAGAGGGATCGAGGTAAGGAGAGAGAGAGAGAGAAAGACAGATAGTGAGAGAGAAAGGAGAAAGATCGAGAGAGAGACGGAGAGTGAGAAAGAGTGAATTAAAGAGAGAGAGGGAGAGAGGGAATGAGAGAGAGGGAATGAGAGAGAGAGAAAATTAAAGAGAGAGAACCGAGTGAGCGAGAGCCACTTACCTATGAAAAAAAATACACACACACATTTATATTTAAAATAAGACTGAAAACACCAGAAATCTGCAGGCATTACTTGAATTCATGAGAATCGCGTAGAGGGGTTATTATACATAGACCTGTTAGACAATTAACAGAAAGCCGCAATGCTACAGACAACATTTTCTTTAACAGCTTTTACAAATCTATCGAGCGCAAAATTGGCATGGAATATTATGTTTATGTTATATATTCGACATAGGATCGATTGGACAAGTGTATAAAAATATACATATATCATTCTTTTGCAATGTTATTTAAATTATTATCATGGCTAACCTTTTTTTCACGTCTTCACCTTGAGCAGATTTAAAAAGCAGATTTATTTTAATATCGACATATCGAAAAAAAAAGATAATGAAGTTAAAATTAATATTGTTTTTTCGAATCCACTTGCCTGTTACTTCTCTATTGAAAGCTTATTGGCAATCCGTTGTAAGGATTGGGGCCCTGTCAAAGGGGTGCATCCACTTACATTCCACGAGAATGGGATTTGCTGTTGTTGATTGTGGCAACATATGTTTCTGTCACATTGTTTGCGTGCAACAATTTGGAGATGTCCCCGGAGCAGAATAGACTCCTTCCTGCCATGTCGTGTCTCGCAGTTGGCTATAAAGCATTTAGGCAAATTTTCGCACTCCTTTTTCTGGCTGACGCCCCCCGGCCACAAAATTGAAAACAATTTACATAATTTTCGACGATTTTCCCGTTGTTAGTCGTTGCTCTTCCTCTTCCAATTCCGCTTGCCAATTGTTGATTGGCGCTGGCCAAAAAACACCGTTGACTGATGCCCGATGTGCGGCCAGAGATTTTTGTTAAAATCAGAACAAAGCGATTGCGACTATCATGAATGTGGGCGTGCCCGCCCGCCACGTGACCGCACGCGTTGCGTTGAATTTTACACGCGCGAAGTGCCGGCCCCAGGGACAACAGCGACGGAGTTGGAGTTGGAGGAGGAGTTGGAGTTGGAATTGGGTGGCGGGATCGCGCTTTGGTTTTGGTGCCAGGCCAGACGCTGCAGTGTGCAATGCAAAATGGGGTGCGGTTGAGGCAACAAAAATTGTTTAAACTTTTTGTTGTTGTTGTTTTTTTTTTTTGTTTTTTGTGTGTGTGTGTGTGTGTGGCGGCCGTAGTCGACGTCGTCAACGGGAACGCGTGCAGCCAATAAGTCCTGAAGTCCTTCATCACTTCCGCTTCAGTTCAGTTCCGTGATTTTGCACAAATAATGTTTTGATTGCGTGGCAGCGTGACGTGTAATTATTATCGCCGCATTCCATCGACAACAACAACAACAACAACAAAGCACACCGACCGAACGCCCAACCAGTGGCTGTAACTGGTGTCGAGTGGGCGTGGCACTGACTGATGCTGCAAAATAAATAAATCGCAAAGCAATTAAAACGATTTGGCAGCTTAAAGCAACCAGCAGCAAAAGCCGGCAACGATCGGAACAAGCTCATAAATTACTTTAATTAAAACCGCACGCAAAAGTTGCCCGAAAGCTTCCTTAAGGACACTCACTGCAAAATCACAAATTAAAAATGGCTGCTGAAGAGAGAAGAAAATAAAAAAAAAAACAAAAATTTATGCAAATTATGCGCGGCAAGCAGGAGAATCCTTTTGGCAGACCAGCGACAGAAATTTCATTAAAAACTGCGCCGAAAATCTTTGATAAAAATTAAAAACTTTTGCCGTCAGAGCGCGTCTGAAGGACAATTGACAGTAAATGCAAAGGAAATGGCAGGCAAAATGCGTGGAATGAACCAAAAACAAAAAAAAAGGAAGCAAAAAAAATATATATGAAATCGTGAAACAAGGAATTAAAACAAGCAATAATATGAAAATATTATGACAGCGGGCTGGGCTGAATTATTTAAATATGCCCAGCTGCTTTCATATCACCATATTCTTTTTGAGCTTTTTGTTTTTGTCATCTTCGTCATTTCTGGTAATTTTAATGCGTTTTTTAGCGCCTCCAAAAGGTCCGAGCAGGAGGCCCACCCATAGCGCCGCATAGTCCAGGCACTGTGCGTCCTTCCCGGCTGTTTTGCATAATTATATTCATTGAAAACTTATTTCCTTCAAGTTTTCAGCAAGAAATATTAAAAAATCCGAGTGCTGCGCTGCGCTCAGTGAATTGAGTTACAGTTACATGCACTGAGGGTCTGAGTTGTGGAAACCAAGAGCGGGGAGGGTGGAGGGTGGAACAGTTTTGACATTTAATTGCTAGGTCTTTCGCATAGAGCTGACTAAATGTCCAGCACTTGCAGTCGCCGGCCACTGTCGAAGAAACCCGTTTCAATGGCCTCGCCCCGGACTTCAGATACCGCAGACCGCAAGTTGGGTTCCCAGTAGGGAGCAGAAGATGCTGTTGCTGTTGCTGCTGCTGCTGCTGCTGCTGCAGAAGAAGAAGATGAAGCAGAAAGCTGAAAAAAATGTAACATGATTTAATGACATGAATTATTTATGAGTTTCCTGTCAATCAAAAACCACGTCAAAGCATTTTGATGGCGATGTCAACGCGCCAGTGAGCAAAACACACGACTACACATTGCTTGCAGAGATGGGCGACCAGCGGACAGGCCGTACAAAATAAAATGCCTAAAAAGAGAGAGATAAATAAAGATATAAAAATAATATAATAATATATAAATGCACAAACTGATGTACGCAGAAAGCAAAACGAAACGCTCAAATGAATTAAGTGTGGACCCAGCAAGAGTTTGGATCAGGTTAGAAAATAATCCGAAACAACGTGTTTTTGATCGAAAAGCAACATCGAAGCTTATCTTCGGGATGGTACGTTTTCGGTATTCAAGAAAATGTTGTTTGCAAACTTGTGACTTTATGCCTAGCAAGGAAATTTCGACTCTTCTACGCAGTTCTCACGAATTCAAGTAATGCATATAGACTACTACTCTTTCTCTCGCTGTCTCTCTCACACACTCAATTCCATCATCAGCTTTACATATGGTAAGATAGGTAAACAGATCCATTGATCTATCGAGAATAAGTTGACATCAAACCGAAAAAACAAACATATTTATCATTCTGGCAACATATCTAAAAAGGCACTCCGTTACTCTAACTCTGGACAGATTTATCGCAACTGTACTTGTTCCAATGCAGACCACATCCTTGTACCATAGCCCCATACCACGCAGCCGCTTTTCAATCATATACTCCTAAGTATATTTATAGATACGGCCACAGCCACGAATATGAATACTCGCACTGCACTAAATGATATGCTAATTCAGAAGCTTTTTAATCAAGGCCCTAAGCCAAAGCCATGGCCAGGAGACAAAGACAAAGCCAAGGCGAAAGCCAAAGAAAGAAGCGCATTTGCATTTTGTTTACTTTTTCCCATTGTTTTCTCTTGTGCTTACGCGCTGTGTGCTCTGTTTTCTGCCCTGCTTATGCTCATTGTGCTCTCCTATGTGGCCCTGTTCTATTGTTGCGCTCGAATGAAATCAATCATGTAATTTATGTTAGGATAATATGCCCCGGCTACAGTCGAACCCCTCTAAAGTGGACTGCCAAGAAATAAATATTTAACAATAATTGATTTAAAAGGCGCATGCAAATTTCTCTCTACCAACAACAACAACAACAACAACAACAAGGAGCGCCAATCAACAGTAAGCATGAAGGACGAGCACGAGGCCTCTTTATATATATTTTTTTAAGCAGCTTGGCTCTGGCACGTGGGTAAAGCAACGGCTGCTCTTGACGGGGTGGGGTCTCGGCCTCAAGTGTTTTTCTCAGCTAGCTTTTCCGGCTTTTTTCCAATTTCCTTGCCCGCTAAGCAAACAACTTGCAAGTCCATGTCCGGACGCTGCTGTCTCTTAAGCGTGAAATTATATAAAATATCCTTTAAAAAGCTTTTGATTTCGCCAAAACTGTAGCCAGGTCCTGCACGGGCACAGCCTCGTCTTGTATGCAAATGCTGTTCATCTGCTTAGCGTAAAAGTTGTTTTCTTACTTATTTCCACAAAAAGGGGCGGGCAGGGGGCTGCAGCCTCCGCCAGTCGAGAAAATCGCATTTGCATGTCTTTGTCTGAAGTTGACCTCGTTGATGATGTTGTTGCTGTTGTTGTTGCTGTTGCTGTTGCTGCTGCGTCAGGTGTTGCGGCCAGGATACTAATGCTCTCTGTTAACGCTCTTAATGGCATAGACAAGCTGCCTCTGACTGCATAATGGAGTTGCTCAGCTGTCGACTGTCGCCTGTCAGCTGCATTCATTCACCTGCTCTCTAATGTTAATGACATCTCCTGGGCCGACGCATCAGCCCATTTTTGGGCTTGTTAGAATTAAACAAAAAACAACAACAACAAACAAACAAACAAACTAACTAAAAAAAAAGTAGCTCAGCTGCTGATCAAGTGAAAGGCCAGTGGCTAGATGCTGCTGGGAGACAGCGGGTTAGGGCTGGCTGGTAAAAAAAATTAGCATTACTTCCGAGTGATCACAATCTGCGCATACTAATTGCTCGCTGGCCGCTTCGTGGGTTTCATTCATGGCAATCATTGTGTAGCTGCCTCCAAACTTGGCATTGCTGAATGATTCTGCTGTGATTTTTTTCAGCCCGTCTAGACGAATGTCTCCGCGGTTCAAATAAGGCAACGGCGACGCACATTTGCCTCGATACGCGACTCTCTACTCTAGAGGCTGCTGCTGATCAGCGCTTTGGCCGATTCACAGGAAACGTGAACAACGGTACGAGTCGATTGTGGCATGCACTTAGGGATAGGGGGTTGGGGCAGCCCGGGTGTAGAGGCGGTATGGTTACCCTTGCTTCTTACGAAACAGCAGAAAACAGCAATCATCCACATCATTGTCAACACGCCATCGTCGCCGTCAGTCCATAAACGGACGCACCTTTTGCCTTTTAAGGACACAGCTCTGTGGCCTGTCATAACTCTTGGTAGGCGTACCATGAGCTTCTCTTTTGGATCTCAGTTAGTCGCCTCGGCACGCAATGGTGCACTATGCGCTAGCCAAAGTCTCTTTCTCTGGCTCTGGATCGGGGCATTCTCATTGCCAAGCATCCAAAAATGGCGCAGACGCCGCAGCTTCATGACGCGCGCTGGGAATATCAGCCGAGCTTCGTCGTCGTCATACTTTCGCTGGAGACACAATCCCCAGGCCGGAGCCTCAACCAGCTGTCGTCCGCTCCGATTCGCTCCGCTTAGTTCTCAGCGCTCAAGTGTCAAGCGTCAATTGCCGTTGAAGTTTATTGCCTTGGCAGCAATTAAATCGATTTCGGCTTGGGGCTTGGCCATGTGTAAAGGCAACGCATTTGATTTGATTTTTGATTGGTTGTCATCGGAATTGATTGCAGAATTGAATTATCAAATTAGAGTGGTCCGCTTTCTGCACTCGTTTCATAATTGGTAGCCAACCGGAACGTACTTCTAATGAATGAATACGACTGTCAAACAACAAATGGTTTCCATACCCTGCTGCCGTTTAATAATTAATAAAGGGTATATTTATTTCTTACAAATGTAGGCCTCACAATCAGAATTAAAACTCCCACAGCTTTACCAAAACGCAATCTATTTCCATGTTTAATGACACACTAAAAACAACATTAAAAGTGGTTATGAAGCGATATAATTTTTTGTCAAAAATCATGCCAAAACTGACAAAAATGTTTACATGTAAATCTCTCGGATCCATAGCTCCCATACATTGTCAAAACTGAACCGATTGATGGCATTTTGGTCATGGTTTGTCCCCTAGATTGATTCTACCTTTCAAGTATACTCAATATTGAAAACATTTTTTTTTTAAATTTTTTGCTCCAAAAATCATGTACAATAAGTTCGAACCCATGCTTGGTAGCTTTCAAAGTCCCATAACTTTGTCAAAACTGAACCGATTTTCATGATATTTAGCATTTTTATCATGATTTGGTCTCTAGATTGATTCTGCATTTAAATTTCATTCATATTCAAAAATATTTTTTTTTTGGTTTTTTCGAAAAATAACCTTTACTCCCCCCTTGTGAATTTCGGAAAAAATTTTTTTTTCATAATTTAGAATCGCGAAATTTTATTTTTAATCAATTGCGCGTACCAAAATTAGTATAAAAATCAACTTTAAAAGTGATTCTGAGGGGGTCGATTTTTCTGTCAAAAATCATGTCAAAATTTACAAAAATTCAGACATGTAAAGTACCCGAACCCATACTTGGTAGCTTTCAAAGTCCCATAACTTTGTCAAAACTGAACCGATTTTCATGATATTTAGCATTTTTATCATGATTTGGTCTCTAGATTGATTCTGCATTTAAATTACATTCATATTCGAAAATTAATTTTTTTTTGGTTTTTTCGAAAAATATCCTTTACTCCCCCCTTGTGAATTTCGGAAAAAATTTTTTTTCATAATTTAGAATGGCGAAATTTTATTTTTAATCAATTACGCGTACCAAAATTAGTATAAAAATCAACTTTAAAAGTGATTCTGAGGGGGTCGATTTTTCTGTCAAAAATCATGTCAAAATTTATAAAAATTTAGACATGTAAAGTTCCCGAACCCTTACTTGGTAGCTTTCAAAGTCCCATAACTTTGTCAAAACTGAACCGATTTTCATGATATTTAGCATTTTTATCATGATTTGGTCTCTAGATTGATTCTGCATTTAAATTTCATTCATATTCGAAAATATTTTTTTTTTGGTTTTTTCGAAAAATATCCTTTACTCCCCCCTTGTGAATTTCGGAAAAAATTTTTTTTCATAATTTAGAATGGCGAAATTTTATTTTTAATCAATTGCGCGTACCAAAATTAGTATAAAAATCAACTTTAAAAGTGATTCTGAGGGGGTCGATTTTTCTGTCAAAAATCATGTCAAAATTTATAAAAATTTAGACATGTAAAGTTCCCGAACCCATACTTGGTAGCTTTCAAAGTCCCATAACTTTGTCAAAACTGAACCGATTTTCATGATATTTAGCATTTTTATCATGATTTGGTCTCTAGATTGATTCTGCATTTAAATTTCATTCATATTCGAAAATATTTTTTTTTTGGTTTTTTCGAAAAATATCCTTTACTCCCCCCTTGTGAATTTCGGAAAAAATTTTTTTTTATAATTTAGAATCGCGAAATTTTATTTTTAATCAATTGCGCGTACCAAAATTAGTATAAAAATCAACTTTAAAAGTGATTCTGAGGCGGTCGATTTTTCTGTCAAAAATCATGTCAAAATTTACAAAAATTCAGACATGTAAAGTTCCCGAACCCATACTTGGTAGCTTTCAAAGTCCCATAACTTTGTCAAAACTGAACCGATTTTCATGATATTTAGCATTTTTATCATGATTTGGTCTCAAGATTGATTCTGCATTTAAATTTCATTCATATTCGAAAATATATTTTTTTGGTTATTTCGAAAAATATCCTTTACTCCCCCCTTGTGAATTTCGGAAAAATTTTTTTTTCATAATTTAGAATGGCGAAATTTTATTTTTAATCAATTACGCGTACCAAAATTAGTATAAAAATCAACTTTAAAAGTGATTCTGAGGGGGTCGATTTTTCTGTCAAAAATCATGTCAAAATTTACAAAAATTTAGACATGTAAAGTTCCCGAACCCATACTTGGTAGCTTTCAAAGTCCCATAACTTTGTCAAAACTGAACCGATTTTCATGATATTTAGCATTTTTATCATGATTTCGTCTCTAGATTGATTCTGCATTTAAATTTCATTCATATTCGAAAATTAATTTTTTTTTGGTTTTTTCGAAAAATATCCTTTACTCCCCCCTTGTGAATTTCGGAAAATTTTTTTTTTCATAATTTAGAATGGCGAAATTCTATTTTTAATCAATTGCGCGTACCAAAATTAGTATAAAAATCAACTTTAAAAGTGATTCTGAGGGGGTCGATTTTTCTGTCAAAAATCATGTCAAAATTTACAAAAATTTAGACATGTAAAGTTCCCGAACCCATACTTGGTAGCTTTCAAAGTCCCATAACTTTGTCAAAACTGAACCGACTTTCATGATATTTAGCATTTTTATCATGATTTGGTCTCTAGATTGATTCTGCATTTAAATTTCATTCATATTCGAAAATTAATTTTTTTTTGGTTTTTTCGAAAAATATCCTTTACTCCCCCCTTGTGAATTTCGGAAAAAAATTTTTTTTCATAATTTAGAATCGCGAAATTTTATTTTTAATCAATTACGCGTACCAAAATTAGTATAAAAATCAACTTTAAAAGTGATTCTGAGGCGGTCGATTTTTCTGTCAAAAATCATGTCAAAATTTACAAAAATTTAGACATGTAAAGTTCCCGAACCCATACTTGGTAGCTTTCAAAGTCCCATAACTTTGTCAAAACTGAACCGATTTTCATGATATTTAGCATTTTTATCATGATTTGGTCTCTAGATTGATTCTGCATTTAAATTTGGATTTTTGGTTTGGATTTTTTCCAATAATATCCTTTATGAATTTCGGAAAATTTTTTTTTCATAATTTAGAATTTCAAATTTGTATTTTTATTCAATTGTGGTGGTCACAAAAAGTATATAAAACAACATTTAAAGTAATTCGGAGGGGGTCAAATGTTATGTAATGAAATATGAAATATTTAAGTAATGAATTGAGAGTTTCCAAATAATTTGTTATGGATATCTTTGAAATAAGCGTATTTGGCAATAGATTGAATCGTCATACTTTTATATTTGCTTAGATTTTACTAACGAGATTCTTCTATTGAGATTCACTTCAACTTATTGCTAATGCCAGAGCTGATTGCTTTGGACACATTTATTAGGCAAATTTCATATCCTTCATTTGCTTCATTGCAATTTGGCTAAGTAAGTTTTTATTACAGCTTTCCCGGCAGTTGGTACCCCGCACTTCCCTTCGCCGAACAGCTTGCATAACTCAAAGAGAAAAATTCATCACCGCAATATGCGCAACACATACAAGAGAATTGTAGAAAAAGAAAACAGTAAAATCGTAAAGTGGCAGCTAGGAAAATTGTCATAAAGGTGCAACTGACAACACCAGCAACAGCAGCCACAACAACAACAACAGCAACAACAAGAACAACAACAAGAAAAGCGAGCCTCGTAAATTTCAATTTATATGCAGAATGAGCAGTGAGTAGAAAAGGCAAACACACGCACACACACGCACACAACAAAGCGTATGTACATCTTATAAATACATACATATATGCAGTTAAGGAGCAGCCAACGCAATGGCGAAAAGTGTCAACGTGATATTTTCTCGAATTTTCCAAGATTTCTTTTTTTCATTTTTATTTTATTTTATTTTATTTTACTTTTTTTGTGCTTTTTGCAGTGCAAGTGGAAAAAGCAATTTCATTAGACAAATTGAAAAAAATAAATGCAAGGCAACAACAATAATAATAGACATGGCAATTGCCGTTATATGACCATCTTATATATAACATATATATATATATATCTAGATAGATATACATATATATGTATGTATATATAAATGGACCAAGCACATAAGCCTGGATAGACGCCATGTTGTGGCAACTGAAGATTTTCGTTGGTCGCTTCCCATTCGCTGCGTTTATTTTTGTTTTGTTGACGCGCATACGAGTAGGAGCACCGCTTTGATATACGGTAATACACAGTTATGTGTACCAACGCCTCGGCTCGCATGCATGATGAGCTTCCATCCAACAGGATGCTGCGCGCGCGTTGAAAGTAGGCGGAGACTTGGCGGCCAGCGGCGCCTTTCACACTTGGAGCAATGCAAAATAAAAAAAAAAAACAAAACAAAAATGAAACGAACACCGAAAACAGAACAAAAGCAGAGAGAAATACAAAAAAAAAGAAATGCAACCGAATGGCAGCGAGCACCGTTAGCTGGCAGCTGTTAGCTGCTCTTCCTTATCAACGCCAGAACTCGGCACGATTCGTTTCAGTTTTCCACATCGTCGTCGCTGATTGGAAGCTTCGGCGCGCTGCTCGTTTTTGGGGCGGAGCAAAAGCTCTGAGCACAGTGGCGTCGTCTGGCGCGGACATGCGATGGGGGCTGTTTGTGTATAACTTTTTACAGGGTTTTCTTTATTGAGCGCTAAGCTGCTTACAAGACATCAATTCCCCGGACAGCCGTTATCATGCCCACAAACCCCCCGATGGTACAGGTAATATACATATATATACTCGGGTGGCAGGCAGCAAAAAACCGTATTCGCCCCTATCGCGCAGGTCTATGGTATACTCTAGGGGAATGTACTTGTCTGCACCAAATACTGCATCATAAATAGTTAAATATATATCTTTTAAGAGTTTTCTAAGAACTTCCAACGAAACTATATAGAACTCACAAAGGATTGTGGTACTGGATCCATAGGTAAACTCTGTACCATAGCGTCTGCAGCCCTTGGCAACTCCATCATTTGTGGCTAGTGTTCAGGAAACTTCTCAGCTGTATTAGCCCAGGGCGAAAGCACTAATTAGCTATAGGAATGCTGGGTTATATGGATTCCAATGGTATATTTCGGTAAAGAGTTGTTTACGTAACTGGTAAATTTTTGTATCATCTGATCAGACTGCGTAAAGGATTCAGTGCGAGCAAGGATAATTTGAAGCGCCAGCCTCTCAAAGTGTTTGTTGGGAGATAGGAAAACTATATCCTACTAGCGCCTTATTAGATAATAAGACTTACCATTTTGGCGATAGTCAAGATGCGATTTAAGACGACTGCTCTGTCAAGAATTGTACAGCGGGCTTACGAGTCATCGATGAAATTGGTAATGGTTTCCGACGTTATCCATATGTTTCCCAATATTTATATATATATATAAGTATATGTAGTGAAGTTGCCTGTTTTGTGGAAGATTTTGATGATAATGATATGGGGCGACCGTAATGAGACCCGATCACATCCAGCCAGGCGTATATCTCGAGTAGAGTGTGTCCACTTCATTGAACTCCTGCGTTGTCTTGGACGCTGTGCATCGATCAGACGCGGCAAGTTGTCAATCTTTATGGTAAAGTTAAAGTTTTGAATGTTCAGCAGATCTTCGAAAGCCTGCTGGCTTTGGAGTGGCAGGATTATATCCGAGTACTCGCCCGGATGATGGTCAGCCATTGAGCTGTAGGGAAGAGATACAAGAAAGAGAAGCTGAAACTGAAGCATATTATAGATGAGCATTTTTAAAACCCTGTCCGTTTTCTGGGCATTGGTTGTGTGGAATAATTGGGTGATTTTGTTACTATGTTTTAATTTTATATCGTGGGAAATTGGTTTATTTGTTTATCAGAGTTGAAACTTTGGACGCTTTGATTCTTTCAGCTAGCTTTGTTGGCAGCTTAGAGCAAGGAACCTGAAGTTGTCTGGCCAAGCCCCTGGTACTTAGGCTGTCTCTCAACTTTGCACATAAATTTTGTGCAACGGCAGCCCATTTCATTGTAGGTCACTGCATAATGAAGTTGCCGCCCCGGAGCACATAAATTTAGCGCTCGCTAGCGGAGATTCCAGGCTTCAGTTTGACTTGTCGCTGGCATTAGTGCGAAATTCTGTTTAGGCCTTTTTATGCCCTGTGCGCTGTCCTGTGGCGAGTGCTTAAAGGACTTTCGGCATTTGGTCATATTTTGCGCGGGCATTAGAGAAGACGGTGTTGTAGTTCCGCTTGTCGTTGTCACCGCATGAGCTGTGCCAACGTGTGTTTTATTAACGGTTTTGCGGGGAAAGGGGTGTGAGGTTTTTAGATGTCCTCTAAGTGCCTTCTGCGGCAGTTAAAGAATGTGTGTGTGTGTGTGTGTGTGTTGAGATGGCAGCAAAGTGCTTGCCTCTGAATTCTATTTTCCAAAAAACGCCCATTGCTACAAGATTTAAGATACGTCACAATTAAATCAAATATTTTGCTAATCAACGTAAAAGCTCAGATCACCAATGTTGTAAAATTGATCAAGTTTTAAATTTACATTTTCATCGGCACTTTTTTATCACCAAACATTGTATTTAGTTAGCTTTACTTTGTGATCTTTGATCAAACTTTTGTATAAGATAATCAATATGAAAGTTTAACACATATATTGGCTTATCGCTGATCGATATTTAGATCCGACCCGCGTCGGATCAAGTAGATGGAAAATCGATAAAATCGATATATCCCATTTAATCAGAAATATTACTGATTATCTCTGAAGACTAGGCATATATTTATATGGCAAGCTTACTTAACCGCAAAAATTAATCAAAAATCGATATTTTTCAAAGATGGTTATCGATTGATTTATCATATTATACCGTTATACTTATATTATAATATGAACAAGTACTTGATTTATTTTTATGTTCTCATGTATATCTCGATATATTCTTAGTAGTCTGGGCATACAATTGAAAATTGTGAAGCCTTCGAATAACGATCAGATAAAAACAACAACTTGAAAATCGAACTTACAATAAAAACATAGTGCTACAGTTTAACAGTCTTCTGACTCGCAATGAATGCGTTGCGTCTATATCTGGTTTTGGTCGTCGCCAGCTGGAGCATATTGCTGCAGCCTCAGCTGTACTTATTCACCGAGTCGAAGCTCACCAAGTTGGGCATGCAGATCGATAACATGGGGAGTGCACTCTTTCAGGCTTGCCTCTACACCCTGCCCTCAGTGCTGGCCGTGTACCTGCCGCCTTGCGAGGTGATGCAACACAATACTGTGGTGCGCATCAACTACAACTGGATATTTATGGCTCCGCTAATGCTGCACTGCATCCACGGCTATTTCGTTGGTGGGTATCGCATGTTTTTCGCGCTGCGGGCACCTTCCGCATTAAGTGCGGATAATTATGGTAAGGTGCTTACAAAGGTGGGCGTGGTTTATTGCACGCAGTTCTTTTCCATGGTGGAAATTGGCATGATACTGTTCTACTGGATAAGGAATGCGCGGTTTGGGGAAAGATTCCTGTGAGCTGCCCGAGGCGCCGCTTGAGCACCAGTCGCAACTGCTAACAACAATTAGCTGCGGCTTATTTGATTAGCCCGCTAATTGCCAGCAGGCAGCGACTCGCACCAATAAATTCATGCACATTAATTTCTTATCAGCGCAATAAAGCTAGCAAGCCGGATTAAAGCCGTCTCTGGTAAACGGGGCCATTGCGAAAAGTTGCGCCAAACTTTCGACACCTTTGCACGTGGGTCGTGGAAATTCTGTAAAACTTTTAACCAAAGAAAACTCTTGGGTGCGCGTGCGATAAGCCAGCGCCGCATTTTTAATTGGTCCTGGCCGGGGCAGGATACACTTTTAGGCGGCTTTAAGACAAGAACTCCTGTTCTTAGCCGGATGCCAGCCTTTAAAATGTCATAAATATCACGGACAGCCGCTTCCTGTCGTGCAGTTTTTTCGCAGTGCTTTCGTTAATTGTGAAAAAAGAACCATTGACATTACATAAATCTGGACGCCGGGACTATTTAGCCGGCTGGCTGTCTGGTGGACGTGGCGTATGCGCAATATGTGCAGCTAACTGGAAGAAATGTCAATGCCGGAAAGTGTTTAGCATTCGCCTTTATTTTTTCGTAGCCACATGTTGTGGATTTAATTAGCCTTAAAACGTCCACAACTCCACAAATGGCAACTTTGCATGCCATGCGAAAAGTGTCCTCGCTGCGGCTGGTGCCGAAGGATAAGCAAAGCAAACCCGGCCAGGAAGGAAATTGCATGTTTACCTCAAGTTCAATTTGCTTGTTTGAACATTTCGGACAGCTTTTCACATATGAAGTGCGCCAAAGTTATGGCGGAACTTACAGGGAGGGGGATGTCAAGATTTTGGGCTATAAGTAATGAAATATGGCATTTCAAATATGGCATGCCTCAAAGAGGTTACTTGGGGTTTTTTTTTCCAAACTATCTAAAAAAAATCTATCAAGCTCTGAAGAACATGCTTAAGGCTATATAAGTTACAGAAGAGGCTGAGTCAGAAAAAAGGTAGTAAAGAAAAGATAGATAGAGGGAGAGAGAGAGGGAGAGAGTAAAAGAAGGAAAATAGTATGCTAGTTTATTATATAAAAGTCGGTGGTTAATTTTTGCTGACCGTATTTTATAAAATTGTTCGCTGCTTAAAAGACTCCAATTCTCCGGGCAGCCGCTATCATGCCCACAAATCCCTCGGTGAGCTCACGTGCCACAGGTAAAATGTCCTCGGGCGGCAGAAGAAACCCGAATTCGCCCTTATCACGCAGCTCTATGGTATACGGTATGGTTATGTTCTTTACGGCGTAGGCCCATTCCTTGCCCGAACCTGATACGGGATCTAAAAGAGAATTACAAAAAAAATTAGATAAAGCCTGCACAAAAGTCTCAGATACACCTGCCGCCGCTTACAGAGAGTTGTTGCACTGGATCCATAGGTAAATTCTGTACCATAGCGTCTGAAGAGCGCTTCGCTGAAGCCCTTGGCAACTTCCATCATTTGCGGATAGTGTTCAGGAAACTCCTCGTCCGTGTGACCCCAGGGCGAAAGCACTAATTGGCTATAGGAATGCAGGGATATATAGATTTTGATTGTATCTTCCGGTATGGAGTTGTTTATGTAACTGGTCATTTGATGTATCTCCGGATCGGATTCGGCAGAGGGACCCGCATAAATGTCAGAGCAAGGATCAGCTGAAGCGCCAATCACTGAAACACATATGATAAACATTATAGTTGTAGTTTCGATGTTATTAAAACAGGGATTTTGATACATACTCATCCAGCGATAGTCAAAGTTGCGATTCAAATCTGTGCCTATGCATTGCCCCGTCGGATCCGAGGGCAAACGAGACTTGCGCCAAAGACGCTCCTAAAGTAAAATAATAATCAAATAATAATTGAATGGTAGTAATTAATAGTAGCCTTTGGTAGTAGTTTATGGATGTTTAAATTGAAATAGCAGTTGATAAGGCCGAAAAGCAGCTCGTTATCGTGTCGGCAACTATGTTGTTTGGATACAATCTAATCTATATAATAATTTTAGTGTGTATCGCAGCGAGTTATTTATTAGCACTCACCACTTCGTGTGAGTAGACAAAGCCGTCCACATTCAGCACGGGAATGATGTACCAATCCACGTTCTGGGCTATGTCCCTTACAGCCGGATTTCGTGGCACGAGCAGCTCATCAATGAAGTACGTGATGGTGGACGAGGTGATCCATTCGCGCGCGTGGATATTGGACTCGATGAAGACGGCCTTGTTGCCCGGCTTGTAGGAGATCTTGATGCCACGTATGGGACGGCCCTCATAGGAGTTGCCAATCGTGAAGGGCGTGACAATGTTAGGGTAACGCGTCTCGATCAAATCCAGCCAGGCGTAGATCTCATCTAGGGTGTGGTACTGTGTCCACTCCATGGAGCTCGTGCGTTGTCTTGGACGCTGTGCGTCGATCAGACGCTGCACGTTGTCAATCTTAATGGTAAAGTTGAAGCTGTGACTCTTCAGCAGATCTTCGAAAGCCTGCTGGCTTTGGGGTGGCAGCATAATGTCCGAGTACTCGCCCGGATGACGAGCCTCACGCCAGCTACTGAGCTGTAGGCAAGAGAGCGCTGAATGGATCTTACATTGAGAGTTTCCGATAGTTCTGGGCTTACCTTTAGAGCTTTTTCATTCTCACTGAGCAGCTGAAACTGTTGCACATCGTTGATGAGCACCTTGTATACCCTGTAGTTGTCGTAGCGCACCTGGTCGCCTCCCTTGGCCAGGCCGAGACAGGCCAATAGCAGCAAAAGCTTCAGTTGCATACCGCTCGATCGGACGCCTCTTAGCGGACTGTCTTCAGCCTAGCCTGGTTAAATGTTGGCTGATTAGGCGACGTTATCGTTGGCTTTTGCCAGTCACCTTTATGGCACATTGAGCACCGTTTTTATCAGTCACAGTTGGGAACTCTTCTACCAGGTGAGCGTGGGCTCTTTAGTTTCACCTTCCTGTAAAGTTTATCTTGGTCGGGTGTTGTTTAATTGGAATATAATAAAAAAGAGGCTTATTAAATTGTTGCTTTGGGGATCTAGAGTATTCATTGGATAATTGCCTAAACAAGGTTATTTTAGTTGCTCCTCCTCATAGATGCATAACAATCCATGTTGTTGTGCGTGTGTGTGTGTGTGGCTGCGTGCTCCGTGGCCATTGCTCATAAATGTATTGTGGTTATTATCTTGATAATTACAGTTTGGCTATTGTAAGCCGCCTTGTCGTTAATTAAGGCCAGCTTGTAATTGTGGTTGTTGTAGTTGCAGCAAAATGTTCATGCGTTGCCTGCACCCGATACACGCCCACTTTTGCGGCAATTACGGACTGTTGGCGTTGCAAGAGTTGGCTGTGGGGTAGTGAATAGAGTGGGGCTGGGGGGGGCTTCATAATTAATGGGCCGCACACACCTGTTGGGCGCAGGCTGCTTTGGCATCCATTTCTAATTGCCAAATATGCTCGCTCGTGTGATCTGTGGCACAGCCCAATCTCACGCGGCGTCTTCAACAAGTGCCACTCGTTACGTTTCACTTGGCTGATGGGCGTGGCAGTTGGCCGTGTGTCTTTGTTTACCTCAGCGTCAACGACGTGTTCAATAAGCGATTATTTTTTCAGTTGAAAATTCTTTGTGCCGTAAATTGTTTTTACTGCCGTCGCTCGGAATTGTTCTTGCTGTTGTTGTTGTTGTTGTTTGTTCTTTGGCGTCGCTGCTGGCAGCTATTATTTGTTAAATGAAGCGATTTGTTTGTTGTCATTATGCGGCGAAGCGTTAAAACATTTTCGCTTTATTTTTTCTGCGCTCGAAATTTGTTTTTGCTGCACCGCCGTACCGCGAATACGTTCCCCAGCCACATATAGAGCAGCCCGGAGTGGTGGCTTTACGGCACACACCTTTCGAGTCGACGTGGGTGCGAGCTGCTGGCTTCTAACCACGGTTCTGGATGTGAGAATCACAAACAAGCTGCGCCAGCTGTCGAGCTGGGCATAAATGTGCTTTGCCTGTTAGAAGAAGATTTTTTTTGTTTTTCCATTTAGCAGAAACAAATATGTTCTGATTAAGCCATGCAAGTTAGATCAAAGGCTGTTTTTAAACTGCTCCAGAATTCCAGAATTTCCAAGCAAACTTATTTATTGACCACATATCCTTTAAAATACTCCGAATTTGTTAGAGTTTTAAATGTAAAAATTTGGAATTTCAAATTTTTATTTTTTAAATGATTGCGATGGTCCCAAATAGCATAAATCTGATTCTGAGGGTGGCCAATTTTTCGTCAAAAATCATGCCAAAAATTGACAAAAATGTTGACATGTAAAGCTCTCGGATCCATATGTCCCATATTTCAAACTGCATAATGCCCAAACTGAACCGATTTTAATGTTTTATGGCATTTTGGTCTTTGTTTGTCCTCTAGATTGATTCCACATTTCAAATATATTTATTATGGAAAATAATTTTTTATTTTTTTGGTACAAAAATCCTGCACCTTTAAAACTCATAAAATTCATAACTTTGTAAATAAATAATCAGTTTGTTGGTGTTGCTGTTCAACACGCAGTTGAACTGATCAAATATTATTTGGTTTTAAAGCAGCATGGACTTCTCTGCGCTTCTCACTTGGCTCTCTTCGGTTCGCCTCGACATTTGAAGTCAGCTCCTTGATTCATGACTTTGCATACCCAACTCAACTATCAGACATGCACGTTAAGCCTTTTCCTGCCTCATACCACCGTGGGCGTTGTCTTCGCCTAATCCGCTTTTTAAGTAAGTAACGAGGAACAAAAAAAATAAAATAAAATAAAAACTGAATGAAAAAAAAACCGGAAATCACAAGTCAAGTTGATGAACTGTCTCTGTTCGTTGTTGTCATTGCTGTTATTGTCGTTGTTTTTGTTGTTGTTGTTGTTGTTGTGTTCGTCTGCATTGAAACTGAAATCGGCCAGACACACAAAAGACATGGCACCTGCAAAAACTTTGCAGACACATTTACCATGCCCTCGCCGGGCGACCGAAAGACTGTACCGCAGCTGCTGGCCCCCATTTCTTTCAGTTAGAGATTTACGCATTTATTTTGCATTTTTTATTTACCACACAAAACATGCGCGCAGATTTAACCAAATATCCAAAAAGGAGTACAATTTATACAAAAAGAAAAAAAAAACAGAGAAGAGAAGAGCCCAATGTCGCAATCCCAGCGACAAGTTGAGTTGGTTAGAAAATTTTGGGTTACCTCTCGATTTGCCTGCGTTGACATGACAAAAGCGCAGATCTGCATACATTTGCATGTCATTGGCCGGGCCAACAGTCAACGCATCATCAGGCAAGGACGTTGAAATCCCCTTAAGACATCGGTGCCTAACATGCCGTTTGCCCACGTTAACAATATGTTAAGTTGCCTAAGTAACCAACCCCCCTCCCCTGTCCCCCTTTTCGGCGCAGCCTCAACGAGTTAATCGCTTAATGTCGCCCAGCTCTGGGTATCATTTGTCAGCTGTCTATTTTTGGCCAGCTACCATTGGGGATTGCGGACTATTTGGCTGTGTGGCTGCGGCATAATTGTAATTTGTTTGCATTTGCTGCAAAGTCGCCAATTGACAGTCGCTGAGCTACCACTTGAAAGTCCCAAATTTATAGCCCAGCCCATTAGTGTCGGTCCGAAATTGCTTTCGGGCAGCTCTTAAGGCTAATGTCCACTACAACTGACCAGTGCCATCGATGCCATCAAGCTCCTCTACTCACACCACCCAGAAGGTAATAAATATCAAAAAGCACCCTGGAGGCAAATATTTACTTTAAAATTGAAACACTACCCTGCCCCCAAAGCCGCCGTCTCTCAATATTTGCTTTGGCTGCGTAAGTGCGTAAAAGGGTTGCAGAGTGATGGAAAAAAATCGCCTTTAATGGTTCTGCTGGCTGGTTTGGGCTTTGATGTTTTTCCAAGCTGTGGGTGTTGGCAGCCAATTGCTAAAGGACCCAGTTTCCACACACACACACACACACACACATGCCCATATACTTATAGCTACTCTATATGCATGTGCTTAAGTATCTTTATCTAGATATCAATAAAATGTTGCACGCATCTTGGAAATTCAATTTGAAGCTATTTTCGGTATTTTATTGCTGGCTAAATTGTTTTTACGGGCGCTTTTGCGGCACTTTAATTTCTTCATTTTCACTGTCTCTTTTATCTGGCTCTTTTTATCTGCATGTTGTCGTTGCCTTTGTTCTTGTTGTTGCTGCGGCAATTGCCAGACCATAAAAATTAACAATTAACAGAGCGCTTGAAATGAACAATCGCAAATCGCGGCTTACAAAAACGCCGTGAAATATATATAAAAAATAGCTAAGAATAACTGAGTAAAGGGTGCTCGACTTGGAAATACCTTGTACGTCGCGCTAAAGTAAAACATATTTTGATTTGAGCATCGCTACAATATTTTGCAAAAATGGAAAGGATCCACACAACAATTGTAGATATTCGATGTTCTAGTTTTCTCCAGGTGATCATCAGGAATCCCTTTATACTTCCAGATTAAACAAAGAGTGAGAGAGTCAGTTAAATGCGAAATACGCGTTTCTTTGAAAATTTCGGACGACTTTGTTTAGTTTTCTTCATTCATAAAATGAAGAAATAGTTATCAAAACTGAAAGTTCTTAAAATGGCATTAATTCAAACGATGTATATTAATATTTTTGATTAAGGAATTATTGACAACAATACATAATTATAATATGTATAGTATCAATTGATAAAAATCGTATTCAAACTTTCGTCATTTGTCTATTGATTTTTCAAGCTTTTTCCATTTTAATTATTATACTGATCCAAAAAGTTATCTGTATTTTGGCTTATCAGCTTATCGAAGTGTGCTGTTACAAACCGAATGGTAGTATCGTCATGCCCACTTGAAATGTTGTCTGTGCATACACAGCATAATTATGGGTCGGAAGACTGGCAGCCGGCCAAACGGACATCGCGTACAAAAGGGTTATGAATGTGAAATTGTCATGCAAGAATTAGCCATGTTCTATGTTATGGCCACGTTGCGAGTATTTCATTACATTGTTTTTTATTTGTTGTAATTTTTTTGTTTGTCGCGTTTTGTGGCCAGTCGTCACGTCAGCTGACCTAGGCAGGGCCTCTTTTTATGGCTCCATTCACTCTTGGTATGCCGGCAATTATTTCCGAATTGTGGAAACATTCCTAAATGTTTGCTGACGCTCAGGAAACGTAAACATTTAGTGTAGTTCTGCACAGGTTTGCAGGTTTTACTTGGTGGCTCTTTAAGGCTCTATCGGGATTAGGTGGGTATTTTCTCATATGCATTCATAACTAACACGATGTAAATGCATTTTAATGTGCGCAAAAATCCAATTTAAATTCAGAGCGTTTGTGTCTTTTAGCCCGCTCGCAGCATGCAATCACAAAATTAGTTGACGACGAGATAAGAATTTTAGTGCCAGCAGCAGAAGACGACGAGGAGTGAAGGAAGATGACAAAAAATAAAATAAAAATGCATAATGCGTATAAATCAACGAAAGAGACGTAGCAAACAAATTCCAAATAAGTCCTGTGAGAGACGTGGAAAATTCATTTGACAAAATGCACAAAAAAGCAATTTCCAAGCTGCAGACAAATTGAAATATACGTATAGCAGGTGGACCCTGGTAGGGGGGCGCAAGAGGGCGTGCCGCTGCAGTGACAGGCGGGTAAATAAATACACATAGTCCATATACATAATCTACACAAACTACGGGTATATAAAGAACGACAGCGCTCTAGTATATACGAGGCTACGAAGATGCAGCCACCACCTAAAAGTATGCTACGAAAATAGTCGAAGCTGCTGCGGCTGCCGTATGTGAGAGCTCCTACTGTTATAAGTGTGTGTGTTTTGTGAGGGTATCTGCGAGCTTTCAGCTGTCTCTCTGTGTCCGTGTGCGTGTGTGTGTGAGGTGCGCTTTGCCATTCGCGCGTTGAAAATAGGAGGAGCTCCAATGCAAAAACTTTCCATGCGCAGTTGGCAGCGCGAAGGAAAAAAATAAAAAATAATAAATGGATATTTTAGCTTTAAAGGTCCTATTGAAAATAAATTATATAAAAATTGCGTTATATTGCTAAGAAATACATTTAAAAATGTAATAAAATTATAAAATTAATAGCCATAAGAAAATAATAATGGATAGGTCCGCACAAATATTTTTTAATTAAAGAACTATTTAATAAAAATAATAACTTTAGTTATTTGCCAATTTCTTGGTTTCTTGAAATTGCATTCACTTTTTTAACATATAGTTTTAAGTGTTTTAAGTTAAATACAAGTTAATAATTATGTTAAGCAATGAAATTCCCCTTTAAAAAGATAATTTAAATAACTACACAAAAATGCTTTGAATTTTAAAGCTATCAACAACATTTTTAAAGCTCACACAAAAGAGTTTTCCTATGTTTGGCAACCCTTTATACGTTTTAAACATTTTTCGGGTTTTTCTTTTTTGCAACTAATGCGAAAAAGGCGGAGCTGCTCTGTAGTCAGTTAAATTTTTTTTTGTTGCGATATTTGCGGCATTGGGAAAACCCTTGCAGATGTTGCCTTGCCGCCTGTTGTCAGACTGAAGTAGGCGTTGTCCGTCGGTTGGTTGGGTTTAAGGCTCTGTGCCAACCCGCTGTGATATTTATCTTTAACTATTAGTACAGCAGTCAGGCTGGGGAGCACTTTTGGAGTGGAGTGCATCCGTTGGCACAACAGGCCGTTTAGCGCCATTAAACAATTCCCGCTGGCTCAGCGGCATTCACGCGTGCGCAAACGGGTTCCGCGGATCCACTTGGCATGGCTGCAGCTGGTGGTGCTCGAGCCCAAGTTGGAGCTGGCACCCAACAATCAGTCGATTGTCACAGATATTTGTCATGTTTCTCAAGCAACTTTCCCTGCTGTTCTTGGCCGCAATGCGACATGGTTAGCGTTCCTTTGTAACTACAACGTTGTAAAAATGTCAATTGCGTTTTCTGGCTTTTGCGTTTTTAGTGCCTTTTGTGCCACTGGCCCCATGTTCATCGATCGGATTTCATGTAATTACATTGTTCTCTGATTCATAATTAATTTGCTCCGCTCAACTCAACTCAACTCAACTCGGGCTCTCTGCTGCCCGCGGCGCTCCTCCACCACACACCACAACCCCCCTGCTCCCCTTTGCCGCATACTAGCCTTAACTTGCATTTTTCTGCGCTTCAACTGAGTTTTACATGAATATCAACCAGCAACAGCAGCAGGCAGCTGGAAGCATATGTTGGCCAATGGCCAGTGGCAAATCGAACATTGATAGCTTCTGAGTGATGATTTAATGAGGCAAACGTGGCATGTTGTGAATGAAATCAATTTTGTGAATGTGCAGAATGGCAGGCAGTCCACGGAGCAAAAAAAACCCAACAATGCCATGTACTCGCAATCGTAACTCGCAACTGGCAACTGGCCGAAGGAGCTGCTGTGCTCATGATGAAAACATCTCGGGTATGGCCAGCATCGGGTGCAGGAACAGACGCCCTGGCCAGCAGCATATCAACGGCCTGTGCTGGGTGTCGTAATGAGGCTTATGAATCAATGCAATGTTGATTGAGCTCCTCCAACCAGCGGGAGTCTGTCTGTTTGCCTTATTAATAAATCGGTTCAGTATGTTGTAAACTCAGCCATGATGATGTTCATTATTATAGTAAACTATAAAGAATTCCTCATTTTATGTTCATTATTTTATGAATGCCGAGCTAAAGGTACAATTTCGTAACAAAGTAACTAAATCCTCAAAAGCCATTTTAAATAATCCTCAAATAGGGAGTTACCATTATAATCAAAGACTTCTGAGATGCATATCATTAGCTCATCTCTTACCCAAGTAGAACCCATCAAAACAAAAAACCACAAACAGCAAACGCACGACTTGTGATTGACAAATTAATGCGGATCAGAAATCAACACCTCAACATGTTTATCATATCAAAAAAAAAAAAGATAGAAAGAAAGAACAAAACCAAAACGAAAACCCTTACCCAAAATCCAAAATCCCACTTGGTATACTAAAGAGCTGTCAGCCCCCGTTGAAAATTAATTAAAAACATCAACAGAACGCGTCGAGATTTACAAATAACTGTGTGGCTCCTGGAATTAGTGTAGATAATTTCACAACGGATTGCAGTTGAGCTCGGGTTGAGGATGAGTTGGGAAATTTGAATTGGGTTCTGGTTTTTGGTTTTGGTGCTGCCACTGTGGGTGGTTGTCGCACCTTGGCGATGGCTTCATAAACGACACACCGAACCGCAAACTGAGCCATTCATTCATGGTTCACGAACCCTGAACGGGCTCTAATCAGCAACCCTTTTTGTGCGCGACACGAAGCCAGTTTGCTTCAAATTGGGGTAAGCTTCATTCGTTTTTTTTTTTTGTTGGGTTTTTTGATATGCAGATTCCTGACAAGGTCCCTCGGTTGGAATGGATGTGGATGATGTTGTTGATGATGATGATGTCATTGCGTGGCTGACAAAACGCTTGACTGATTACACTTGTATCTGTTTTTTGGTGGCGGGCGCGTGTGTCCTGTGCTGTCCTCAATATGCTGAAGGATTTTAAATTGTTGACTCTCCGCTCTCTGCTGCCGTGCGCCGATTGTGCGCTTGTGATAAATTTGGTTTATTGAAAGGCGTCAGTGCGTGAAATGATGTGTGTCAATTGCATGAATGTCCCCCCCCTACCCACTGCCAAGGGGCCACGACCGGAGCCGGGGCCGGGGCCGGGGCCGTGAGAGTTTTCGGGCTTTGCATTTGTGGATTTGGGTTTGTCGAGAGCTGAGTTGACAGCGATTATGCAAATCAACAAAGAACTGCATTAATTTCTGTGGTATGTCTGTCTGCCACTAAAATAGATGAGATACGAAGCGGGAGTGAATTGTGGTCGCCCGTCTTCGTGCTTCGCTTTGTGGCCGCCAACTTTAAGTTTTTGCACTACGAAATTTGCATTGTTGCAACAAGCGCAATTTATATGCAAAGCTAACTTGGCCAAGACTTAAGTATTTCTTCTTTTTTTGGTTTTTCGTACCCTGACGAAATAGTTTTAATGAGCAATTAAAACTTGATAAATGGTCAATGGTCCCGCTTTAATGGCTTATAAATCGCGCACATATGCACTGCCGATCGGGCTGAGAACAAAGCTCATTAGGGTTAACACGATGTCAACTCGCTTTAATTGTGTTCCCCCCTGGACAGGGGCGTGGGTGTGTCCCCCTTTTGCGGCAAATCGAACTAATTTATTGTTGTTGTTTGTCGTGTGCGACGCGTCAACCGCAAATTGCTTAACAAATTGTTGAAATTGTTTAAAATTACATTTCGAACAGTTGCGCCGAGGGTTGACATTCAGTTCAATACGAAATCCGCACCTCAACGCCTCATTGCGCAGACCCCGCCCCGCCTTGCGCGCCCCCCGCCTCCGGTCAAGCGGCCGATAAACTGTCAATTGTCTGACCACTGCGAGGGGTGCATCATAATGTGACCACTGGACAGTGACCATCAGGTCTCGCCCCTGGCTCGGACTGGACTCATTAAAATAATTGATACGCTTGTCCGTCGACGCCTTCGCAGCAAATTAATTGATTGCTGCGTGTGCGCAGTTTGATTTTATGTCCTAGCTCCATTAATTAGTTAATAGATTTATCCACTGTTTTGTAAATGCCAGCAATATGAGCCACATATAACAGTTTTATAGCGCTCGTAAAAAGCGTGCAAAATTATTGACAACTCAGCAATCAATTCAGAATCACTTCTGACACAAAATTTAAAAGCAAAATCTAAGCCGAAGCGTGAGTGCACTAAAAACAAGTTTTGGATATATGTGAGAATATACGGAATCAAAGAATAAAAAAGAGTTTAATCAATTGATAAAATGAATAAATAAATATAATATTTGAGTTTGATTATAGTATATTTAAATTTTGATTGATCTATTGCATATATTACGATCACATGATACTAGAAATATTGAAAATCTTGCAGGTTCCATTTTATGTTTATACCCTCAAATGTGTGTAATCGTCTCATGTGGCGCCCTGAAATTTGTTGTGTAGATAAATCTTTGATTATTTTGTAGTCAGGCCATTTTAGCGGAATTATTTAAGTTTTATGTCGGCTCCAGTCAGTCGGTCGAGTCGGTTCAGCTCGACGGGCGAGCCATAAAACTGTTTCCCGCTTGCTTTTTAATCTTCAGCAATTTGTGTGCTTATCAGTTGTGTGTAATTGCTCCACAGAAATTAACGGAGGAGCGAAGCAAAATGGCGACTGCCAATGACAGTCAGCCAAAGGCAACTCGAGAAGTGAGTGCGAGGCGGGCGGTTGGGGAGCGGAGAGCGGGAAGGCTGAGATGCGCTCAAGTGGCGAGATAAAAGCTCTTGAGCTGAGTTAATGACTTGCCGGCGCAGTTGGGGGCGTCAGCAAACTGACTTAAGACGCCATTTTTATAACTGTTGTCTCTGCAAGTCGCTTATATGTTGTGCCCGATTCCGGCGCTGTTTCTGATACGGATTTCGTGTCCATGTTTCCAAGTGAGCGTGGCGAATGTTTTAATGGCGACGTCGCGACACTTGAGTGCAGCCAAGTGGTGAGTGGAGAGCCTGGAGAGCGCTGAGTGCGACCAGGGCTAAGGATGAGTTTGAAACGAGGCTGTCAGCCAGGCACCCTCAATGGAGCAGTGCTGCAATGGAGCACCAGCTCCAGAGCCAACAGCTTAACTCAAGTGGGGCCAGCCAGGCTTTGATTTCGTGGCTGCTATTTGCTGATGAAATCACGTACATTTAACACCCAGCCACGCCCCAATTTATATACATATATATCTACATATTTGAATTTTAATTGCTTTCATACGCAATTGGGCTATCAGATATACAGATATTTCGCTTTTTTATGTCACGCATCAATCATCATCGATCAGCTCTGTAGCTGGCGCGGATTTGCGAGATGATTGTGCCTGGGATTTGCAATGCGGTTTCCTTTCGAGCCAAATACAAATCCCGACGTGATGATAAATGCGTTTCTAAATGCATTCTAATGTCGTCCTGCTGATGGCTTCATCTCTCGGTTCGTGATGTGTGTGCCAAAACCGTAGCCCCAAAATGCGAGCTATGCTTTTTTATTTTATTTCACATTTCTCACGCAGTTGCCAGGCGTATCTGATGGATATATCACATAAGTGTGTTTGTGTGTGTGTGTGTGTCTAACGCAGAAGCTGTCTTTGTCTGCATGAAGAGCACTCAGCAGTAGCAGCAACAGCAGCAACAGCAACAACAAAATTATTTGCATTTCAAACTTTTGTTGATGACATTTTTCATGAAAATTTTAATGTTGTTTTTTTTTTTTTTTTGGTTTTTTTAATTTTTCTTTCACAGCTAAGATACGTGTACCTGTACATTCGCATTTGGGATATTAAAATATGCAGACCCCTGGCTTTTTACACCAGTCTGTTTCACTGCTGAGCAGAAGATATGCCTGTCGAGCAGGGGGCGGGGTTTGGGGCTGGCCGCTTGTCACTTGGCCGCAAAACTTTTTCATATGTGTTGCGTTTCGTAATGAAAGTTGAGCTGACAAAATGGACGGCGGGTGCGGGGTGCGGGAGCTGGCACACACATTTTCAATATTCATGTGGCGGATAGTATATACACACACACACACATGTACACATACGTAGTGTGTATGTTTGTGTGTGTGTGTGTGCTATGTAAATGCAGTCCGTGCAACTTTTTTAACATTTATATGAATATAATTTAGAATGAATTTTAAAATGTTAAAAGCTGAGCCGCAGCAAAAACTGGAAAAAGTTTCTATGTTTGTGTGTGTGCGTGTGTGTGTGTGAATGTGCACAACAAATACATTAAAATTCCATTAAAATGACGTCAGACAATATGTACGAGAAGTACGTTAACTAATGGGCATTGCTCCAGCGAGAAGTTCGTATTAAAAGCCTTAGTCAAATGTTGTTTATATTGGCCAACAGCGTGAGGAGGTCTTCCTTTTGGCTACGCATGCGGCGAGGTCCTGCCGTCCATGGCCAAATGGTCCTTAGTCCTTGGTCCTTGTCACAATTATTGTATAAATTAACGTCACAAACAAATGTTACAAAAGCCGCCAATGAAGTGGAATGATGCGATTCCACCCCTCCCCTCTTCCCTTCCCTTCCCACTGTCAAACAGCACCCCAGCCCAGCGTAAGGACATTTGACAAGCTGACATCCCTGTCGCGCTGTCCGTTTAACCGCAAATGTGCCTAATTTTTCGTTGTTATCCTTTGTGTTGTCCGCGCTGTGCCGCTTCTTCTGGTAATGCGTAAAATTTAATGCGCCT
Source organism: Drosophila paramelanica (assembly GCA_035043915.1). NCBI lineage: Eukaryota > Metazoa > Arthropoda > Insecta > Diptera > Drosophilidae > Drosophila > Drosophila paramelanica. The sequence goes on along the minus strand of JAWNMO010000495.1, from coordinate 3,583,723 downwards.
CTTTCGAGTCCTTGAGGCTGCAGCGCACCAAACTCAAATCGCGACAAGTGATTTTCAGATTTACGACTAGCAGTTTGGCTGTGGGGATTTTCTACGAGCTCTTTGTGTCCTTTTTGTTGTGCTAATGTGTGGCGTTTTTATGGCTTGAAGCAAATTTGATTTATTGCCAAAACTTAAGCGTCGAGTTGTTCGCCAAGTTGTAAAACTTTTTCAGCTACCGAGTTCATCTTATAATTGATGCGATTTGCGGTTCATAAAGTGCAATTGTCTGTGAACTGTGTGGACTGAGCAATGAAATGCTTTAAACATATGCGAGATTTTTTTAAGTGCCAAAACAGGCAAAACAAATTCGAGTTGAAGTGAAGACATGCGAGTAGTTTTAACTAACGAAAGATACTATCTTAAAAGAAAAAAAATGGATAAATGGAAACAAATTCGTTGATTATTAAAATATGGGTTTTAATTTATTTAGACTGTTATCGTATTGTAGAAATAAAAATTGCTTAAAATTGTTGAAAACTGAATCTGTTTTCAACTTATAAAACTCACATAAAACTTATTTTAGTTGAATTCTTCTTCGTTCTACTCTATTTTTTGCTCAGGGCAACAGACTTTTTCTCAGCTCATTCTCATGCCAGACGACAGACTCTAAAATCGCCCTCATTAGCTGACCCAAAGTGTCTCAAACTATGCAATTTACATGCAGAGAGGGACGCGTACGTTAAGTGCCACAGATACGAGCAGCGGGGCCCAAAAAACCAATAGAGCATGCAATATAGCACCACCGTGTGGCTGAGCCACCGTCCAACCTGAACTCACATGAAAAGGTAGGCAGCCAAATGGCGAGCGAATTATGTTGTTGTTGTTGTTGTTGTTGTTGCTGCTGTGGCGTGGCAGAAAGTGGATATAGTAGTGTAGTATCGTAGACGGAGGAGATCGTTGCGGGCGATACATAAAATTTGAATGCGTTTTGCATACATTAACCCACTGTTGCCGGCAGTTGTTGCCTGCCCAGGGAGGGGAGCAGCGAGCAGCGAGCAGCGTTAACGGTCAAGTCAAATACCTTTATTAAATTTTATGATTATTGGCTGCAATTGAGCAGCCGCCCTGGGAATGTGTCGCTGACCATCGAATAATATCCCCGCGTGTCTAGTCTATCTTTCTATCTGCAACCCAATCGCAATGTTTCTGTGTTCCGTTTGCCCCCCCGCTCTTCGATTTCGAATTGAAATTTTATGCACAGCCGTGCGGAGAGCGGCTGAAATTCTCACGCGTAACTGGAGCAGTTGGTGGCTGCGTGGAGACGAGTCGGTTACAATTTGTGTTGGTAATTCAATTTACGTTTTTGAAATTTTAATTAACTTGCCAACAAGTTTCACTGGGTGTCGTCTCTCTCGGCTCGCAGCTTGCCTTTACACATGTAGACACTGGCTGCTCCACAGCCCCCTCAGTCCCCTCGCCCATTCTCACTGTTTGTATATCAATTACCAGCCGCTTAATGTGCCACAAATTGAAAGCCATTAAGATTTTATGTTTCGAAAGGTTTCTTTCTGGTTTGGAGCACAGGGGCACGTTCTCTCTCCCTCTCGCTCTCTTTGTCTCTGTCTCTGTAGACACACATCAATCAGTTTTGGGCAGCGATCTTCTGTCTGGCGTCTTCTCTTCTGGGAGCCTCTCTCATTAGCTATGCGGCGTGGCGCTTTAACACAATTGCTGTGCTAGTTCTTTAAAGATCCAGATGCAGATACATCTCTCTGCTTCGCGGACAGCTGCTACCTTTTGTGTACAGCATTGGAAAATTAATTAGAGCTCGCCGTCGGCTTGTGGCCGCTTGGGCGAGTGGGCGAGTGGGCGTGGCGCGCACGCATCGCTGATCAAATTGAAGGCAAAGGAAATGGCAACTAAATAAATTTTTGGAGCCAACTTAAAAGTTGACAGAACACCAGGCACACGCCCACAAGCTGGTCGGTCAGGGGCGGGCGGGAGAGAGGGGTTGACTAGCTGCTTTTTGTTGTTGTTGCCGCTTCGTTATGCAAATCTGTCCACAACAGAAGAAAAAAAAAACGAAAACGAAAATAAGGAAAGGCGAGCTTAAATGAAAATTTTGAGCGACAGCTATATAAAATACTATATAGTGTGTATATGCAAATGGTATATAAAGAAACGCCAAAAGACAAATACAAATAACAAGAAAAACAAAAACAACAACAATTTGGGAAAATGATGGCAGGACAAAGGAAAAGTGGAAACGCGAGAGATACGCGACGGTTTTTTGTCTCTGCCGCGGAATAAATAATAAACGTAAACGAATTAAAAACGCTGCCAAACGAACTGTCCTCCTCCTTGATCTTGTGAAAGAGACGGAGGAGGGGGGTAGGTTAGGAAGCAACTCTTGTTCGTTCCAAGGAGCTGCTCTTTCAATATTGAATGTGGCCATCAAAGTTCTTCTCTACTTGAAACTGGTTTTGTTTACTTGGCCCAGACAAAGTTTATGCGCTTTTCAATTAGTTTTAATTGAAATTCTCATTGATTGGTCTCCGGCTGGATGGTAAGCAAAAGTAAAAAGTAAATTTGATTTTTTGCTGTAATTAAAACTTGCGACTGCTGCAATTGTAATTGAGATTTTGTTAGATGAACGCTGAGCGTAAACAGGGAAAGTGGGAGATAAACAATCCGTGAAGAGTGCAGCAGCAAATTGATAATCACAATTTCACGAGATATGCTTACAATCCGTCCTGTTTTTTACCTTATCTGTAAGTATTTTCACATGAATCGAGCATCAAATTTTATTCGCTTATCAGTCAACAGCAAAAAAAAAAAACACTTTATGACCTGCTAGAAACATTTAAGAAATTCCATGTTGTGCTCCCTGATTACGATGCCAGCATATTTTCGCACATAGTTACAAGCAAAAACTAATCGAAATTTTAATTAGAAAATAATCATTTTATTTGACTATTATTGTAAACCAAAAACCCAACTTTTTTCTTAACATATTTCTACTATTTTCTATTGATTAGTTCAAGGTATTGTATTTAAAAAAAGAAACATATGTTTCTGATGCAATATTCGAACAGTGTATTTAGTAGCTAGGCGCTTTTGAATCAATGAGTTTTGAGTTATTTCTTTTGGGTTCGAGCTCGTGTGGGCTTATCATCTGCCGCTCTGATAAGCCGAAGAGTTCACATGATCTCTGTAGCTTTTCCATGCTTGGTCCACCTTTATCTATGGATGTTTGCCAGCGGCTTGGCCATTTCCTAATGAAGTTATTCTCATGCAGGGACCGCACAGAGATACGACTATCGGCGGTGGCTATTGCCAATATCTATTGGCAACATGAGAAACAATATTTGAAAGTGCCCGTTCGACTTACATTAAAGGAGCAATTTATTCAATTGCGGCCACACAAAAACAAATAAAAACTTTTTTTTTACTTTTATTTATTTTTATTTTTTTTTTTGTTTTTGGTTTTTTGGCCACTTTGAGCACATAAAATAAAATCAAATGATGCGTTGAAATCGCCGCAGCCCCGCAGCTACTTTCTGCAAAAGGGATTGGGATTGGCATTCGCCAGGACTAGACCGGCCAAAGGGTAGGCGGGTTGGGGCGGGGTCGTCATGTGTGGTTGGCTGAGTGGCCGAAGGGGAGGGCCAGTTTTTGGTTCACTAGACAACGCAGATGCCAGCCAGCCACAAGGCAAGTGCCTCCATGTGGCAACAGCCGAGCTGTGGCAGTCGCGGTGGCCATTTGATGATTTTTGCGTCACCGTTGGTCAAAATCATTTCAAGCGCAAGCAACTGGAAACTGTATAAAAATAATGAAAAGAACACAAAAAAAAAAAAACACTGTACGCAAAAAAAAAAAAAAAAATAAGAGAAAGAAGAAAAAGCAACGCACAGCGACGAACCAACTTGAAATAAATGGTCAAAAGAAATAAACAGTCCCATAAAGAATAATCATTCAGAATTCTGCTGAATTATGCATGAGCCGAGGCCGAGGCCGAGGCTGGGGCTGAGGCTGAGGCCCAGGCGCACATCCCCGAGTAGTAACTGGACGCCAGTCCAGCAACGCACAACGCGGGGGGTTCACATATGCGAAATATCCACACGAGTCAGCCACCCGGCTGCGATTCGGTCCAAAGAGCCAGCGCGTAGCATCATTTTCCTCTTTATTATCTGTTTGTTTAGTTTTGTGTGCTGGATTTTTATCAGGCTTCTAAGCAGTTAGCTCAGTTAGAAGAAGAGGGAGCTGCAGCTCGAAGTCGCCGTCACCCGCGGTGCTGCCAGCCACTTGCCAAAAGTCAGCAGCGTTCGCATAATTTTCGATAAAGCTTTTCGCCAAATGAAATTCAAGTGGTTACACATTTGGTGGCACATTCTCCACCCACCAGCCCACCAGCTGCCATTTTTGGATGGTCATTTCTCTTTGTCGCCCCCCCCACCCCCCACTCACCGAAGTGCCATCAAACACTGGTCACTGGTCACTGCTCGTTCGTCCACGGTCTTTGGTCATTTTCATTTCCACATTATGCCGCATCTTATTATCTCAAGTTGTTTGCTTGCTTAGCGCTTTTGCGTTTGTTGTTGTTGTTGTTGTTGCTATTTTATTTATTGGCAACTTTGTTTGTCTCCGATAATAAACGAATGAAAGGTAATGCGTGCCTCACATAACTCTAACAAATAACATGCACAGCACTTCTGTGGCAGTCTAGACCCCAAAACTATATATAGACAAGAGCTCGCCGCGGCGATCTTATGCAATGCGCTGGTAAATGTCATCACTTTTTGTCTGGCCCTCCACATTTACATACATATCAGCCTGGTACTCATGCCTACCGACAATAACGAGCTTATCAGATTGGCAACCTCAACAGTCACTTACGGCTACGGCTCGAAATCAGTTTAATGATCGATCGTTCAGTCTGGCAAACAACGTTGCCAAGCACCTTATAAACATGTTGTTTATAAATACTCTAATATATATATATATATGTATGTGCACACGCGTGCTAATTATAGATTAACCCTAATTAGTGATAAACTACTTTTATTTCCAGTCTCAAACGGGCATTCTGGAATTTACTAGGCTAGAACCAAAGCTATTAATATATATATATATTTATTATATTAATATTTAATTTTTGTCAAATTTTTCCGATACATTTATTTTCCACATATAAAAAGTTCCTTTTTCGAAACCCATTTTGTCAAAACAAGTTTAATAACAAATATAGCTTAAGGAAGTTTTTGAAATAAAAATAAATATGGATTGGGTAATAAAAATTTGTTTAAATTTCGTATTTTTATATATTTTCAAATATTAGTTTGTTTAGTTTGTTTGTTTGTTTTTTGTGTTAATTATTTGCTCTGTGTTGCTGTCCTGAATTCTTGAGTTGGTTTTACTGTTTTTTGTGTTTTGTTTACACAAATAAAAATACGATTTTTAAGGTATTATACAATTTTTAGATTAGCTTTGAATAGAATATTTTGTAAGCGTGTTTTGACGGTATCTGTAACAATATTTTGGCATTGTTTACAGCTTTGCATGATCGCAATCATGTGATCGACTAAAATGTCGTGGAGACGCCGCTTTCGATTGACACTTATCGATCAGCCCGCGTTGTCTTCACGGGGGGGCCTGCAAATTGCTACCGATAATGCAGCCCATTTATTGCAAAAGAAAAGCAAACATTAATCTGTTATTGTTTACGTAAATATTGTGTGTAACTAAAATACGTCAATGCACGCATTTTCAAACTGATTAAGCGATAAGGCCGCAACAATGATTTTGATAAGAGCATAATGCAAGATCATTATGGAAATTCGATGAGCACTGTGGGGCAAGGTTATTAATCTGTCAAAAAAAAATACCAAAAAAAAAAAAAAACGCGGGCGAAACACTCAGATTTCAGACAATCAACCAGACGCTCAACAGACTTAATGTGCTCAAAGATCGCCGAAATACTCAAATTGAGCATTTTTGGGATTTCTGTGATCGTAATTGAGAAAAAGAATGTGATCATTGTTAGTTTAATCGGTTCTGTTTATTTTTGTTTTTGCATGCCTTCAACAGAAACAGATCAAATAATCTGCTGCGGTTGGGGATTTGAACCTTCCGTAGAACTGCAACCGACGCAGTTATCAGCATCAGCTGCATGATTTGTATATTTACGATGATCTATACTAAAAATATACATCGCTGATCAGTGTTTCTGATTTTTGAGGCTTTAATATGCCGCGCTTGTAACTTGAACACTCATAATTCCACTGGCGCTCAATCAACACAGACGTGAAAAGGAGAACTCAAAATCAGCTGATCTCGTGACAAGTGTAAAGTGTCTCCGTTTTGTATATAAAAATAAAAATACGCTATTTTGGGTGCACTGAACGAACACATATAAGAAGAAGAAAAAAATAATAAATACTAATTATTATTTATAACTGACTCGTGCAAAATATGGCGCAAAGTGAATGTGGAAATTTCTGTGGTAAGAAACGATGTAAAGTGAGATCGTTTGATCATCTTCATCACAAAATAAATAATTGTTTTTTTTTTCAATCAGCTGAGACAGCCGAGTCGTGCTGCAAGCGGGAGACCGGAACAGTTGCCAAGAGCAGCGCTCTGAAAGTATTTCCCGATAAGATCTACAAATCGGAGCAGCCGAAAGGAGAAGATGTGACGGGCATGACATGTGAATGTGGTGTTTTCGGTGCCATTGCATGCGGAGACTATCCCACACAGGTGAGTGCTGTCGATGTTTCATGCTATTTAACGGAAAATTTCATTGAGCAAAACGGGTTTTTTTTTTGAATGAGAATTGATTCCCTTTTGAGGATAATCTGCGCTGATCTTAAAATATTACAGATCAGTTAGTCAAAAAGAAATTTAAGGCAACAGTTACAATTAATTAAGTATCAATGTATATTGTGAATCCTTTCGTTTAGTTTAATGATCATGTCGGTATTTTCCTTGACTAGAACTATTCCAGTATAAATTCGATTTTTGAATTATCGCTTTAATTTTTGTAATCACTCGGTTCGGTCAGTTGAGCATCAAATATTTGCGGGCCAGTATTGAAAAGGGTGTAATTTTCCAAAGCTCATTGATCACGTGATATCGGCAATCACTTTTGCTAACTGATTGGCATTGGCATCAAACATCCTCCAGTGCAAGCTGATCGCAAGTAGGTCACTGATCAACTGCCCGAGCCCCTCCCCTTGTGGCAAATGCTTACCGATGACGTCAATGTGATCGGCAGCTAAAAGCGGAGCACCGCATTCTGCGGTTGTAATTGCTTTTAATCAGTTGCAGTATTGATGTCGTCTTATTTGTCGACTGTTTGCTCGCAATGAAATGGAAAATAACAGGAAATAACAGCATCTTAATCATGGGATCAATCCATTATCGGTCGTCAGCTTGTCAGCTGTTGCCATGGCATTGGAAAAATCGAATGTCCAAACTAAAATATCTGATTGTGGTTTCGCTTTCCCCTTGTTTGCAGCTGGACATCGCACAGATGATTTGTTTGGGGCTGGTGGCGCTGCAGCATCGCGGCCAGGAATCGGCGGGTATTGTGACCAGCCTGGGCAAGAGCTCGAAGAACTTTAGCGTGCACAAGGGCATGGGCATGATCAACAACATCTTCAATGACGAGGCCATACGCAAGCTGAAGGGCAATCTGGGCATCGGCCACACCCGCTACTCCACGGCGGCCGCCTCCGAGGCGGTCAACTGCCAGCCCTTCGTGGTGCACACCGCCCACGGTGCCCTGGCCATCGCCCACAACGGTGAGCTGGTCAACTGCGAGTCGCTGCGCCGCGAGGTGCTCGAACGCGGCGTCGGCCTGTCCACGCACAGCGACAGCGAGCTGATTGCCCAGTCGCTGTGCTGTGCGCCCGAGGATGTCTCCGAGCACGATGGTCCCAACTGGCCGGCACGCATTCGCCACTTCATGACCCTGGCGCCGCTCTCCTACTCGCTGGTCGTGATGCACAAGGACAAAATCTACGCGGTGCGCGACTCCTACGGTAACCGGCCGCTCTGCCTGGGCAAGATTGTGCCCTTCGATGCGGGCCATGCCAACATCGATGACCAGATCGCCGAGGGCTGGGTGGTGAGCAGCGAGAGCTGCGGCTTTCTCTCCATTGGCGCGCGCTACGTGCGCGAAGTGGAGCCGGGCGAGATAATCGAGCTGTCGCGCAACGGCTACCGCACCGTGGACATTGTCGAGCGGCCGGACTACAAGCGCATGGCCTTCTGCATCTTCGAGTACGTCTACTTTGCGCGCAGCGACTCCATGTTCGAGGGCCAGATGGTCTACTCGGCCCGGCTGCAGTGCGGCCGCCAGCTGGCACGCGAATCCCCGCTGGAGGCGGATCTGGTCAGCTCGGTGCCGGAGTCTGGCACTGCGGCGGCCCACGGCTATGCGCGTGAGTCGGGCCTGCCCTTTGGGGAGGTTCTGTGCAAGAATCGCTACGTTGGACGCACCTTCATTCAGCCCTCGACGCGTTTGCGCCAGCTGGGCGTGGCCAAGAAGTTCGGCGCACTCGCCCAAAATGTGGAGGGCAAGCGCATCGTCCTTGTTGACGACTCCATTGTGCGTGGCAATACCATTGGGCCAATCATTAAGCTGCTCCGCGATGCGGGCGCCACCGAGGTGCACATACGCATCGCCAGCCCGCCGCTGCAGTATCCCTGCTACATGGGCATCAATATACCCACGCGCGAGGAGCTCATCGCCAACAAGCTGAACGCAACGCAGCTGGCCAACCATGTCGGCGCCGACAGCCTGGCCTACCTCAGCGTGGAGGGCTTGATCAAGGCGGTGCAGATGAACAAGACGCACGTGAATCCCATCAAGGCCGGCTACTGCACCGCCTGCCTCACGGGCGAGTATCCCGGCGGCCTGCCCGAGGAGCTCAGCTGGTAGAGCAGCGTTCAGCGATTGAAGTTAGCTTTTAAATTAGAGTTTAGTTCATCATCAACTCAATATGATAACCCACAATGCTCATCAATAATGCAGCTCGAGTCAGTCGAGTCATGTTTTAAAAATACGATAACAATTTCTTAATCCTAAGATAAAGCACATATGTGTGTGTGTTTTTTTTTAACATATTTAAATTATCTCATTAAATTAGAAAAGCTTCAAATAAATTGTAGTTGTTCACGAATTTTCAATTATTGAATACATTTTTTTGTATTTACATTTTATTATCCAAATTTATTTTTTAATTTTCAATTGGGATATTTGCATGTAATGTCTTATGGACAGCAGACGAGCGAACGCTTAAAAGTATGCAACATATTCTAAATGCAAATTCCCCATAACCAGAAGTAGGGGGATTCCTCTGGGCTCTGTGCTCTCTGCATGTCACGTGATAATTTCGAAAAACTGTCTAATGCCATAACTTCAATTCATTTCAATTTATATTTTGAAAGTTTGTTTGGCAAGCGGGCAACGTTCCGTTCCGTTCCGGTTATAGCCGCATATCATACAATATGGTAATCGTGTTTGCGTTTTTTTTTTTTTTGTGCTTTGCGCTTTCCGGCTCGCTTGCTATCTCTGTTTCTCTCTTTGTCAGCTGAAGGGCGTTGCAGTGTCTAAAGCGGGGCGTTTAGGGCGTTTAATCCTGCGGAAGATGTCCTTGTGGTTATGTGGGGTTTGCTTTTTCTTTCTTTATTTTTTTTATGACGCGCGGGGTACTGAAGTCAACAATGTCATCATTATTCTTGAATATTGTGTTGTATTTTCGCAAACAATTTCGCTAAGCTGCGCAGCGTTGCGCTGGAGGCGGGGTTTGGTGCCCGGTGCGGGGTATGGGTGGGGCTGGGTGTCTTGGGAGCTGCGGCAACATGGGGCTCTGGTAATGACAAGGAGAAGAAAATAATATGCGCTGTCATTGTAACTCGCTTGATTAATTCTTGTGTAGGGTATTTATGGGTTGCTCATGTTGTATCTGTGATATATTTTGTATTGTGGAATGTGTAATTATCCAGAGAGATTATAATTATTAGTTTTATTTTGTATTATATTGTTTATTATGAAAATAATTTATTTTTCCTTGTTTAAATATTTGTTTCAATTTCACCGAACTTCATTTATTATTTAATTATCAAAATGTATTTCCTATTGTGCTCCGATTGTAGCGCACTCGCTCAGTTGGTATAGCTGAATCTAAAAGTCTTCTGCTTCCTCTTCTTAGCCATTGCCACATACAAGTGGCTACAAAAGGAAGTGACTCTGGCAACATTGAAAACAGACGCTGGCACTTTTCTGACACAATCGCCGGTTGCTGCTACAAGGATATGAAAAAAAACCATTGCTTGCTTATGTGCGCAGTTGATCACAAACACATACACACACCCACACACTAACACACACACCCAGGGACGTTTGGGGCGGTGACAACTAAGCAGAGCCATATTGCCACTGTTTCAAGCGCTCTTCCTCTGCCCTCTTCGTCCTGCGCCGCGCCGCAAAACATGCTTTAAATTTTTTAATAACGCCGGGCTACAAGAGCGCTGACGCCTGCGTCCGGAGCCGGATCCGGCTTCTGTTTCAGTGCCCAGCAGTGGTGTGGGCTACCCCATCTCCATAACCAACTACGTCAACGTCGCCAACGCCAACGCCAACGCCAACGCGAACGCCAACGTCAGCGACGCCTGCTGCCCGTCGTCGTCGTCATTTGCACAGAAGTTATGTAAATTAATGTTTACTTAAGTTCCCCATGTTATTTCTTCGGTTTTTTTTCGCCTTGCACTTTCACAATGTTGCCTACTTCAAAAACAAAAGCAGACAGAGGGCGTTAGCTGGCTAAGGGGGCGGGGCAGGTAACTGCTAGGCTTTTGGGCTAATGGCAATGGCAACGGCAACGGCAGCGCTAACGGCTGAAGGTTGCGGGCAGCAAAAACAAAATACAAAAATACAACAACAAAAAAATTGCAATAAATTTGCCAGTTGCTTCTGCAATTTAATAAAAAGCATTCAAGACGTGGATGCGCCGAGGTAGAGCGACAAAAATATGGTTGGGGGAGGGGCGGGGGCTGCGCAGCATCGTATAAACAATCATGGTTATTATTATTATTGAGTCAAATGGCTGAGTAAATACTTCGTGTGTGTTGACTGGTGTAAAATTATGGCAAAAGCATGCAAATGAAATGGCAACAAAAGCCGCTGCCACTGGCATCATGTTGATTATAATGAAGCCTCAGGCATATATATATATATATACATATATGTATTTGTAGATATATATGTGGCACATCCATTAGCTGGAGCTAGCCTGGCACTTGAGTTGAATTGCCGCTAAATTTAATTTAAACATCACACGGCCCCAGGGCTTGTCAGGACATGTCCTGGCAGCCACTTGACACTTGACGCATGCAACAAGTCAAAAGAGGAGCTGCCTGCAACTTTTGCCAAGACAAACAAAAGACACCTTACATCGCCTGATGCCTGTTCTGTGTTCTGTGGCTGCGGCAACACGCAACGTGGCAACGTGCCTGGCATTCCAAGCGACAGGCGAAGACAACAAATCAAATGTGATTTTCTGGCCAATATATTTGGCCAAAACGTATGCGGTCCGTTAACTGCCTGGACAACTTTACAGTCAGGACATCCTTTCAGTTCATTAGCAAATCAAACTTCCGTCTTTTCCTCAAGATATTCTGGGGGTCCTTCTGTCCGAAAAGGGAACATTCCATGTTACACCAATGAACAATCGCCCCACCCTGCCTGCCTGACTGGCCAGGAATTTGCATTCCTGACCCCTGACCCGACCGAGTACAAAAATTTGTGTTGTTTGCTGGTAATTTGATTTAAAGGCTTTTCTTGACCACAAATTGGCCGCAACATTTTTGGGTAGCTCAAAGCCAAAATGACTTTAAATAAACATATTTATGGAAAAAAATATAACAATAATTTTTTTTGGAAATACTAATAAATTCTTTTATTACTGAATATTTGTTCTACCAGAAATGAAATTTAAATAATTACGGAAAATCAAAGTAATTACAATTAATTGTTATTATGCCATTTGCATTAATTGTAGAATTTAATAAATATATTTATGGGAATTACAATTAACAACTGTTTGCAACGAGTTTTTTTTTATGGCCATCAAGTTGTCATTTGAATGAATTGATTGAACATTGAGCACATCATCCATATAATTTAAATGCCTTGCGGCGTTTTGCATTGATTACAAGTTGGTATTAAAATAATATAACTAACAACAATAAATAAAATTCTCAACTGACGCAAAAAGCACAAAAACAACAACAATATCAAAACTTAACCAACGGGAAATTGCAATTTACAACAGGCAACCCAAAACAACAAGTGCAGCAACAACAACAAAAACCATGTTAAAAAACAAAAAAAAAAAAATTAAAAACTGCACAAACAATTTTCAGTTGAGCGGCCATGTAGAAATTTGCAATGGTGGCCAGACAACTGCGACGGTGACGGCGACGGCGACGGCAGCGCTGACTACGACTGCGATTGCGGATGTTGAATGTTTGGATGTGTCGGTCTGTTGTTGTTACTTTTACTGTTGTTGTTGTTGTTGTTGTTGCTGGCTAAATCGGGCCCACAATGAACAACAAGAGCACACTGCGAGAAAAATTACTAACAATTAAAAAAACAATTAACAAGAAAATTGCAGTTAATGAACACCAAAAATATTGAACATCAACCAAAAACAAATGAAAATTAAACAAAAAAAAACTGAAATCAGTACAGTATGGAGTATACGAATCATCTACGGGGTGTGCACATCAGCATTTTCTTGCTGGCTGAGAGTTGGCGCTATGCGATGCACATAGGTGGAAACCGGCGGTCGTCCACGTGGCCAGAGTATCACAGCGGCGCCCACTGGGCGATTTGGAAGGTCATTGATGGGAAAGGCCCGCATTGGCCCAGCATTCACTTCGCGTCGGCAATTGGGGCAGACGTTGTTGCAGCTCAGCCAGCGCAAAATGCAGTTCTTGTGAAACAAGTGGCCGCAGGGCAGGCGGTGCACGATCAGAACCTCGTCTTCATCGTTGGCCATGTCGAAGCAAATGGTGCAGTTGGCGCTTTTTGGCAGCGGTTTGTCCATTGATATCAGTCCGCAGCGGTTGAGGAACTCCTTGATCATAATTATTGGACAGGCTCTTGAAGTGGGTAATCGATGATTTCGATAAAAAACTTTCCTAAAAACTTTCATTAAAATTTTACTCTTTTTTTTTGTAACTAACGTTTCCTGAACGATTTTTCTTTGAGTATATAAATAATGTGATTGACTTATTTAAATGAAGACTATCTCATGGCACATGTGATTTAAACTTTCTTTCAGTGTAGCATTAACAACAAAATAATGAACTACACGCAATGGGAAGCACAGCAGATGCAGTTTGTCTACCTGGAAAATAACAATCAAATGTCAGCCAATGCCCAATGCCTGACCGGACCTGACTACAGCTGCAGTTTCAGCTCCAGCTCCAGCTCGCAGTCATCACGCTTTGTCACACATGTGTTAATGGTCGCCGGAAGTGAGGCGCCCCCCAAAATGGCGACCCGGCCAGCAGCAGCAGCAGCTGCAGCTGATTGTTGTTGCATGACACTCGAATCTGAGATTTGCTTTGCCGCTCTGCGCGCTTTAATTATAATTATTATCTTTTTGCCGGGGCCAAGCATGCGCCTCCAGAATTGGCCAATGCGGCGGGAAAATCACCCAACGGCACGCGATGTCAAATGGATGCAGTCCCCCCCACTCCCCCTCAGCTTCAAGTTGGAGTGCGGGCGGGCGTTGCATTCTTTTGTGCACACAATGTTCATGCATATTTATTAAGTCGACGCGCTTTTGTATTTATTGTGCACAGTAACTAACTTTATATAGTATATATAATGCACTCAATTTCCTGACTGCCCACTCCATGGCACAGGCCCTCCCTTACAGACCCTAACACGCCCACCTGCCGTTGCCAGCGGCATCAAAGTCACGTCGTCGTCGTCGTACGCCTCTGCGTGCCAAGCACAAAATTAAATTATTTTAGTTCATAATTTTAAATTATAAAATAAATTCAACCGGAGCTGGGGGAAAAGTTGAAAAGCTGGAACGTGGCAACTTTACTGAATTTTCTATGGCCCGCGGGCTCGCTGGCAAATGCAATTTGAACATTTTTAGAAAATATTTAGAAAATTAACGCAAAGTTGTGGAAATGTTGCGTCTACAACGCACCTTGTTAGTTTAGTCTGCTGTTCCATCTAAAAACATTATGCTAATTTTTTATTTTATTGCGCTGTCTGGCGCACGTAAATTATGGGACATTGAAGAACATGGGAATTTTGATGGTCGGTCACTAAAAAAATATATTCTCGTATGAAGCAGCTGTGTGTTTGTGAAAAAAACAAAATGAAAGAGGGTGTTTACAGTTAGCAGCTAATACGTATGCCAAGTAGATTCGAGTTTTAGTTTTAGCCATAAAGTTCTGGTATTTAGTTAATACATACATAGTTAAAAAGGAGTGAAACTCCGTTCTAATATGCGTTTAGTACTGAAAAGATTTTGAAGACCCATTCGTTTTTAGTAAATTATTGAATAAATTGTTAGAAAACTATGAATGAAATGAATGAGTCAAAATTTCATTAAAATTGGAAAATATTTTAAGCAAAATTATAGAGAATGGTATTTATCAAAATTATTATTTTTGTTTTATATGTAAAATGCATTTATTTTTAAATAAATCTATATATATTATATCATTTCATATAGCGACTTCCGTAGCGCAAGAGGAAGAGGCTGTTTACAGTTAGCAGCTAATGCGTTTTTCAAGTAGATTCGAGTTCTTGGTATAAAGTTTTGGTATATAGTTATATCATGGATAGTTAATATCCATATCCAAAATTTTACCTATTTTGTTTTAAATTTGAAGACCTATTCGTTCCGTTTAGTAAATTATTGAATAAATTGTTAGAAAACTATGAATAAAATAGCTTGGAAGAAGCATATTTTACAAGAATTTGAGTCAAAATTTCCTGAAAATTGGCACAATTCCTAAACAAAATTGTTAAAAATGCTATTTAACAGAATTATAATATTTGTTTTATATGGAAATTGCATAAATATTTCTTTTAAAAATCAAAATATCATTTCATATTGCGACTTCCGTAACGTCCGCCCGCGAAGCGTTACAAATGTCGACTAAATTCAGCAAAGTTCACAGGCAGGAGTTGTATTCAGCACGCATGTCCTGAAATATGTGTTTGAATATTTTTTGGGGGGCTCCGTTGGGTTTGTGGCTTCACTAAAGCAGCGCCATCTGGCAACTTGAAAAGCTCGCCATGGATTTGAATAAGTTTTGTTTTTGCTGCTGCTGCTGCTGCTGCAATTTGCACGATAAAAATGGAAAAGAGGAAGAAATGAGACGCAAAGGTAAACCAAGAAAGAAATCACGTAACTGTCAAATATCTCTTCATATCTCATTTTATGTTGATCGACTGTGGGAAAACTGGCGAGAGCTCTGAATAATGTTTGTTGTTGTTGCTGCCGCTGTCTCGCTTTTGTTGTTGAGCTGAACTGAAACAGATCTTGGCTAGCAGATAATGCCGCAAATTCACACATGTCTGCCAGATTATGCTGCGAACTGGTATAATTTTTATGGAACTCTGTGGGTTTCGCCTCAGTTTTGTTTTTGTTTGCTGCTTCAGTTGCTGTGGGTGCGTTTGATGTGGTTTTCAGCATTTTTGGCAGTCAGCGTCGCAGTCACGTTTGAGTTCCATGTTTTGAGTTTGAGTGATGATCCAAGTCTTTTATTCCAAGAAGCGGGCCAGCCTGGCTCAGCTGACTGAAATTCGTTAGAGAGCCTCATATAGAGTCGCTGCATACGTACATAGGGTGATTAGCACAGGTGCCAGCTTATCTGGGTGACTTTCGCCAGCTGTTTGGGAAGTGGTTCGCGTGTCTTGGGATTAGCACAAATCGCATTTCTAATTGAGCAACTTTGCTTATCGCATTCCCATTCTAGCCCGTACCGGGTTCCACAGTTCCACAACAGCTCTATCCATTAGCCGGCCATTGCAATGGAATGCACGGCACGCTGCGCTGCGCTGCGCTGCGCTGAGCAGCGCCAGAGACCAGAGATACATCGAGCGTATCATAACCGGATCGGAGCGTGAACTAAAACCCAAAATGCACTGCGGCGGGAGTTCCACGGGAGTTCACTGGAGCGCGACGCGAGCTCCGTCGCGACGGGCAGCATTATTAATGGACGGGTCCACGCTTAGAGCACTCCGAAAATTGCCCCTCTGGCCGCGGCCAGTGCAAAAGCTGAGAGAGATCTCTTAACGCTGATAGCCACGGTCAAGTTCACGACGTCGACCGCGACGCAGACGCTGGCAGCGTGTCATTAGCATGTAACGCGACTAAATTGAAAATGTAACGGATCCCCCCCTCAGGTCCGTTGAGACCGGCCCATAAAGCCGGTTGCGGCGGTGCGCTGCGATAAGCGATCTGAAAGGAACCCCTAAATTGTTTATTGATATGCCACTAAGAAAAAGGACTCGCAGGACGGGCCCAGCACCTGCCTGCGACCGCTGCAGCCTGCTGCTGCTCCCGCTTTGGGTTAAACATAATTAAAGGGCAGCTCCCATGACTGGCATTTTATTGTTGTTGCTGTTGTTGTTGTTGTTGTTGTCGCCGTATTCTCGATCACCTTGAAAGTAAAAGTCGCCTCAATGCATTTTTATGGTAATCGTCGAGCGAGTAAAAACGAGTAAAAACAACTTTGCGCGCAAAAAAGCATTAAATTAAAACAAACAAATAAATGAATAATAAGCTAAGAGTATGCCCGCCAGAGAGCGCCAACGATTTGCATACACACACACACACACACACTGAGAAACATATATCTGCTATGTGTGCGACAGTGATCGACGGCACAAACTGTGTGTGAGCAAGCGAGTAAGCGCATGTGAGAGAGCGCCTGGCACACAGAGCGAGAGAGCTGAACAGCTGATCAACGCTGCTGTTGTTGTTGTTGTTGTTGTTGCTGCTGTGCTTCAAGTTATGCTTAGATAATTTTAATGGGCATGCAAAGTGTTTATTAAACACGGCAACAACGTCACATGCTAATCGGGCGGCGGCCAATTCCAACGTTAACGTTATCGTTACACTTTTTATGCAGATGCTCATTGAAGTAATGAGCCTCGCTGTTTGTTTACGTAATTAGGCGATGCTTGTTTAGCATGCGATACAATTTAAACTAGTGTTTGCTGCTGTTGTTGTTGTTGTTAGCCAAAACATGTTTTAAGTTTTTCCTCCATTTCGGGGGGGCCGCTATTTGGCGCACAAATTCAAATTTGAAAAGACGTGCGTGCAAAAGCTTTCAACAGAGTTGAACATCGCCTGAAAGAGCGACAGCGTCAACCAGCTGGCCGTGCGCTCTTCTCGCACTGGAAGCAACTGCTGTGCTGTGCGAATGTCTGTGCATGTGTGCTGGTGTCTCTGTCTGGCTGTCTGGCTGGTGGGCGTGCCCTCTGCTGAGCGTCGGCGTATGGCAGTGCGCAGACGCTGCGCTCAGAGAGTGGGCGTTGCCAGAGCGACGCAGCCGCATTGAGCAAGTGACTGGAAGGACGGAGACGGCGCTATACGGACCGCATGCATGCGAGCGAGACGAGCATAAACAAAATGGCTGCTATCATTAGCCAGCTGCCGGTAGATGGCGCCAGTGTCGGCATTTGGCCCCAGCTGCCGCTGCTGTGGCTGTTGCTGCTGCTGCTGCTGCTGCCGTTTCTGTTTCTATTGCTATTGCCGCCTGTGTTGTGGCCCATTCGCAAACTGTAAACTGTTTGGCGCGCTCGCTAAGCGATTTGGGTTAGGAGTGTCGTCGGTTTCAACCGCGGCCACTGCTACGGCTACGGAACTTCTCGGCTTGCTGCCCCCGGCCTTGTAGGCGCGCATTTCCGTGCCGGCCACCGACAGTTGAGCAATTTTTCACTCGAGCACAAAATGCCGCCTTGCCGATTTTCACGCAACGCTGGCCGCCACCTCCTGTGGCGCTGAATTCAGGTTGCAGGGTCCGGCGTCGACTGAAGTGCATTTTGTGAGTCCTGCTTGGGATCACAGGATGTTGTTCGTGTGGCAGTGCTGCTGCTGCTGCTGCTGCTGCTGCTGCTGTTGCTTCTTCTTCTACTACTTCTTGCTAGGGTCGAGGGTCGTCTGCTCAATAATTTTAACATTGTTGCCATAATGAAAGCTTTGCTCCTCATTTAAAGGCAGATACGTCCTACACAATGCGCTCGGCACTGCACGCCGACGCCTGTGTAAGGTCCTTTTTGTGTCCGAGACTCTGTAAAACATGCTTCCTGTGCCGAGCTCTGCTTTGCTGTGCGCTCTGCCGGCGACGACGCCACGCAGCAGTTTGCGCAATAAAATTTGCATAATTTTAAATGTGTGTGTGTGCGAGTGTTTTTGTGTGTGGGTGTGCGTGTGTGTGTGTGTGTGTGTCTCTTGACTGTCTCGCATATCCTTGCTGGCATATCCTTACGCATTGTCTACCGATTGCTGCACACACAAAAACAAATGAGTCTCGCGTCGAGGCAAAACAAAACTGCAGCAGGAGCTGGCACAGCTTTAAGGCAGCTTTAAAATTAATGCAGGTGCTCCAACGAGGAAGGGAGGAGGAGGAGGAGTGTTCGGGTGTGACTGATTAAACCTGCTGGCTCTATTAAAATTTTAGAGCTTGCTAGCCGTAGAATAAAAACAAAGACATGAACACTGCCTAATCCTAAATGATAATAAATGCGAATTATTATAGCTAGAAAATTATATAGAGAACAGTTGCTCGAACTGCACTCAAATTAATTTTATAATGTGCATTAAATGAGTTTTGTATAGTTTGATTAAATGATATATTATCTTAATGTCGTGTTTTTTTGTGCAGTGTAGACTTATTTTTGGGACAACCTACTTATGTTGGTCATTAGACATGCTTATTGGGGCTATTAATATGAATCAGGGCAAACTATAAAAGTCAACCCCTTCGAGCTTCGTTACCCAAAGCCCCCCCGCAACAAATGCGTCAAAGTTTGTTTCGTTTGTTCATTTTTTCACTTGTTTTTTTTTTACTACTTTCCTTAACGTTCTGGCAAAGTTTTGGGTTATATTTTTTTGTTGACTCTTGTTATTGTTATCAACATTAAATCAAAGCACAAAGACAACAACAATTACAAAAGGCTTTAGCTTGGGTATAACACAAAAAAACAACAAAAAAATATATATATACATATAAAAAAAACTGAATGAATCGGAATACATATCTATAATGGCGCGCACCAACAGCCAAAAAAGAGCGCGGAGCAAAAAATGAGGGAACACAAAATTTACAATGTCGCCGGTTTCCGTTCAGAGGGGGGGGGGGGCTGCGGGGCTGTGGACTGGTGCTGGGGGGCACTCTATGAGGCAGTTTGGGGGCGTGCCGTTGCGTTGCGTTGCTTTGGTTTTGTTGTGGCAATAAAATACATCATAACGGTATCATAAGCGAGCGAACAAAGCGAAAGGCGATACACACACACACACACACACACACACGCACACACCGAGCCAGAAATAACAAAAAAGGCAACGAAAATCTGTGAAAAAAATCCATTTGCAGGGCGGCGGCGAGAAAAAATATTCAAATTTTGTTACGATGCGCAAAAACAACAACAACAACAACAACAACAACAACAACAACAACAACAACAACAACAAAGCAACAACAATGCACAAAAAAAACAAAGTCTAAAAGAAACAACAAAAACAGAGGCGCGCTATTATGACAACAACAACAACAGCAACGACAATGGCGGCTACAGGAAATAGTCGCACACACGCACACACAGAAATACACACACACACACACACACGCACACACAATACGCACGCAACTCGCACACACTTGACGTATGTGTGTTTTATGTATATGAAAGGGTTTTACGTACCGTTAGTTGTCTCCCGTTGTCCCTGTTGCTGTCGTGTCCTGTGGCATGTCCTGTGCGTGCTGCAGCAAATAAAATATTAAAATTGGTTCAATGAATTTCAATAACAACAACAAACACGAAATCAAAACTAAATTTCGCTTTATTGATAACGAAACACAAGGTAACGAGCAAAACGAGGGGTGGGGGCAGGGGGGACACGATACAGTGGGCTGGTAACGGGAGCATTCAGTTGCGTGTGTGCTGATGTGGCTATATACTACGACTACCACAGTATGTCCCAGCACTCGAAATATGCGAATGTTTGATGATTGAATGTGAGTGCCGAAACAAGCGAAACGGGGGGGAAGGAAGAATGTTCAAATTTAATATGATAAAAGTGCCTTCAGATTAAAGGTAATTTGTATAGCATAAAAGCTACTTAATATGGAAATATACAAACTAAATTTTCGAGCAAGTGAAGATATACTCGGTATGAACAACAATAGAAATAACATACAAAAAATATATTATTTTAATAGTTCAAATTATTATTGTATACTTAAAAATCTATTTGGAAAATCTATAGATATTCGACTCTTAAGAGTTCAAACTAACTTATTTGAAACAGTTTCCTATTCAAAAATGCAAATTTCTGCCTAAAATTATAATTGAATGTAAATATTATATTCATTTTTATTTATAGTAAAGCACATTCTTATAGGCTCACCAATCTGAGAAGTTCTTGTAGTTAAATTAAAAAAGCTTTATTGAAATAATTTGTAGTTTTTGTATAAAGGGAATCTAATTTTACATTTATACTATTTTCATTAGCAAACATCATTTTTATATCTGCGATTTTCTTAAATTTAATTTTATCAGATATTTTAGTTACGAGCGCCCCTTTAAAGTTTTCGAACGGTGTCTCTGGTGTTTGCAAATATCCACATATGTATGTACATGTGTGCGACAAAGCCCGCTTATGAGTACACATACAAGTGCAGAGACAAATCTGCACACATTAGAGTATTGTCTTGTGTGTGTGTGTGTGTGTGTGTGTATGTGCAATGCCGTCTGTCTTAACCCTTCTGCAGTCGTGCGTGCTGAGTTGTGTCCCCGCCCCTTCGGGCCTATCTCTCGAACTGATTTGCATGTTGTGCCATTTCAATACGCTGTGCACTTTTTGGGCAAATCGATAAGTGCGTTGAGTTGGCAGCACTGGCAACGATTTGCATTCAGCTGTTGTCACGCTAATGAAAAAATCTCTGAATCTAATCGCTGATTAACCGAAAAAATAACTACATGGCTGCTGAAATGATTCCCATCTACAAGATTATATAGTAGATATACATACATATATATAAATACATATATAAACATGTGTGTGTGTTTGTGTGTGTGTGTGTGTGTGTGTGTGTGTGTGTGTGTGTGTGTGAACATACGCACAGGGGTTTTTTTGCTATTTGGCGACAGTGTCCAAAACAAATACACACACACACACACACATACACACACAAAATGGCAACATCGACTGCCGCAAAGTTTGCTCCCAATTTTCCTTGCCCAACTGGAAATACCTACAGGGGGCGGCTGGGGGTGTCGAGTACATGACAGGCAGACGAACGTGCCGCATTTGCTGGGGTTGAAGCAGCACACACACAAACACACACACACAAACACACACATACACAGACACACACGCAACGACATTGGTAGCGACAAATAACAAACAACACACAAACTGAAAGCAGTGCCGCAGCAGGACAAAGCTGGGGGGAGGGTTGGGAGCGGCAGCTCCCATCGGGGGAATGTCGTATTTGCCTGGCAAGGTGGCCCACCTTCCTTTATAGTATTTGAGTTTATTGTATGCGTGAATATTCAAATGCTGCGAACGTGTGTGTGTGTGTGTGTGTGCGTGCGTGTCTGTGTGGGGGTTGCCACAGCAACAGGAAATAGACACATGCGTATTGCTCGAATTGCCGTTTTTTCCGGTCGGTGTTGTGTTGTGTGTGTGTCTGTGTGTGTTTGGGCAGCCCATTGGGGAGCTGTGCACGTTCGGCCTGCGAAACAAAGCAACGCCAAATAATAAATAATTGCTAGTTGGCATTGAGGTGTAGCAACAACAACAGCAAAACGCGATCCCCCAATGTACCCTTAAAACATTTTACCCGCCCCACCTCGAGCGCCAACTCACTTACTCTTTATACCCTGAACCCATTGAAAATGGGTAAAAAGGGTATAATGGTTTTGTGCAAATGTATGTAACAGGCAGAAGGAAGCATCTCCGACCCAATAAAGTATATATATTCTTGATCAGCACACTAGCGAGTCGATTTAGCCATGTCCGTCTGTCTGTCTGTCCGTCTGTCCGTCTGTCCGTCTGTCCGTCTGTCCGTCTGTCCGTCCGTCTGTATGAACGCGTCGATTTCAGAGACTACAAAAGCTAGAAAGCTGATCTTGGTCTCATTCGGTTCGTATATTCCATACGCAGATCAAGTTTATTTCAAAACATCGATAACTCCTTCCGTTTTCTTGATATCTATCGTTTTCTTTTTGATCGGTTTTTAAGCACTAACTTCCAAACTATAAAAGCTAGAGCCACCAAATTTATTTTTTTATGTTCGCGTATAACATACGAAAATTTGAATGTTTCAGATTTTGGATACCTCCCCCAATCGCCCACAATATTGATAAAACCAAAAAAACAAAGTAAATCAAATACTACACCGTGCAAATTGGTTTGTAGATACATTTCGATGATCTGAATAAGTCCTGAAAATTTCATAACGATCGTACATTTAGTTTACGAGCAAATCAAGAATCTATTTTCAGTAGTGGGGGCAAAGCGCAGCTGCTTGGCAATTTCTGTGACCATGTGCACGCATACATATGCATATGCAAAATTTGTCTTGCGTTTTCTAGGAATTTTTTTTGCAACGGTTAAATTGATTTTAGCACAAAGAAGTGAAGTAAGAGCGTGGTCCAGTGGGTAAGGTTGTGCCTCATAACGCGGAGGACCGGGTTCGAATTCAGCGCTGGTATGGTAGGGAATGTTGAAAATTTCCTTTATTTTTTGGTATTCATAAATATAATTATTATTAATTTGTATCGATTTTAATGACAAGTGCAAAATTTTCGTTTTCCTTGACTTTTTGCGACTTTTAAGTAATGTTATATCATTCGCGAAAAATGCGGTATTGTGGTGCAGTTGGTAAGAGTTGTGCATCTTATCACGGAGGTACCGAGTTCAACTCCCGCTTGTGGAGTATTTATTTTTTTGTTGGTAATTATGAGTAAATTTTATTTTTATTTTTAACAGGCTCAATACTCATCAACTGCCGAGATTTTGTGTGTATGTGTTCATTTCTGGGTTCAGGGTATCTTCTAGTCGGGCGGTCCCGACTAGAGCAATCTCACTTGTTTTGTTTAGGTTTATTTCATTCTTTTTTTTTTGTTGTAGCTCTTTGTGCCATTTTCTTAATTAAAGCTTATTTGGCGAATGTTGATTGAAAAACAAGCGACACAGGGCGTATGCTCGATATTGCGCAAATTCCCTCGATGGGGACTGGCTTTAAAATGAAATTCAAATTTAAGCTTATCGATTTGTGGCCGCTTTAAGGCCTCAACTCAACACCCAATTGTCCACAGCTCTCAGTTTCGGTTCGTGTGTGTTGTCATTTCAAATGGCGTGTCTGTCCATCAGGATGGGGGTCGGGTTCGGGTTCGGGGGCGTGGCGAGGGTTGCTGGTGCTAGTTGCAACCTGTCTACATAAATACTGTCTGCGATAAGGCCTTTGTTTTTGTCATAAATCTCATTTTATGATGAATTGATATCAGCGAGAGAGCGAATGCAGCCAGACACACAAATTGGATACACACACAAACCTGGTCTTGCTGGAGGGGGGTGTGTGAGGGCGAACTGACATTGGTAGCATTTGTAATGTGTGGGTAGTTGCGATTGAAATGCTATACTATATTTATGTTTTATAGATTTTTAGTAAAAAAAATGAGAATAATAAAAAGCCAATGACAGAGGGAAACAGAGAATGGGCGACATAAATTATGTGTGGAAAATATTGTAAAGAAAACCTTGTTAATTAATAACTTGATTTACAATTTTATTATTTTTCCTCAAATATTTGGCTGACGTTTAAAAACTGTCAGCTGTCAGTTGCTCCAGCCCAGTTCTTAACGAATTTGAATGATTGCTTCGACTTTTTCTTTATCTTTTTCGTCTTCTGCGGCTGCTTCGTCCTGTTTCTGCTGGCTGCTCTTCAAAATGGCGCACAAATCACACACATTGTCGTCGTCATCGAAACAGTTTCAGTCTGCATCGCCGTCTCCGTCTCCGTCACCGACTCCTTTTCCGGCTACGTCAGTGAAAGTTATGCGGAGCAGCGACACAGGATAATGTCTGCCTGTTTGTCTAACTGTCCCTGCCCGAAGGCGTCTACCGCCATGTTTGTCTGCTTGTCGCTCTGTCTGCTCCAGCTCCCCTCCCCTCCCCTCCACCCCCCTCCAGTCAATCTTTCTGTTTCTGTTTCTGTGTGCATGCGTTTGCACCTAATTTGCATAAACGCTCTGGCAGCGGCATCGCCAAACTTTGCCCACATTGCACAAGAAGGCGGCAAAGAAAAACTGTCGGCAGAGACCAGGCCAGGGCAGGCCAGGCCAGGCTAGACCAGACCAGACTAGACCAGGCCAGGCCAGGCCAGGCCAGGACAGAAACTGGGAAGCTGGCAGCGAGTCGAGTGAAAAATGCGCAAACTTGGTAACCAAGTTAGCGCGTTATTTTAACATTTTCCGCTCTGCTGCTGCGCTGCCAGCTGCCTCTTTCGCACACACTTGCTCTCTCAATTTCCCCGCCTGCTTTAGTGGGACATTGTTTAAGGAGTTGGTACAAATCACAACCAGTTGGATATTATGATCGATGTGGCAGCAGCCGCTAACCACGGCAAAGTTACGCGGCGGTTTGTCAGGAAATTTGTTAAGTTTTCCGATTGCAACGCGTTGATTTTCCTGCGGATGATAAGTGGCTTGAATATTTGAATGCGGCTAAGCACTAAGCTCCCATAAGAGCTCAAAAACTCAATATAACAATAACACTAACTCAATAACATTAAAATCATAAGATATAGTATTTTAGTCAAACTAAAAAAAGGTTAAATTAATATCTGCTAAACTTACGATATTTACCATTTAGTAGTCCGTTAACCCAAAACGCGGCATAATTAAATCGTATTTTATATTCAAAACCTGTCCAATGTCAGCTACTTTTTAGCTTTCTCTGCGCTTTCCACTGAGCCCATATGCTTTCTAGGACACACCGACCCCGAGTAACTTGGTCATACCCATTGAATCCCCTGAAGTCATCTCATCATTATTCCAAAAGGAATTTCGACCAGCCCTCTCGCTCGCTCGCTCGCTCACTCTTGCCACAATCTGCCGCTCTGCCATGAGCATTTCATGCAAATTGCCTAAGGTCAAGAGCAAAAGTTGCATTTTGCTCTGGTGCTCGGCGCCTGTGTGTGCGCCAAGTGCATAAAAACTTTCAATATCAGTGGGTCACATGCTCGTCTGCATCACTGATGAGCCAGAGACGAGCCTCCTCCAGTGCGCAGCGACTGCGACTTACTCTTCCGATATTAACAACAAATTATGGCCAGCTCATAAAATCGCACAATAAACAAAAGCACAAATGCTATGTGTGTGTGTGTGTGCGTGTGTGCGTGTGTGTGTGTTGGTGTGCTTGTTTGTTTGCTTGCCAAAGAAAAAAAAAGTAACAAATGAGTCAAAAAAAAAATAAGGAAGGAAAAGTAAAATTTCTGTAATAAAAACTTTTTCGTGATCTACCTCAACGAAGGAGGCGGCGTCTGGAAGAGATGTGATGTGTGTCTGCGAGTGAAATGGAAAGTGGAGCGCACCAGGATGACACTCGCTCTTTATATATATATATACGTATATATATGTTTCTGTATGTGTGTGCGTTGGGGGTTACTGTACGATACGCTGAGGGCATAAAAAATCAGCTCTCGTGTAATAATCATAAATTAGTTTATGAGTCGTCGTCGCGTGCGCGTAACCTTGCCCTTCCACACACACACACACACACATCACATGCGAACACTCAGATGCACACACACTCACAAATATATATTTGCTGTGTATCGAGTTGGTTTTTTATTTTTTTGTGAATTTTTTATTTGTGCAAACTGTTGAATTTTAACGGCTGCTGCATGCATTAAAATGAAAAGTCAAAGCGAAAAACAAGGTAACGCAACAAAGACAGCAACACCAGACGAGAGAGAGCGAGAGCGAGTAAGAGAGCGAGAGAGATTGCTGCCGGTGCGGACTAAAAATAAACGAATTTGAAATTCTGGAAACGCGTCCGTGTGAATGTCGAAGTGGAAAATGTATTCGAAAACAAATTTTGAATTACAAATCGACAACAAAGTTGCCGACTGTTGTCTGATGACGTCATCGCAAGGATGCAGCAAGGACGAGCGAGATAGCAGCAGCAGCGGCAGCGGCAGCAACAAAATTTCGCACGAGTTTTGCATTTGAATTACGAGCAACGAGTTTCGCTAGACGAAGGTCCTGGCTCTGCATGCGAGCCATGTCGTTTGCTGTATGTGTATCTGTGTGAGTGTGAGTGTGTGTGTGTGTGTGTGTGTGAATGTGCTTTGTGTATGGGAAACAGCTGATTATTGTTTTGGCCCGGCTAGCATTTGGGGCATTTAAGATCTCAACGGTATTGAAAATGTTTTTCATATACATATATGCAAACAAACTGCGCAGACGCCGCCAAAACCTTTTCAAGTCGAAGACAAAATGGCCGTTATGGAGCCTGCCAACTGCTGTCAAAAGCAGACAACTTACTAAGAAATATGGCCGTCCTAACTGTTTTCAATTAGCTTTGGCCGCTTCTGAGGCGCTGTCCATAATCGCACTTCCTAGCAAGGTTAGGTTCCTCTTAAAGGCATGGCTCTTTAATATTTGGCGCTCACTCTATATCGACCCACACCAATACACGTATACACGTGCACACGCACACACACACAACGCCCACTTTCATCATCATCGTGGCTGAGCCTGTTCCGAGGATTCTTGTTAGCATTCGGAGCGGCGCTCACATCGCAGCGCGCGTCTGGAATACAAATGAGGATCGCTTTCGCTGGCATTGTTGTTGTTGTTGTTGTTGTCATTGTGGCAAGGGCAGTGGCAGCATCCGGCATTGACAGCCCAGCGCACTGATACACACACACAAACACATAGTTATATATACCATATTCTCCTATATTTTGTGTATTTGTTTTGCTTGGCTTCGCTCGAGTTTTGCAGCTTTTTTCGTCAGTTAGTTGTGTATTTTTGTGGATGCACTGGCTTAAACTGGCCGGCGTTCCACGTTCCAAGTGTGTGCACATGGAACTAGTTCTTTTTTGATTCTTTAATTTTCGTACTATTTCAAAACTGAATTTTGTTTTACTTATTATAATATTATATTATTATATTAATTTCATTCCTATTTAATTTTTGAGTACAATTGGTATAGTGAATGTGATTCCGATTTTGATTGATTAGAAAACTTTTTTTTAACTTTTCTCTTCAGCCTTTTCTGGGTTTACAGTTTTGTTCTGGTTTTCTTGCTGTCAGTTGAGTAAACAGACCGCTTTGTTATTTTTTTCGCTCTTCGTTTATGTCTTTATATCTTTCACACACAAAGAAAACAAAACAAAAAATTATTCTTTTATCCGTATGCGAAAAATATCTTCATGCCACATGCGATAGAGTATATACAGAATCCACTTGATCAACATATTTGGTTCCGGCTATGTATTTGTATTGTGTTTGTGTTTATCCATGGAGTTTGCATTGGTCACACACACACACACACACACCACACGCAACACACACTCAACTTGATGGTCATGTCCATGGTCACTTCCTGGCCGCACACACACACACACACACACACACACAGCACAGTTCGCCTCTTGATTTGCACTGTTTGACAAGCAAGAAATGTTGGTGTTTGTTTTTCGTTGAGCTGCTGGCCACAAATAGAGTGAGAGATGGATAGAGAAACGAGTATAGGGATAGAGCGTGTTTTTGTTACTGTCTAGTATTTGCTGTCCCCCCTGTCCTCCCCTTTCGCCGGCAGTTTGTGCGCCTAATGAGCCAAGTGCGGAGCGTTGACAGTTGCTTGATAAGCGTAAAACCGTAACGAATGCCAATGCCTAACCAGGATACGGCGCGGCCAGCAATGGATAATTAAACGTGGGCCGCACAGTGCGGCAACAGTCGAAGCGTATTAATCATTTAATTTACTCCTTTCACGGCAAAAGCCTGCGGCAGGACGAAACGCCAGGCACTTGTCTGCGAGCGCATTAACACCGTCGTAGTCCGTAGTCCGTAGTCCTGCCTCGTTGCTCGTTGGCAGACAATCCTTTTCACGTGTCCTCGCAACCCTTTCGTGTCTTTCTGAGCTTAATTCGTTCGGGCATGGAAATTTCCGCGTGCGTGGCCTCCCACTCTTCCCCCACTTCCCCCACCCACTTGCAGACGCCACTTTTCTTGTAGCTTCATTAAAATAAATTTAAATAAACTACGCAGCCTGTTGTTGCTGCTGTTATTGTTATGAAAATAATATAAACTGCCAAAGTTTTGCTTAAGCGGCAGAAACTCCTGAAGCTCCAATGGTGCGCATCAAGGTCGCCGGGTCGGCCGAGGTTGGTGCGGAAAGTCGGTCAAATTATTTCGACATTTGTGCAAAATGTTTGCATTAGAAGTCAATTTATTAATTAGTATAATTTAAACATTTGCGCATCAATGCAGAGCCCAAACCCAACCCCCTTTCCCGATCCCGTTCCCGCTCTAGACGCAGTTAGAGACCCAGTTCAACCCCTCGTTACGCCTAAAACGCTGCAATACAAAATCGATGACAAATTGCGGACACGTTACGCGTAGTTGAGTCCAAGACGAGTTGAGCTGCGTCTCGTTTTGGGTTTGGCGTGACTGCTAAATACGCTGACAATGCTACCCCGCCTGGAAAGACAAAGCCCGGGCAACAACAGCAATAGAAATAACAGCAGCAACAGCAACAACAACAAACAATCTGAACTGCCGCCACCAGCCACCCTGACGGAGGCAGAGTCAGGCCAGAACAACAACGAGGATATATCAATGGGCAAATTAAAATAACAACCTAATCATCGTTTTAAGACCGCGAGAAAGGCGACAACCAGATATACAGCGAGAGACTCTGTTAGCTGAGGGGTGCAATGCGCTGTGGGATGAGGGGTGAGGTTGCTGGGCGCGGGGGTGCGGGGGTGGGTGTTGCTGCATGGCTGCTAAATGAAACGGCAAGGCCTTTTGTCAACGCTCAACGGCTCAGCGGCTCACAATATCGCCCCTGCCACTGTTCCTCCTGTTCGACGCTTTTGAACATCCCTTTTTTGTTTCCGCTTTTGGCATTTTTATGTTCCGGCGTTTGTTCCGCCTTCTGTTCCCGCACTCGGGGCTAAACAATTGCCCAAAGTGTTGGAAGTCAAACGCAAGTGCTGTCAGCCACCGACCCGCCACTAATGCGTCCGCCCGAGCAGAGATGCAGCAGCGGCACCAGAGACATCGAATTGCTCCCTTGTGACAGGCCAATATAATGCGCCACGGGGCGACGGACGGACGAACGGGCGGAGGGGCGCCGTTCGTTTGCGCGATTGCACAACAGATTGCTGCGCTCATATCAAGTTGCAACCGTGCGTCTCGGCCACGACTCAGGCTCGGGAGTCTCTCTCTCTTGTGCCTGGCCCACTGATACGATATGATGGATCGCCTTAAATACCTTTAAATTAAAACGACGCTCATCCGAAATGAGCTGCGCCAGTTGCCAGCCATTTCAAAGTTTTGGGGTTGAGCCCGCCTCATCCGCCCACCCATCCGCAAGCTCGTTTAAATGCGTTTTAATTGAACGCAGCGTGAAGCTCCCTGGCCAGGAGATTGGTCGCACTGTGGAGCGGGTCTGCTGGCGATTCGCTTCGAAACTAGCACAGGGATTTTGTTAAGCATTTAATAATAAACAGTTGAAGAAAAAGTTATCTCAACAGAATATGCAAAATTACGAAAAAACTATGATAATGAAATATAATCGTATTCTGATTGATGAGAATAAAAGCTTGCAAAAAGGCAAAAGACGGTTAATTTCATTTGCTATTAGACTGTGATCCTAAGACGAAAACTTTACTTTCAAAAATATTTCTTTTATTTTTGGAGAGAATAACTTTAACTATTAAAATATTTTATTGTTGCACAACATTTTCATGTTGTAAGCAATATTATACAAAATATCATTAAAAACAGAGTTAATTTCTGAAGGTGGTAGAAATTTTTCGTCAGAAACCATGTCAAAATTTACATAAATTTTGACAAGTAAACTTAACTTAAACTGAACTGATTTTCATGCTTGATGGCATTGTGGTCATTGCGAATTTAAATAAATGTTATTGTATTTTTTGTTGTTTATTTTTATACTGTTAATGAGTATTGTAATAATTCTAAACTATTTAACAAGTTTTTGCTCTAATTTTTAAGGCGAAATAGTTTTTGTTCTTTTAATTTATTATTTTAAGCAACAAACGATTAAAAAGCTAACTTATTAAGTTGTCGGTTGCCGATCAGATCAAAATAATCGAATATATCCCTGCTTACCTGCGCTGAAGTGTTGCAGATCCATCAAATCGTTAACCAGTTCAGTCAGTTATTAAACCAAACTATAATCGCATAGAACAACCACTCATAAAGAGCTCAATCGACAACTGCCCGGGTTGCCGGGCCTGTCAGTGCTGTCTGTCCGCAATTGAAGCGATTTTTTTGACACTAATCAGATTAGTATCGCCAACGCGATGGCATATAATTCTCTCGCTGCACATGCGAGCCAGACGCATCAAATTGCAACGGGCTCTGTCGAACCACCCACACCCACTGGGGTGTGGGGAGGAGAGTGAGCACAGCCCACGAAGCGAACAGTCCAACTTAACGGGCAGAGACGCAGTGTGGAATGGACGTTGGAGTTGGGTCTGGTATTGGGATTGGGATTGGGATTGGAATCGGTATGGGTCCGGACTGGGACTGCCTTTAGGTCTGGGGTATTGAATGACTGTCTGACTGACTGTTTGACAGACACTGATGTTGATGAATATCAAGTGAATCCTTTTGTGACATCAAAAAAGGCCTCCCGCTGGGCTGCCTCATAGCTCGTAGCTTTAAAGCCCTGTGCCAGCGAAAGTGACAGCGACTGCGACTGCGACAGCGACAGCCAAAAGACAACGCCATTGCCATCGCCATCGCCATCGGCACGGGGCCATCGCGGAGTTACTTAGCCCACAAAATGCTCAGATTGAAAAACGCAAAAGTTGAGATATGTGCGCCGGGCAGATTGATTGCCAGCGATAGCGTGGGCACATGGCTAGGGCAAGTGTATAAAAAAAAACTAGAGACAACGTCAGACAGGGCGCGGGGTTAGGCTTGAGGTTAGGCACAGCGCAGAAAGATGGCAGATAAGGCAGCCCGCCCTGCGTCCATTTCAGTCAGCCTGTAATAGACAGCGGCAAGGACATGGAAAATTATGAAAGTGTTGGCGTAGAACAAATCGAATTAGACATTGCGTAAAGTTGATGCCATGGCAACAAACAGCAACGCAACAAAAAAGAGGCCGCCATTAAGCGGTTTAAGGCGTACCGAGGCCGGGTTTCAGGTCTGGGTTCCAGTTTGAGTTCGAGTCCAGCTCCGTCTGCCATTAGTGCGTGTGATTTCCATTTCATTTTGCTTCGTGACAGTTGGCAACTCCAACAGATTAAAGGCATTTGCCATCCAGCACGCAATTCGCCTGAATTATTGTTGTCGGCAACCAGTCAGGACAACCAGGACCAGGACGCCCACCAAAACCAAGCCAGGCCAGGACAGGCCATTGCCAGGAGCGGGCCGGCAATGCCGCCTCGCGACATGCGTCGATGATACGCAAATGCAAACAAACCGAGTTCGTCGAAGCAACTGGCGGGGTAGTGGAGGGAGGGGTAGAGTGGTAGGCGGAGGAGTAGATTCCTGATATAATACCCTGCCATTGTCAGAAAAAACAAAGGGAGAGTGAGAGAGAGCAATAGAGATGAGGGAGAACAAACTGGTGTAAGGCATATGCAAAAAGGAGCAACCGGTCGTACGTCCCTCGCCCCGTGCGTACGTATGTGTGTGTGTGTGTGTGTGTTTTTGTGTCGCACTTGCACAATCAGCTGTGAAAATTTTGAAAATTTTCCACGAGGATTTTCGCGACTTTTTGCGTATTTTGCATCAATTTTTATCAGTTGGCATCACCAGGCGTAAGTGGGCCGAGCTGGCAAAAGGGCAAGCAGAAGAGGGAGCAGGGCAGGGGCAGAGGGAGGGTAAGGCACGTTAATGGCAAAGCGACTGCGTAAGTGGCAAAAACGGGACAAATGGCGGCAACGTTAACATACAAGCTTTATGCCAGATGAAAGAGCTCATAGGCTGATGCAGAACAATGCAAATGGGAAAAAAGTGGGAGCAAAGATATGATAGATTTTGGGCTTGGTCATAAGTAAACAATTGCCACGACAACATTTATTTGACAATCAGTTCAATTTAATGTTGGGTTAAGGAATATAGCAATGTGTGTACTACACTAAATAGAACTCCAAAGATTTTGAATGTATAGCTATGAGTGGGAATTCAAGGAAGCAAATTCCAAAGCATTATTAACTTTCCAAATGAAAAACGACTAAAATTTGGATGTATAATGTTAAAAAATAGTTGGGCTGACAGTTTCTAAATATAGTCTAAACTAAAATTTTTAAAAATTTGCCTAATTTTGTAAGCGAATCGTTAATTACACCAAAGATGTTTTTCATTAAAATATTCGATGGGTCAAATCAAATAAGATTTCGTAGCGTAAGTTGAGATACTTTTTAACATGGATATTGCATCAATTCATTGAATCAGTAATATTGAAAGCCTAATTATTGTATTGCTTTTGTAACTGCAATGAGAAAACTAACATGAACACTTGATTAATCCAAATGATGCCAATTATTGCGCTCTAATGAACCAAAACTTGGCCAGCGCACGCACCAGCCAAGCGCCGAGCAGGGGCAACCCACTAACCAGCAAAGAGTCCGTAGCCCGTAGTCCGTAGTTTGCAGTCAATATTCCGACAGCCCACGCGCAGTGCCCAAATATTTTGGGTAACGCCTTGCGACCGGGCTAACCCTTTTCAGAGTAAAGTACCCGCCGGCGCAGTTTGTTTTATGTTTTATGTACATTTGCGTGTGAAAGTGCCGATATTTGGGTGACTGTGACGTGGTTGATGTCGCCATCTCATCCTCATTGCTTGCCTTTAATCACGTGGAAAGGCGCGAAAAGCAGCGCTTAGTGTTTGCCAAAAGCTTCAGCGCGTGCGAGTGTTGACTGCCGCGAACAGGAGCACGAACAGGACGAACAGGACGAACAGGATAAAAGCAGCAGCAGCAGCAGCCACAGAGAAGGGTTGCTTGCAGCTCTCCCGGCTGGGATGCTTATCATTAATCATTAATAATGAAAACGGCGGCGTTAAATCTTGTCGATGTGCCATGCCAAATGCTGGTATTTCATTCATAGTCCAACAACTATGGGCTTCAAGGGGTTGTTGCTCGATGGATTCTGATGTTGATGCCGCGCTGGCCGGGCACAAAGTGAAGTACCTGTTAATGGGCACTCGGCAAGTGGCTGATTCTCGCCTGCGACTGTGTAATATGACCCGGGGCTATAAGTTACGCAATTGTGTGCACTTCAAAAAGCGCAAATTGCACAACAGCGCCACCTATGGCCCGATTACCAAAAGAGAGTGTGAGTTTCAGAGTGTGAGAATTGCGATGTGTCGTCAGTGGGAAGCTGCGTTTTCCCTGTCAGTTCTTAGCGCAATTTCCTATTTTGATACCCTGTACACATTCAAAATTTCATCCTATTTAACAACTATATTAACTAAATAGACTTGAATAAGAAAATACACATTACTTATGATATTTTCACCTGCTTTATAGCAACCTGGAGCTAAGTGTAGGGTATATGTTAGTCAGGCCTTATAGACTGAACACTTTTACTTGCATTTTGTTTTTTGGATCTGTTTAAATTGAAAGTCCTGCGGGACGCTGGCGTTTCATTCTGGCATATTTGACGCGCGTAAATGAGTCTTAATGTGTTTTTCACGCAGTCTGCCAAGAAAAAACAACGACGAAAATTGGTGAAAAACCGGCAGCCGGAGTCCATGCGAAAATTTCAGTAAATATCATATCAAAGGTGGACCTGTTACCGTGTCCATTTCTGGGGGATTTGATGGTGTTAATGCGGGGGGTTGAGGGGCTGGGGGTGTAGCATAGGGGGCGCTGTAGCGTCAAATTCAATTTAGCATTTTTAAGTGCGTTCGCCTTTGATCAGCGACAATCGAATTTGCAGCAATAAAATGTGCGAGAACGTAACGAGTGTCCTTCATGTCCTGTTTTCCTGTTGTCACCAGACCGGCCCCACTACAAACTGATTACGCTTGCCGTTTGATCAGCAGCCGCAGCCAGAGCGACCAGTTAGTCTCCGCCTTCCACTTTCATAAATATTCAATCCCGTATCGAGCGTAGAATTCGCTTCCTACTCAAACTTCTGTGCCCATAATTACGAGTGCACTATACATAGCCACTAGGCACTGTCAATGTGAATGCGAATACGAATACGAATGCGAATGCGAATGCGAATGCGAATGCGAATACTAATACGAATACGAATAGAGGAATACGTTGAGGACTTTGTCAACAGGAGCGCCACACGGCTCATTGGTTGCCTTTAGCCGCGGGCCAAGAATCGAGCACAGATGCTAACGATGGCAAACCGAAAGTGGCGGTAATTTGGCAACTACTCCGAACTGGAGGTCTGGAGTGTTTGCCCACTCCATTCTGCATCTTCGACAGCGGCAATTGACAATACAATTGAATGTCAGCCGCTGCCTCTTCTCGCACAGTGTGGCAATTACAAGGAGTGGCCCGGATTGGCCCAGTTTGCCTTCGGGCTAGCCATGAATTCGATGCAAGTTTCAGTGCTCAATTGTAGAGCATCAGCTTCATTATACCCCATACAGTTGACGCGGGTCTAACAACTAAAGCAGCTGGTCTGTGATATCTCGAATCAGTTAACTAATAGTTTTAACGGGCTTACCAGAACAAAAACAGACAAAGCTGCTTAATGTTGATTATAAATTTACAAATTTGCGTGAAGTGAAGAAATCATTTGAACCTTTTTATTATGACTGAAAAATATTACATAACATAAAATAATATGTACTTTGTAATATGTAATACATATCTGTGTTTTTCTTACATTTTTATAGATAGTTAAATACCAAAATATAAAGCTTTTAGATACTCTCATTCGCAAGTGTATCTCATATTCGTTGAACTTCAAGTATTCCTGGTTTTTTTTTGCATTTAATATCGTTTTTTTGCGACAGATGTTTGTGTATAATGCCAGCTATTGCTACGACTTGGCCTACAATATTTTGGCTATTTGCTTTTGCGTGCATAATTATATTGCAATTATTTATTAAGTACACAGAAATTGTGATCGATCACAGCTGAGGGTGAGGCCGAGGCTGAAGCCGAGGCTGAGGCTGTGTCCCGGCCCGAAGCAGGGGCGGCAGGGGTTGGTTGGTTGGTTGGTTGCCAGCGCATATGTTGATGTTGGATGTTGGGTTCGGTATCGGGTATCGATGGGCAGCTTATGAATTTCTCATTAGTTGACGTTCTCGGGCGAGCCACCTACGCCTCTGTTGTTTGTCCTGCGAGCTGTGTCCTGCGTCGCGTCCCAAAACTGTCGCGTGCATGAGCTGATTTTAATGAAAATTCCATCTGGAATAGTTGAGGCCGTGACACAGCAGCGGCATGCAACAAATCTGGCAACTCAGCGTATTAACTTCCGATTAACTTTGACCGGTCAAGTAACCCCTTTTTTGGCGATTCCCCTAGTCCCAATGTCCTTTGGCTGGCAGCTTGTGAAATTGGCAAATTCGATTGGCAAAATCGTTTAGTGGCGACACTGGATGACATTGACGGACTTTCTAATAACTGAGGGAGCCCAAAAATGCGTTGCCACCCTTTGCGGCATGTTTGGCAGCAGTCCGCCCCAGAAATGCCAAATGCGAATCCTTTTGTGCCGTTGTCGCCGAGCAATACCGAACGTCGAACGCCTGTCACAATATCCTTTGGGCGACTGTCAATTCACTTCTCTTTCTTTTTTTTTTTTTTTGTGTTCGCGCGAAATTGAGTA
The DNA here is from genome assembly GCA_035043915.1 of Drosophila paramelanica. Lineage (NCBI taxonomy): Eukaryota > Metazoa > Arthropoda > Insecta > Diptera > Drosophilidae > Drosophila > Drosophila paramelanica. The sequence continues at coordinate 3,547,437 of JAWNMO010000495.1, read as the reverse complement.
GCGTTGCCTGCCCTCACGCATGACACAGCCAACCACGCAGCGACAGCGGCAGCCACATGCGCTGCATGAGTTGGAGAAAAAAAGAGGACATGGACAAACGGATTGCAGCCTCAGTTGCCGTCGCCGTCGCCGTCGCAGTCGTTAATCCTGTGCCGGCAAGTGGCACGCCTGAGCGCATTGCCAAAAGTGCACGAGGCTGCCTGCCGAGCAATTCCTGCGTAAGGATATGCGACTGCGACTGCGACTGCGACCAAAGGCAGATGTCACAATCGAAATTGAATTAAAGCGCAAAGTAAGATTGATTGTCTGCAGTTCGCCGAGGTTATTGCGTGCCCAGGATAACTGCACAAGCATATCATCCTGCACCCCCCGCCCAGCCCTGCTACTCGGTACTCGGTTTTTAAGCGCCTTGGCGAGGCTTTAAGATGCCGCCAATGCTTTGGAGCATCTGCGTCTGCGAGTGTGCCTCGTGTCTGGCTGATTAACATGCGCCAATTCGGGCAAATTGAATGGCGGAGCTGCAGCTATCGCCAGGATCTAAAGGAGCAACCATGTCAAAACTGTGTGCGTAGTAAAAAACAAAAACGAAAGTAGTTTTCTTGCAGGCAACTGACTGTAAATCGACGGCAAATTTGGTTTAATCAGCGTGGGCTCCGGACATATAAATAGGCGGAGGCCAAATCCCCCAGAGAAATTGAAATGCTTCAAAAACAAATGAAATGGCAACAGTAACAACAGCAACAACAACAACAAGAACGGCAACAAGGATTCAAGACGGGCGCCTAATTTAGACGGTCGTCTGTTGGCTCAGTTGGCTGCTGTAATTGCACTAATATATTTTTATTGCTGCTGCCGCCCCCTCCGCACTCCGCACTCCGAACTCCGCTCTATCACCCAAAAAATCGTAACCCCAAACCTCGGACTGACTTTCAGCTCGGAGTTGTGCACGCTCCCTGGGCCAAGCGGAAGTAACTAAATCATCTTTGACGATGGCGCCTGCCTTCGTCTCTGGCCGTTGCCGCTCTTAATAAACATAATTGTGCAAACGGAAACAGCCATGAGATATCCTGGCTGCCCCCGCCGTTTCCCTCTCTCTCTCCACACTCAGTCTCTTTTGCACTTTTGCATATTCATTTGGGAATACGAGCACTACGCAGGGTGTTTGCAGGGCACGCCCACCCCAGCCACCCGCCACCCCGCTGGCAACTTATGACAGGCCATAACCATTTAGCAGGGCAGCTCACGGTCGGGCACAATGATCATAATGGTGTACAACAATTTCGAAACAATTGATTGCGATACAAATGCCCGTTTATTAGTTGGTGTCGGTGTCGGTCTCAGTGTCGGTCTCGGGCTCGGAGTCGGTGGTCACTTGGTTGCTGATACTCCAGACCCCGTTCCACTCCCCTGCTCCTGCTGCAATGAGCGGCACTTCCGCCAGGTCGTGTGTCTTGCCACGTGGTAATCGTAATTAATGGCCACTGATGCCAGCGACTAGTTGGCCATTGGGCTTGGCTATCGCCCATAGAGAGCCGTGGGAGTTGCTTAGTTACGTGTAGTGGGCGAGATTTCTCTTGTTTATGTACGGGCCGCTGTTATCAGTGCGATTTTTCAAGAGCCGCGTTGAAGACTGTCTGTCAGCACGGGCTATCAGCTGGCAATGCCAAATCCACAATTGAAAGAAATTGCTCAGATTTATCTTAATCACATTCCTGGGATTTAAGTATCTAAAAGATGGGGCTATACTCACTGAAGCTGAGATCTCAACGAAAAATAATCTCCGTCTAAAGGAACTTAGCGACCATTAAAGTGAAAAATAGCATATGTTGATATTAATAGTAAGTGATAATAATAGTCCTAAATACAATTTTCAATTAAAAGAACTAAGCGACTAGAAATAATAAATGTTGTCTCTAATGTTTCTAATATGCATATTACTAACCGCCTTTCTATGCGATTTTCACAGCATTAACTACCTCCATCAAGAACTTGACATAATTATAAAAAACCTTTCTTTCCAAAGTTTCAATTTATACATTTTGTGTCTTTTTAGGAATATCCTTTCTCTCTCTCTCTCTCTCTCTCTCTCTCTCTCTCTCTCTCACATGTTTACTAAAAAAAAAATAATCAAATTGCGTAAACATGACTTGGAAACTGCATCGAGCAGCGAAAGTTGTAAATAATTCTTTTGGCATATAACAAAAATAAATCAAATATTTTGCCAGATCTTGTGGCACGTGTGAACTTTCCGCAAAGAGGTGCAAAACTTTCAACAATCAGTGCTGAGCATTATTGTTGTTGCTGTTGTTGCGGCCTGTTGTGGTTGTGGTTGCTGCGTTCAAGCGAGCTGCTTCTTTACGCCAGCAACTTTCCATCCAGCCAAGCATCGATCAATCAATCAATGCGTCAACTTGCAGGGAATGTCAACGACAAATGTTGCATTGGTCGCTCAATGCCAAACCAGAAAAGTTGATGCGCATTTTTGAGAGTTTTCGTGTTGATTCTGATAATCATAAGGCGTACAAACATACATATATGTATATATGGACATATCTTAAAGAGCAGCAGAACAACGACAACAGTTTAGATATATGCAGGCAGCATCGGCTATAAAGATTATAAACAGCAATTGGTAAGTGAATAGAGAGGCACGCTGCAACAGAGCCAGCTCATTATAAGGTCGGCAACACTTAGCGCCGGGCAAGGTTTGGGTTTCCTTTGGGCTTTGGTCGTTGCTTCGATTGCATCTGGTCTGCCTGGGCTGCTGCTGGTTGCTGCTGTTTGCTGCTGTTTGCTGCTGGTTGCTGCTGGCTGTGCACGCTTTTTGGGGCCGGCTGCAATCGCGATTTGACTTTGTAAGTCGTCGGCTTTAATTATGCCCGCGTGGTGTTAATGAGATCTTTAGGAGTTGCCGTCGGGGGCTCCTGGAGCGCTTGCATGCCCAGTCGCTGACTAGTTGTTGTGGCTCAATCTGGGCAGCGGGGCAGCGGTTGTGGCCGCATTCTAAGTGGCGCAAAAGTTTGCGTGATTTAAAGGGCTTCATTAAGTTCGTGAATTCGACTAAATCACGCGCTCCAACGCCGGCGCATGTCTTCACACCCCTTCAGCCCCGGGTCCGGGTGCATTCGAGTCCAGGCCCAGTCCGAGTTTAAGCATTATATGGCAGCGATAAGGTCGATACCAGGTCGACCAGCAACTGCAACTTCAACTGCAACTGCAACTGGCAATGCTACTACGCACTTCCGATCTTGGCCAACACGCCATGGCCAAGCCAAGACCAGGCTGACCACAAATTCTTTGCCATTTGACAGCTGACGATTTATGTGCCTGCGGAGAGCTGAGAGCTGCGACGGCCTGCACCTTTGGCTCCCCCCTCCCCAAAAAAAAAAAAAAGAAACAGTGGTCCTCTTTCTGTGCAGTTTGATGAGCCGGATGAGGACGAGCCCGTCTTGGAGCTGCGACTGCCTGTCTCGCTGAATATGACAAAAGGCGATAAGATCTACGAGCGCTTGTTAAATGCGCTGCTCTCTGTTGCCAGACTTTGATTCGTATTTTCGTATTGTTTCATCAAAAACTTCACCGTTATGCTCATTAAATCTGCAACAGCAGCGCTGCTGCCCCATTGTTTGCAGTCCCGCAATCAAAGCTACTCGAAAGACCCGCAAGGCCCCCAAAACAAAAAAAAATTTCTTTTAAACAAGCGCTTCCGGCGTTCTCCGAAAAATGCGCGCCCAAAAAAAATACACACACACACAGAAAAACTGCAAGCAGAGCCCAAAAAAGTAAAAGAAGAAGAAGATAGAGGGGGAAAAAAGGAGGCGAGGCGCAGTGGAAGTTGTGTCAATCAATAGAGTTTGCTCCTGCTGCTGGCAGCTATGCGTCCTGCATGTTAATGTGTCCAGCTGAAAATCTAGACGGGAGTCAAGGAAATCGATATTGAGCTGTGCGAGAGAGAGATTCTTGGACATCGCCCGACATTGTCACGCGCTGAGGTACTCGCCGATATGTGCGGATAGGGAATCCGGTATTTGGTAATACGCTCTCGCTTAGGTGGGTTACCCATGCGCCCGGCTTGAGCTGCTTGTCTGTTGATTTTATGTGCACGCTCGGAATTTGTAAATTTAAAATGCTTCACATGCCTGCCACACACACACACACACACACACACACACACACACACACAAACACACACACACACCCCGCGCACACCACACAGTCGTCCCGCCCACGGTGGGTGCGTGTGTGGGCTGCCTTGGCTTTGACCTGCTTAGCAACTAAGCAGCTATCAATGCCCCTGCTAATGTTCGGACCGGGTGGGGCTCTCAGCTCCTTGCTGTCGATTACTTGTTTACCAGCGCCAAACAACTTAACTACTTGGCGTCGTCCAACTTTGATTGCTATCGCCGAGCGGGCAAATCAACTGTTTATTTGTCAAATACGCATTACACGCAGCCAGCAACAACAACAACAACAAAATAACCAACAACAATAACCAATAAAACCTTGTACACAACTGAGAACTGTTAGAAAAACCAACAACAACAAAAAAAATACACACACACAGACACACGCGTCCTTTGAGTCAACAACACACAAATAGCTGACGCTGCACATATGTATGTGTATGTGTTGGCCACCCCTCCAGCCCTTGGGGTAAACGCCCCCCACATCAAAGACGTTGACATTGCTCTTGATATTTTAGGCGTTCGGCTACTAAAAAACTGACCCCAGGCCAGTTGCCAACTACCAAAAACCATTGTTCGACCCACGCTCTATAAACAATTTTCACTTTTTTGCTTGACCTGCTGCCGCCCCCGCCCCAAAAGGCGGCCCCACTAGTCCGGCAATTCCTTTGGGTAGCGCATTTGGGCTGCACTTATGTCAACCTAATGAAGATAACAGCATAATTTGCCAAGTTCTGTTGTTGCGGGGTGTCTGTGTGTGTGTGTTCACTGTACAGGGCCGCCTCAGCCGAAAATAAAATCAAAGTTCAGGGCGCGTATTGGAAATTGATGGCGAATTGGGCGCTAGTTTTATGTGACCATCTTGTGATTTGTCTCTGGTCAAGTCGAGTCGAGTCTTGATAGCGGAAATCTGTTAGGTGTTAAATGGGACACTAGATAAGTTGCCTTGTGTGTGTGTGTGGTTGTGTGTGTGTTTGTTGTTGTTTGGCAGTAACTTAGGGCTCATTGTGTTAATACTAGTATGTGGGGGATGTCAGCGCACGAAAATGAGACAATTGAAATAGTCCTAAACGGATGTTAAAAGTCCATTTGATACAGAGCAAAGTTCGAGTCAAGTTACCTGTTTGAATAGTCATATTGAGTAGTATTTGACAAGAGATGCAATATATCGCTATTCAAAAAAGATTCTTATTAATTCATTTTCACTAACTCTACCAGATATTAAGATATTAGATAGACAAAGAATATTAGCAATTTGATTAAATATTTCAGTAAATTTGTGAATTTCGTTTTCAACTTATTCAGCGAATAAATTGGTTTGGGAAATCAGAAGAGCTCTCCCAGAGCTATGCGAAACGTCTGATTAAAGTACATTGTTTCTTGTTGGACAGTGTTTGTTTCGTTCTATCGAATCATTCATAGTTTGCTTCTAGGGGCTGTAACTTGTTTTCGAAATTACGCTATTCAACTCAATCTCTCTCTCTCTCCTCTCTCTCACTCTCTTTCTTTCGTCTCTGTCTCATTTACCTACACATTTGGCTATTGTTCTCATTGCTCTACCTTATCCATAGCATTCACATAAGCAAATTTCTGCTGACAAAACACAAAAACCTCGAGAAATCGAAGTAAAATGTTGCTTGGCAATTTTGCCTGTTGTTGGCTTTTGCAGTTGTTGTTGCTGTTGTTGCTGTTGTTGTTGCTGCCGTTGTTGATGGCATCTTCGTTGTTGTTGAGCCAATTTACTGACAATTTCCAGCCACTCTGCCCAATCTAGACTATGCTATATACATGCTATATATACGTGTAACTGCCATGAAGATGACGAGAGCCACAGAGCCATTGCTCAGCCAATCTACCTCGTACTACATGTTGCCTGCCTCCTGCCACATGCCGCATGCGGCATGTCTCCTGCCTCCCACGCCCACATTGACGCCTTTGTTAGCTGAAATTTAATGAAGTTGGTTTAATTGAAGTATGGCTGCTGCCTCTCTCTCTCTTTATCTCTCGCTCTCTCTCTCTGCTGCCCCGCTGTCCATCGACTGCTCTGTTGTCGCCTGTTCCGCTCATCTTCGCTCCCCGCTCCCATTTAACCATTCACAGTGTTGTCTTTGCCCCTGGCTGCTGTTGACTGTTTAATTTTACAAATTTGCTACGCAGACAACAGTGTAAAGCATTTTTGTGCCTGGTGCCTTGCATCCTTTTGCATCCATTTAAGGCAACTTGGATGCTTGGCCGCTTTGTTACCTGTTACCTGTGTGTGTGTGTGTGTGTGCGTGCAACTGTGTCTATGTGTCCCCCTATCCGTTAAGTGTGACAGTAACCATACGACACACACGCAAATATTTTCACGATTTCATTCTCTGTCATTTGCTGCATGCCACAGTGCGCTTCAAAATTATTTTTTGCTTGCCGAACAGAAGAAGAAGACCTGTACATCGGGCCAGCATCCTCCAAGCATCCAAGCATCCATCCAGGCATCCATCAGTTTCACTTAATATTGACGCCAAATATGCGCGCAATGCTGACAAACGATACGAGGACGAGAACGTTCATCCACGACTGGACCGCTTGCTGCCTTGGACCCTTGGACCGCGTCCTCCACGGCTGCTCCTCATCGAGCTGGCGACCAGAATGGCAGCGAAACATTTGCTGTGACATTCATTAATTATTTTATATGGAATTCTACGCATTGCCACGTACGCAACGGCGACATCGACATGAAACATGTCTAGGTACCTTCAGTTGTTTCTACAGTTTCTTGGCCAGTTTCAATCTTAAGTCGAGTCTTTTGTCTGGCCATTGGCTACATAGATGGCCATTTAGCCATATCAATTAGAGACGACATTCGTTGCTCTTGTTGCTGTTGTTCTTGTTGTTGTTGTCTGTGTTTGCTGCATGGCCCAGGGCCATTGATAACCCAAAATGTTGAGCCTGGTCTCGAGGCTCGAAATTAACTTGGTCATCTTGCTGCACTTGAGTCGAAATCAATGTTGGGGCTGCAGTTGGCGACGGCGTCACTCGTTTTGTCTTCGTTCCCCTGGAGTGGCTGGGCAAACAGTGGAAACAAGCGAAGAACGAGCAAACGGCAGCCAGCTACAACAACGACGGCGATCTTCTCGAGAAGTGTCTTTCGTCTCTGGCGAGTCACTAAATAAGCACTTTAGGCCTCAGCCGGGAGCCAGCCAACCAACCAACATTGAGTCATCAACCGGGGGCTGCCTGCCTGCAATCAAATGCACTCCAAATACGAGTACTCGACGTGGAGATGGGGATGGAGATGGTGGTGGAGGTGGAGGTGAAGCTGAGGAGCCAGACAAAAGGCGTGTAACAAATATTAACAATGAAAATAATAACACTACAAGTTGGTGAATGAACCGAGAGTTTGCTTTTAGAGGATTCTCAATTGGGGTTACCTTTGCATTGCACCCTTTTCTCGATTCTCGATTCTCGATTCTTGAGCATGAGCTTGCAGTTTGTTATTGGCGTCGATCGAACGCTTAAGGACCAGGCTAAGTAAACACGTGTTAATGAGTGCCAATGGCGACTCGACTGTAGACCACATTGTGGGTGGGCCCAACGGAAGTTTGTCGTCTGCTGCAACACATCGAAACGCTGGCAAATTGATAAACGCCATTGGCAACCGACTCCCCTTCCCCCCTCTTCCGACCACTCGCTCTCTCTCTCCCCCTCCCTTTCTCTCTGTGTGTGTAGTGTGTGTAGCCAACGAAGCATGCACTGCCAACAATGCGCATGAGAGGGATAAGGGGAGTGGAAGCGGCTGTAAGCGAGAGTTTGGGCCAACGAAACTCGCCGTTGCCGTTATGAAACATGTCGCAAAAGATTCCAGCGCTCGAACAGGTAATTGGATTGACACTTTTGGGTCTGATGGCGGCTTGGGGCGGACGGGGGCATCAGGAGGCTGGCTGGCTGGCTGGCTGGCTGGCAGCGATGGCGTCGAGTTGATGAGGTCTCGTTGGTGGTGGCTTGCCAGGCCGATGATTGCGTTAGTTGCTGATGAGTTGGGGACGCCTCAAAATTGATGCTCGCGGGCACAGCCAGACACCCCAATCCCGGCCAGAGTCGGATGACTTTAACAGTGACATGGGGCAAAGAACAAGAGACACAAATGTGTGTTGTAGTCTTAGTTTCAGTTTCAGTTTGAGTTTGGGTTCTGCTTTTACTTTTGCCAGCCAGTTTTTGAAGTTTCTCATTGAAATAATTGTTGCGCTGTTTTCTAATTTGAGTGAACGTCAAAAGTTGACAGCCGCTTGTTTGCGCAGGCAGCGCACACGACAGCCAGTGTTGCCAGATTGACATGTGACGCATGGCGACAACCCTCTCGGTTGGGCCGCTTAGGGTGGCTCCGTTCAGTTGCATTGTTTCTATTGTTTCAATATTCTGTGATTGTTTTTTAATTTGCCACTAAATATTGACTTAGTCTTAGTTGACGTAATGCAGCAAACACGAAGCCACGCGGCGACAGAGTGTTGGACTGTGGGCGTGGCAGCGCCTTTTTCTGCGTTGCGTGTGCTCTATGTGAAATATTTGCTGCGTGACAGCGCAAACATTTAAAGGATTTGCAAAATATAAAAAAAATACTCACACACACACACACACACACACAGAGAGACAATGAGATACAGAGAGATAGAGAGAAATGTAGATGGGGGCAACATTTCAATTGGCAGCCAAAGGCGCAATTTGTCCATTTTTGTCGCCGCTGACGACACTTTTGCATTTGCCAAGCGGTGAGTGTCAAAATTTATGGCGATAACTGTCGATAGTTGCCACATGTTTGTCTCAATGTTGCTCAACAGGCGGCGGCGGCAGTGCGCAGCGCCCTGCTGCCAGCCACTTACGTAAGCAACAACAGCAGCAGCAACAACAACACGAACAGCAACAGCAATTCAATGTTGCTGTCAGACAGCCGCCCGATCCCCGCTAGACGCCAGCGCTCGTAACCGCGACAGAGACACAGACTAAGACCAAGTCCAAGCCAGGCCCAGTCGACGCTAGTCGAGACATTCATAGAGATAAACAGCAGCAGCAGCCGTGGGTTGTTGTTGTTGTTGTTGTTGTCGGAGCTGCAGTTGCAGTTGCGCTTGTGAGAAATGAAGGTCAAGTTGTTGTTGCTGTTGTTGCTGTTGTTGCTGTTGCTCTCGCTGCTGTTTTTGTTGGCGGCGGCTGTCGTTGCCGTTTGACATTTCATATAAACTTGTACAAAAAGCAGCCAAACAGTTAACAAACAGTCAACCAACCGTCGGCGTCTCTGGCGAGCTATCTAATGAGAAAATATTTAAAACGTTTTGCACGCTTCCTTTGCAAATTTTGCTAAGCATTTGACATTGAACGTGACATTGTTGTTGCTGTTATTGTTGTTGTTGTTGATGTTGCTGGCGCTCAGCTGCAACGATTACGCGATTTATATAGTTTTACCTATATAACTGCATTCCATTAGCCAGCAGAGCCAGCGTCTCAGTTAGCCAAACAAAACGAGGCCATAAACAGGACCACAAAGTGGCCAAAAGGCGTAGATAGTAATAGAGTGGGAGGCTAAGGGATTATTAGCGGAGATCATAATGGCCAATTGTAAGATATATGAATAATAGCTTTAAATATTTATAGATTGTCTGGGTTCATATTAGCTGTAAGTTGTATTTCATTTGAAAATAGTTTAAATTTATTAAAAATATTTAAACTTATTTCATTTGCAGTTCAATTGAGTTTACGTAATGTAGAATACATTTTTATTTTAAAAGAGAAGATTTATATTTAAATTAATATGAAATAATAGATATATTCAAAATTCAACTAATTATTGAAATCCTACATGTACACTTCTTCAGCTTAATCTCTTAGTGTATTCGAGAGCACTCGCACTTTGACATCCCACTGTGCAAATTAGACAAGACATTGGTCAAGTGGCACTCAATCACCGGGTCATTGAGAGGTCAGGTTCCGGGTAATCAGGCAGCTGTTGGCTGGCCATAAATAAATCAAAGCCAGCTCCCCAGGAACTCCCCACTCATAATGCTAATATGGGGAGTGTGGCCTCCTGCTACTGGCGAAGCAAAAATGCGAAGCTACCAAAAATTACGTCTTTCATTAAGTTTGGCCAGAGGTCATTAATTATTTTGAACTTTGGTTTTGGCGGTCAAGGCGCAGGCTGTGCCTAATGAGCATAAGATACGGCCACGACTGGCTGAATATGTGTGGGTGCCAGTGTGGTGAGTGCCAGTGCGAGTACTCGTGCATATTCCTGTCCAGATTAATGTTAGTTTTGGTCTCTTAATTACCGTACGCGCCCGTGCGATAAAGCTTATCACTGTCCGCCTTAGCTCGCCCCGGCTAGCCCCGCTGTTCCGCTGTGGCCTCATTGATTTATAGTGCGCTATATGTTATTTATATCTAACGTGGGCCTTGTAATCGCCCGGGCGCTTACATATCGCAGCCACTGTGCGGCTTGTTGTTCGCGCCCCGGGGGCGGCTTAGTCAACAGCGCAAAACCAGTTACAAGTTGCTGCAGTTGTTTCTCATGTTATTTATAGCTAATTAATATTACTTATAAATGCAATTCTATAATTTAGAATATATAGCGTATTGCATTCTAAATTAAAGCTAACAAACCATTAAAAACAACAACAACAACAATCTCTAAAACATGTTTGCAGTCACGCTGCAAAAAAACAACAACAACAACAAAAAAAATATCACAAATATCTTCCTGTTTAATCACACGATAAATCATCTTTTGTGTTATTGTTGTTTTTCATTGTCTATTTGTGCTGTGAAAACAAGTTCCACATTGAATGGCAAAATGGAAAGATTGAATGGTGAGCGCTTCTATGCGCTTCTCAAATATTAAACGAAACCACCAATAAAAAATGTCAAAAAGCCAAATTGTTTCTTTATTAAATATAAATTATTTAGTTAAGTTAATGTGTAAAACTTGCTCACTCCATCTTTATCATACAAATGACTACATTTTGATTAGCATTTCGTATTTTCCTAAGTATCTTTTATGTTAACCGCTGTGCAAACCCTAACAAAAAGTCAATAGAGACAAACTAAGTGCCTAGGTTGGGAGTGTAAGGTTTCGATGTCGATGCCATAATTAATTGATTGCCCCAACACAATTTTTTATAGTTTTCCGTTGCTTCGAGTGCATTGAGAAGCGCAATTCAACAGCGAAATGACCCTGGCATTGGCAGTGGGAATGGGAATGGAAATGGAAATGGGTGCCCATCCCGACTCGAATAATGCGATCCGTTTGGTAAACAAAACGCAGTTGGCTAATTAAACGAAAGCTTCTTTGCTTAAACATTGATTGTGCATTAAACTTCTGGCCAAATAAACAAATATTCGCAGTCGTGAGACCAAACAACAATTGTGGGCAAATTGTGGCTGCATTGTGGGTGAATTAGCACTCCACCCACCCGGCTAGGCACAAGTGCAAATATTTGAAAGCCAACAATAACGACAATTGAGCATTGAAAGACGACTGCCAAAAGCTGAGAGTTGAGAGAAAAATGTAACAGATTGCGCTGAGCAACACCTACCGGAGTCAACCCTCGGGCCAAAACCTGGCCGGGTGGCGGTGGGGGCAGGAAGTAACTAATTTGAGCAACCCTTGTGGCAAACACCTCTCAAAGGCAGGCCAAGAACAAAAAAGCCAAAACCGAAATTGAAGTTGACATGTGTATCCTTTTCATTAACTCGCGACGCTATGTGGTGCTGTCGTGGTGCTGTTCCATGTCCGTGCAATTTCAAAAATCCAAAACCGAAAACTCAAAATTGAGTTGTACACCGGCGGTGGGAGGCTGTCAGCTCGAGCTGGCAAACTGACGCGCACTGACAGCTCCGTCGCCCCCGCCACCGCCACCGCCCCCAGTCTAAGTTTTAAAGTGTGCTCGTAGAGCGGATGAGGGGCAGGCCTTGTGCAGGGGGTTGGCGTACGCAATATTTGCCATTTGACGACCGCAAATTTGATTGCATTTCATGGTTTAGCGGCGCGTAGGTACAACAAACCAAGGCCAGCAACAGGACGAGCCGTTGCTAGATCTGAAGGAGGAGGAGGAGGCAAAGCAACAGCAACCACCGCACCACATTTATTAGAACATAATTCAAAAATTTCCACCCGCATCGAGAGAGACCATTGGCAATCATGGATGAAGCAGCGGCAGCAGGACTATACAATGCCACTTCGTTCTGATGTTTCAAATTTGATTTAAACACTTTAAATTGGATTATGCTGTAGGCAAATTTCTTTGACCGAAGCGACGTAATTGCAACATTGTGTGGGTGTCTATGTGTGTATGGGCGTTATGAGTGTATGTGTGTGTGGCTCCATAATGACAGAGCTCGTCTAGGATTTTAGGCAGCAGCACAGTTGAAAAAGCGTCGCTCATAATGACACTTAGTATGCGGCATGCAACGTGAAAGCAGCTCAGTCACGAGCCCAGGGCGGCCATCAACGCCATCGTCGACATTCGACGCATGCATTTAATTGCCAAAATAAAAACACACGGGCTAAAACCACAAAAAAACCGAAACAAGGGGAAAAAACGAGTAAGCATGTTGCGGTCGGGTGTAACCGACAGCACAATACTCGCTCACAGTGCAATAACTTTCAAGCCATATTCCTCAGTGTTGTTTATACAGGTACAAATTATATAAAAATTATTTATTCAAAAATTTCCTATTATTTATTTATTTAAGAGTAAGGGGGAGTACATGACTTTTGACCAAAAAATTCCAAAAATTTTTTTTTTAAAAATGCATATCTTTTGAATACAGAATTAATCTAGATGATAAGCAATGACCAAAATGCCATCAAACATGAAAATCGGTTCAGTTTTGACAAAATTATGGCAATTTGAAATATGGGACTTATGGATCTGAGAGCTTCACATGTCAAAATTTTTGTCAATTTTGGCATGATTTTTGACCAAAAATTGGACCCCCTCAAAATCACTTTTAATGTTGTTTTTTATACTAATTATGACACCCACAATCGATTAAAAAAATAAATTCGCAATTCTAAATTTTGAAAATTTTTTTTTTCGAAAATGAATAAGGGGGGAGTACATGATTTTTGACCAAAAAATTCCAAAAATTTTTTTTTCAAAAATGCATATCTTTTGAATACAGAATTAATCTAGATGATAAACAATGACCAAAATGCCATCAAACATGAAAATCGGTTCAGTTTTGACAAAATTATGCCAATTTGAAATATGGGACTTATGGATCTGAGAGCTTCACATGTCAAAATTTTTGTCAATTTTGGCATGATTTTTGACCAAAAATTGGACCCCCTCAAAATCACTTTTAATGTTGTTTTTTATACTAATTATGACACCCATAATCGATTAAAAATATAAATTCGCAATTCTAAATTTTGAAAAAATTTTTTTTTCGAAAAAGAATAAGGGGGGAGTACATGATTTTTGACCAAAAAATTCCAAAAATTTTTTTTTCAAAAATGCATATCTTTTGAATACAGAATTAATCTAGATGATAAACAATGACCAAAATGCCATCAAACATGAAAATCGGTTCAGTTTTGACAAAATTATGGCAATTTGAAATATGGGACTTATGGATCTGAGAGCTTCACATGTCAAAATTTTTGTCAATTTTGGCATGATTTTTGACCAAAAATTGGACCCCCTCAAAATCACTTTTAATGTTGTTTTTTATACTAATTATGACACCCATAATCGATTAAAAATATAAATTCGCAATTCTAAATTTTGAAAAAATTTTTTTTTTCAAAAATGAATGACTCTTGAACATTCGTAATTAAAAGCTGTAGAATTTTATTATATATTTTTGTACAGCAAATAAAAAAATAATGTTTTTTTTATAATGCCTATTTCTTAATTACAGAATCAATCTAGAGGACAAATCGTGATCGAAAAACCATCAAACATAAAAATCGATATGGTTTTCCATAATTATGCGAGTGTGAAGCATGTTAGATATGGGTCCAAAAAGTTCGTTATATGTCAAAATGCTTGTCAATTTTGCAAAAACCCAATATACTCCTTTCACTTCGTAAGCGAGTATAAAAATGAAAAACAAACAAATAGGAAAATATGAAAGAACAAAACCGAAGCCACTGAAAAGCGTGTACTATGTGCGCATATAGGACGCCATTTTCATAAGGACAGCGGCAGCTACATGAGGCGCCACATAAAGTAGCGTTCGCAAGGCGACCCAAATGCATGTGACACGCCAGGGCAGCAGCAGCACAATCTGAGGGGGAGTGGGGTAGCGGGGGAGCAGGGCTGCCAGCCAGCGCAATTCCACTCGAGTCAATGAGGCGTCAAACTTGCTACGCGCGCTCGCCAAAAGTTGTAAAATTTCAACAGGGCCTGTCGCACAGGTGCCCGAGCAAAAGAAACCCCATACCCTGCCCCTGCCCCTACCCGTGCCACCGCCATAGCCCAGTTCGCTTATAGAGGCTACACACATGTGCGCTTAATTGCATGTGCCTTGGGGTTGGCATGCCAAAGAAACGAGAAGCAAACGTACGAATACCCCACACAACACGACTCAACTCAGCTGAACTCATAAAAGCCAGCCGCAGAAATCAATAAAGCCAAGGTGCCACCTGGCGGGGCGCCTGCAGTGCCACAGAGGGGTGGTGGTGCGGCAAGTGGTGCGGACCGACTCTAAAGTTTAGAATGTACTTAGTTGAGCCGCAGCACGCATTATGGCCACATATCATGAGCCGTAGACGTGCCGCATTGATGAAACCAAACCGAAAATGAAACCGAAACCGAGACCCAAACCGTAATCGTAACCGTAACCCCAAGACCCCGTACCCCGTGCCCCGTACCATGTTATTCCCTCCCCACCCAAGTCGTACAATTAACAATTGCGTTGTGCGATTTAATCGAGCAATCAAAAGCGTTTGTCATTTACTTGTCAAAGGCAATTTTCAATGATACAAAGCGCCTAATTATACGATACGATACGATACGATACGATAGATGCGAGCACGGGTGGAAGAGGTTCGAGACCGATACTCAGATTCGATGCTTGATGAGAATGGCGACAGCCCGACGAGGTATTTTTTTGACAGCTACTGTCAACAGACGGTAATCGGCGACTGTCGCCTGACAATTGGAAATTTGAAATTGCCGATTGGTGAGCCGCTTGCCGTTAGAGAGTCAGCTATGCAGCTGGAGAACGCTAGCTGGAGAACCGCTTTGAATGACTCTTGAACACGTGCGCATTCGTAATTAAAAGTTGTAGAATTTTTTCTACGCGGGTATTTGCTGAACTCCGAAGTCAACCGCTGACCATTCACTATAAAAAGAATTGGGAAAGTAATAGCACGAAAACTGAAGAGACTAGCAGATACCCTGAAAAATGTTTGGGAAGAGAAAGTGTTAGTTCAAAAGCTAAATCGTAGTAAAATGTTGAAATTGTTAAACTTGGGTAGATTCTCCTTAAAGTTGTGGCAGTTACAAGGGTAAATATTGGTAGAATCTAATATATTTCTCTTCCTTCTTAAAGCATAAAACCCAAAAAAAAAAAAAAGAAAGGGGGAAACCTTAGCCAGCTGCTAAGACAAAAGGATTTTCACTTTCAATTCGGTTTTCAGTGCTTGGTAGCATTTGGTTGAGCATCAATAAACGCAAATTTTATGACTGCCTGGGCGCGTTAATTTCAGAGGCTACAGTTGCGTGACCAAAGGACTCGCTAATGAAGACATTGCACAGGCAAAAGGGTTAGGAATTTTAAATGTCCTAGGGTTTGGGGGCTCGAGCTTCCCTTTTCGGTTAAATGAAGTCGAACTGGCACGCGAAATGAATTGGCGGCGTTTGTTTTGGGCTTAGCAGCATCTTCGACGAGGCATAAATTGCCAGGACTAAGGCGCAGGATCAGGCCAGCTACAGCTAAGGCTAAGGCTCATTTGGTTGAGGGCTTTGGCATTCAAGTGCCATATTTCTTAAGGCAATTGGGTAGTGCTCGAGTCCTTGACTCGTTCGAGTGTTCGGCTCCTGGCACACAATTGTTTTAATTTCGCTTATTGTGCTCGACTGGCTTTAATATTTTAGGATTTGCCAAAGCAGTTTTTTTGACACATCCGCCGAGAACGCTGCCTCGCTGTGCCCGACATTTATTACGCATATCGTTTGCCTTCTCGCCCGCTGCTCTATTAATGTTTAAGTGGCAGTGCGTCCCTTAGGCTGACAGTGCCAGCAACCACATACATACACCCACACACACACACACACGCACACACACACATACACTTACTACTCGCGCAGTTGCCTTTTGTTGCTGTTTTTGATTTGCCTGAAAGCCTCCGCGCCACGCAGGACTCGGCACCGGCCTACGCCAGCAAGCTCATATTTTGTACGGCTATGCGTCCCGGAATTCCCTTTTGCGTACGTGATCAAATCAACTTGAAAGGATAATATTTGCCGCCTTATTGTGGCTGTTGCTTGCAGAAAGCTCCCTTTGCTCTCCTCTTCATCCAATTCTGTTTCCCGTTTCCATATCTCTGCTTGTATCTGTGCATGAGTCGTGGTCTGATTGGCCTGGCTGCAAACGGCTTAAAGCTGCAATTTATTTACGAATTTATTCATATTCACACTTGCAAATGAGTGAAAAAGGGCTACACTTCAAATATAGTCAGCCAAAGTGGGTGAGAATCGCGGAGGGAGGCGCATTTTAATGGCTAACCAAAGCCAACCATATGGTACTCTACGCAAAGAATTTGAGGCGACAAGGTTCGCATTGAGTGAGAAAAACCAAAAGATGAAAATTTCTTTGACAGTCAGTCAATTATATAATCGATTAATGAATTTAAAAGGCAAACTTTATGCTATAAAAAAGAATAGTTTATCTGTTGATATGCACCACTATTTATATTGAGATATTATATATTTTGTGTTAACTGGAAACTGTACGTAATAAATTTCCCCGATTTGATTAGGTGCTAACTGAAATTGGCTGAAAATCAGAAGGAGCTAAAAATCTATCAGGAATAGCATAAGTTGGTATTATTGCCGTGCGGGTCGTAAATGGAGCGTAAGGTTTGTGGACACACAAAGATAGCCGTGTCGCACGCCTAAACGCTATCCCAGTTGGCCTTCGGGCACATGTCGCACTAATCCGTAAGGACAATATTGAAAAGTAATAACCCACAAAAACATCACAAACACACACACACACACACACACAGTTGGATAGAAATGATGAGGGTGCAGGGCAACCGCAAGTTGCAAAAACATTCAGCTATCTTTTTAGCCAGAGCGCAACGACTTTAAATCCTTTTAATTCACGACAGGCGTAAGGATAAACGCAGAATGAGCAAAGAAAAAACCCAAAAAAAAAAAATATATAGAAAAATAAAAAAAAAAATAGCGAGCAACCGACAGAGCGAACAAACGCACGAATTGATATCGAAAGAAAAAGAAAAATTGGGCATAAAATGCGGCAGAGGGAAGCGTGGCACAAAATAAGATCACGTAGCTGCCGCCCAGGACGCAAAGCAAACTGAACGAAAACCCAATCCCAAACCCAGTAACCCAAGCCCAGCGTAGGCGCAGAGAATGGCGCAAGTGAAGCATACAGCGATTGAGACGGGAACCGGGACTGGGCTGGATACTGTGCTGCTGTCATGTGGATATATATGTACATATGTGTGTGTGTGTGTGTGTGTGTGCGTCTGCCCGGCGGCGACTGGCGCTGCCTTATTGGGCGGACAGGGACAGGGCCAGCGAATTGGCTGCAATGGCAGTCAAAGTAACGAGGCAGCCAGAGTCGGACTTATCCAGTGCCAGTCGCAGCTCCAGCCAGCCAGCGAGTAAGTCAATTTTGACCGCGGGCTATTGCGTTAGCTGATGAGCAGCGGGGCGGGCGAGGAGTGGAGGAGGAGGCAGGAATTGGTAGCAGTTGAAGCTTAACAGGAGACTGGGGGCAATCGCAGTGCAGTTGTATTGATTTCCTATGAGCCAAATCGCCAGGGAATCTGTACGGAAAGCAGTTTAAACTTTAAGTTGTGTGTGTGCAACTGTTGCAAAAACGTGGCAACTGAGGGGATGGAGTGCGTGGGGCGGGGGGGGCGTATGGGGGCAAAGGGGTTGCCAGTTGATCATGATAAATCAATGCGTGCAAAACGCACACGTACGTTAAGAAGACTCTTGGCGGAGGACAGAGCGCAGGCCACATCTACACACACACACACACACACACACAGACACACACATGTAGAGAGCGTGCCGAAACGTGACGCAATTTACTGCCAGAACTTGACTTAAGTTCCAGTTGTAGTTGCTTTCACCCTCAAGCAACCCCGGGCCCAGGAAAACGAATCGTTCGCCCGTTTTGGACGCTCGTCTTTTTTAAGAATAACAGTTACAGTTATTTTTTTAAGGTTTAGCTTAAGCTTTTGTGTAAATAAACGACCGCAGTCGTGCCACCACCACCACCACCAACAACAACAACGAGGACGAGGACGAGGACGAGGACGAGGACGAGGACGAGGATGCCTTCAAGTTGGCCTGGGTCTCGTTTCGGGCAATTCATTCATTCAATTTACGCGACACCCCTTATTGAGGCACAAGGAACCCCCGCACGCACTCACATACTTATATACATATATATATATTCTATGCCAGCAATTTATATTCAAATATATATGCCGTATATATATATATATATATATACATTTAAACGTGGTAAAGGAGAGCACTCTATGCGCTTATTGGGTCGACTTTTTTTTTTTAAAAAAGTTGACTCGCGTTTTTCAAGTGCGCTTTTCGTGCCACTGTTGCACGTGCAACGTGCCACAATTGCGGCCACGTGTGTTTTGATTTGCAGCGAACGGCACTCGCTAATGCCCAGTGTTAGGTGTTGGCCAGGAGACGCTCCGGAGTTGGAGTTGCCCGGCGGGCACATGATGCAGCATTAAATTGCCGCATTGTGTCTGCCGGGCGGGAGTTGGGCTTCGACTGGAGGCAGCTATAGCTATTTTTTATTTGATTAGCTTAGCGCACTGACAAAAGTCCTGCGGCGACGTGTGGCCGCCGGATTTGATGAACGGCTGCTTCACCCGGCTGCCACAGATCCTGCGCACACTTGATTAGTAGCCCTCACGGCTTGGCCCAAGCTGCTTTTTAAGCTTAACGCTGTCAAAATATTTTTAGTAATAAATTCCCTTTTAGCATTTGGGCGAGTGGCGCAAGTCAAAAACGTGGGTGCAGAAATTGAAAGGAAATGAAATGAAACGAAGCAGGCGCAAATAAATCCACTTCAGCCAGCGACAGGATGACTAACAGCAGGATAAGTAGGTGAAGGTAATGAATGTAATGAGTTACAAGCAGAAAAATTCCCTCAAAGCCATGCCAAATTCTTTGAGATTAAAACTTGTGCCTCTCTTTGTGATTCTCATGTGTAAAAAGCTGAACAACTTCAACTTAAATCAGAGTTTTCCCCAAAGGAAAACAACTTGAATGTAAAACAAAAACCATTTTTTTATGGTTGCTCTCTAATTATATATTTATATTCATAGGCGATTTCCATTCACAAGTGATTTGCCAGTTGACCCCACCGAAAGAATAACATTTGTCAAGTTGGTATTTGTAGCCGGGTCAACGACCCAAAAGTCAAGCGACAACAGAGACCGCAGCATGAACTGACAACAACAACAACAACAAACGCTCAACAACACCCACACGGCATTCAAATTGACCAACACTGGATTATTTTAAGCGCCATTTAATCAACGCTTGCAGCTTTGCTTTGTATTTAATTTGTCTTGAAATTAGAATTTTAAATGATTTCCATGTGTGTGTGTGTGTGTGTGTTTGAGTAGATTTTGCATATTCAGTCGCAGTCGCAGTCGCTGCCGCGGTCGCAGTCGCAGCCGCAGCCGCGGCGTCGTCTGTGACGTCATCAGCATAATAATATCCAAGGCACATGCACGTTAATTATACGCCATGTAGTACGCTCGCCATTAAGTGTTGCCGTCTCTCTCAATGAAATTATTAATTTTTGTCTGCACGCTGTCTGGGTCAGCAGCGTCGTCGTCATTGCCGCTGCCGCCGCCGCTGCCGCTGCCGCTGAGGCTGAGCATAATTTAATTTTGATGCACGCTGGCAGCGCCAGAGACGAAGGAAATTGAAATTCAAATTTCTGTGGCTGCCAAAGCTGCGCAAAAAGCGTGTGGAAAATGAAAATTTAAATGCGCGCCACACACATTCTGCAGTCGCTGTCGACGTCGCAGCCTATTGCTGTCCCGCTCGCACTCGACCGGCCACTTAAACTATTCATTTATACAAATTAATTCAATTATGCGTATTACGTACGCGCCTGTAAAGCGCAGTCGCCGGCATCTCTCTCGCCTAGCCTGCCCTCGCCCCCTCCCCCCTATCCCCCCTACACTGTTGACTCTTCCTGCCCGCTTCTTCAGGCCCCCCTTACAATTTCTGCTCGCGTACGAAATTTCACTTTAAGTTAATTGTTCAAGTTCAAGTTCAACGTAACATAATAATGCCATACACATGCACACTTGTACGTACACATACTTACACAACAGACTGTTGCATTTTGTGCGCTGGCGCCGAAGCCAACGCTGGCAGAGAATAAAAAATTATAATAAATTATTATTCCTTTTCGTTTGATTTTTATGCAGATTTTTAGGCGTTTCGCTTGCGTTTTGCCTTCGCTGCTGGCGACTCGCAGTTGCCGGCTGTTCTCCGTTCTCCGTTGTCTGTTGTCTGTTGTCTGCTGGCAGTCGCCAGTTGCCAGTTGCCAGTCGCTTAACGGAGTTCCCAGTTCTGTTGACGGGTCTGCAATTTGTTTGTTATTGTTTGAGCAAGTGCTTCTGTTTGCTGTTGTTTGTGCTAACTGCCTCTCATTGGATTAAGTTGCTGTTGCGTGATTTATGAGCCGCTGCCAATTGCTTGATTGGAGATGCCTCTCTAGGCGATTCTCAACACGAGATGCGCACTCAGTTTCCATTCGTCAGGGGCATTCAAATAATTGCCTTTCTCCAATAATTATTTATATCTGAATACAATACCTTGGGCTATCATTTAGAAAACTTCAGTATAACTGGATTAGCTGTAGATACATATATTAAAATATGCGATTTTTTATAGGGAAGGGTATCATTTAAGCAAGCGCTCGATTCTTTTGTATGTATTTCCAATATAACATTTAACACTTTTCTCGTAAATATGTATATGTGTATATATTTATATAATTGTCAGCTTTTTAAATTGACTTTTTGATAGCTCTTAAGTTAAATGTTTCACTTCCTGTTGCTGCTCGCAGGCTCATCAGACAAAACACTCGAGCAATCGACCACCCGACAACAACTAGCAACCTGCTGGCCAAGAACAAGACAACACCAAGAACAACAACAGCAACAACTGTGCAACTGCAACTGCAACTGCAAAATTCCCGCAGGCTTTTGCCAGGCAATTCGAAAAGCGAAATGACGACGACAACAACTGCGACAGCGACAACGACAACAACAGCAATAACAACAACAACAACAACAACAACAATAACAGCGGCAACCTGCAACGTTGTAGGCCATTTGATTAACAAATGGCCAAACGCAAACGAAATTGATCGAAATTCGCCAAAGGAACAGAAGCCAGCGCATTGTGGCTGAGGATGAGGGCAAGGACGAGGTCGCCACTGAGAAGCACTCGTTTAGCTGGCAACTGGTAGTAGCAGGCCTAGAAAAGGCCCAAGTAAATTATGGCAAACAAGTTTTGGCCGGCGGGCAACAATTTTGTCGCTGCGCGAAACGGGCCAAACTATGAGTTTACACAGCACGCGGATATCTGGCCAGATCGCAATTGGCCAGAACGGAGGAGCGTTGTTGTCGCCGAGAAGAGATTGCAGCAATTAACGCTAATTAAATGCGCTTCAGTTTATGTTTCATGTGGCGATATTTCAGTTGTCTAGCGCGATAATTAAATCGCTGCCCATTTGCATAACAAATTTGCCACGAGGCGAGCTCCAACCGGCCGAGCGACTGATGCCTCGGACCTCAGCTGAGCTAACTCTCGGCTTTTGAAATGGGTTCAAGTCCACGCGCTTTCCGAAGCATTTGTTTGTCTTCTGGTCACACTGGCAGCACCCACTCACTCACTGGGCGCGGTGAGGTGAGGTGAGGCGGGTGGGGGGTTGATTCGGCTGGAATTTCACTTTCACTTGGCCCGTCAGTTTGGCTTTAGGCGAAACTTTGTTGGCGCTGCGCAACATCCTTTGCATACGGAAACAGCAGCACGACGACACATTGTCCTCCATTCAACTCTTTGGTTAGCTGCTGCTGCTGTTGGTTGGTGCTGCCAACCTGACCGAAATACCGAATGGCGCCGCCATCGAGCGAGACGGCAGCTGTGATGACGTCGACGACGGGGCAGCGAACGCCGCTTGCATTCCAAAGATGGATTTTAATATTCTGCATGTGTGGAAAGGTCGCTGGCCGACTGGGAACACGCTGCTCCTGTTGCCCGACCTGGCATTGCATCCTTTTTGTTGCCTCTACTGTTGCTATTTTATACTGATTTTTTGTTTCCTTTTCCTTTCTTTTTTTTTTTTTGCTTTTTTTTTTGTTAGACGTCACCTTGATTTTGCTGGCAATGACCATGAATATAGATGGCAGGCCAGATGTGCATAGCTCTGGCAGTTTAGCCCACTTTGCATGGACATCGGCAGGAGTCCTGGCGGTGATAAAATGCCTTGAAAAACGAGCTATGCGCATTTTACAACACATTCTTTAAGCTCTGGCCAACACTGGCAGCGAGATTATGATGCTCAATTTGTTGCCGTCATTGTTGTGGTTGTTAAATTTTGATTTGAAAATATGGAAATACTGCCACAGGACACTGGACACACACACACACACACACGCACACACAGGACATGGCCAGCAGAACACACAATAGGAATGAGACCAAGCGGAAAAAGCACAAAATTAAACTTAAACGCTACAGGATGCACGGCTGGAGACCGACAGATAAACATAGAGATAAAGAGGGAGAGAGAGAGAGAGAGGGAGACAGAATGAGAATCCAACAGGACAAAGGACAATGCTAGTGGACAATGCAAGACAATGCCAGTTAATATATGAAGATATAATAACTTCCGGTAATTTCAATTTTATGACTTCGCTCTGGAGATGTCAAGTCAAGCTTTGCTGAGCCTTGGCATAGTGCATATATCAAGCGGAGGCGGAGGGGTGTGGCACTTGGGCAGCCACTTTGCTGGACATCAACTTAAGGCCGGACGGTGCTTGGGACATAGGCAAATGAATTGCGGAGTGTTTTGCGTTTGAAAAGCGTGAAAAATTTGTGAAAAAAATAACGATAGCGGCACAGAAAACGAAAACGAAAACTGCACATGTCAGAAAGGGCAGACCGGAGGCTGGAAAGGGGGTGGGGGCAGGGCAGGGCAGGGCAGCACTTGAATAGAGACGGGAGCATGACGAACCCAGGTCGATGGCTGTCAGTGCCAAGTCAACTTCCAAGTCATTTTATTTTTTGTTGTTCGCTTTTTCTGGCACGGCTGAGCCCAGGCTAGGGCATTGTAGAGCTTCTTCAGCGGCTGCTGCTGCTGCCGCTGCTGCTGCCTCGACACTAAGAAGCAATAAACCTAAAGGGAAATGTAATAAACGAGAAAATCTTGTACGTGACCAACCGCACCAGGGGTGCACAGGCATAGCTCGAGCCGAAGCTATCGGGGTTGGCCTGGTTGGGATTGGGATTGGAATTGAGTTGGGCGGCAAATGGACTTTTACTGAAGCGAAATTGCAAAAGAAACGCAAAGAAAGAAAGAAAAAGAAAAAATTAAACAACACCAGCAGCGGAAGCATTTTAAAGCGTAACAAGAAAAAAAACCGAAATTCTAAAAATATATACAGATAGATGTATGTAAAAATGTATGTGCGTGTGTGTGTGTGTGTGTATGTGAGTGCGCGTATGCCTAATCGATAACGTGTGTGTGCGTGGCGAACGTGGCCCACACGGAGAGAGTCAGAGCCCACTACTTAGGCACAATTTGGATGGTTATGGCAATGGCACTCCAGAGACTCTCGGCTCAGCCAAGAGGCAAACAGCCACCAAATCGATTTCACTGAAGCGTTTCGGCCAAATTCTACGAATGTGTGTTTTTTTTTCGCCTGGGCGTTAAACAAACTTGGCCCAACATCGCTGATAAGCCAAAAACAAAAAACAAAAAAAAAAAATACAAAAATGTAAGGAAGAAGAAAAAAGTCCAAGTCCAGGGCGCAGCTTGCAGCTGAAGTCTTACGTGGAAATCAAAATGCCAGCTAAATGGCCATATGGCAAAGTCAGCTAACCAGCTAACTGACCAAACGAGCTACGAGACGTTTGAGCCTTAACTGTGATTTCTTTTTAATGGCGTGACACTAGACAACAACACTAACAACAACAACAACAAGCTGCAAAACAAGGCTTAATTACTCAGTCGGAAATCGGCCATCGAATGCTGGAAGCGGAGCGAGCAGTCACCGATCGCCTGGAACACCCAGGCAGGATCTCCAGTTGGCTGATGCGCCAGCCGAGATTTGCATGCGGACAGTCCGACAGAGTCCGAGCCAGTGGGGGCCCCCCAGGGCGGCGCATTGGTAACAGTAAAAACCATTGCGCGGCATTAAACGGCCATAAAAATTGTAGCCCGGCTTTGGCTAAATTGTCATAAGGCGATTTGTACAATCGCGGCCATTAAACCGAAGCGCATTGTTAATAAAGCGTAAAGAAAAAAGCAAAAACTTTGAATGGCAAAACACAAAAAAAAAAAAAGAAAAGGCAGAAAAAAAAATCAGAAAACAACAGAACAAAATAAAAACCTCCCCAAACAGTTGTAGAGTTTCAGTGCGCGACAATTTTAATTTAATGACGCGGACTTAGTCCTTGTAATGGCCGCGTCCTCGTCCTCGTCCTCTCCCCGCTACGTTTGTTAAATTAACAGCGGCGTTTGTCATTGGGCGCAAAGAATCGAAACGCGAAAAGAAAGCAAGCGAAATCCGCATAATAATAAAAATAAAAATAAAAAACAAATGAAAGCATATGGAGTCGCACTCTGGACGAACAAATTAATTTAAATGATTTTTATGATGTCATTGCGCAACTGAGCCAATGCCCCACCGACTATGCCTAGGCCATAAAGGCGCCCCCCCAAATTGAATACGTATATATATATGTATATGGAATATATATCTATTTATTTTTACCAAGCAAAAAATACAACAAAAAAATAAACAGAAAATGTTGCGAGCTGCCCTTTAGCTGCTGCTGTTGATGCTGTTGATGCTGCTGCTGCTGCAGTAGCTACGAGCGGTAACGAAATTCACGGTAGGAGATAAAAATGTAGCAAATCGAAACGACGATCAACAACCCGAGGTGGTTAAGAGGGCGGACCAGGCTCAAAACGCTGGGAGACCGCAACCGGCCATACCAAGCAATTGGATGCGCCACAGCCAACAGCGGCAACATGCAGCAGGCGAATCTGTGCCGAATGCAGCCGAACTTTAAATACCCTTTATCAAAATTTCACAGAGGAATCAATTTAGTTTTCATGTTAAGACTTTTTGATCTTGGCTAAAATTCAATAATATTTTTTTTAATTGGATAAAAAATAAATATTTGTAGAAATACGTTTTTCTACACGTTTTTATGAAGATGTCACATTTAAATATAACATTTGCTTATACCCCTTTGGAAAGTGTATTAAAATGCGCTTTATTTTCGAGTCTGGAAGGCAGCGAAACTGAGACAAATGTGATAACCACGCTGCGATATACGAGGAGTATTCAGGTCCGTAGCCAAAAGACACGACGCCAACGATGACGACAACACTACAGCTGCGAGGGGGAGAGGGGAGGGCAGGCAGCGGCAAAAGGGGGCATCATTTCATGCACGGCCACTGAGAATTTATTGTCGATTTTTCGAGGTGTATCGACAACGCAACTGCTACTGGGCACAGAATGCAATCGGTGGAGCGGCGAAGGGATCTGGGCGAAGGGGATCTGGGCGAGAGGAAATGGGGACGGGCGCTCCTTGGCTATCGGGCAGCGTAAATCTGCATCCGAAAAAAGTCTTGTGCTGAGGTTTTAATTTGTACACCGCTGCTGCTGCTGCGGCTGCTTCTGCGCACACTCATCGCCACTGTGGCATGAGGCAAGGTGATGAAGTTACTGGGTCTCGACTTTGGCGTTCCTCTTCCTGGCCTGCGCACAAGTTTGTTGATGATGCGCGCACTGATAAGAGCGGGTCGGGCCAAGCGGTGGCAAGTGCCGACGACTCCAACTCCAACCTCGACTTCTGCTCTGACATTGTGTCCGAGACAGAGGCTGCATCCGAGTGCGCGTCCGAGTCCAAGTCCAAGCTCGAGTTCGAGATCGAGTCCGTGTCGGCGAGTCGGCGCTGTGGTGTGGCTAACTTGGCTATTGGGCTTGCGGCTGCTCGGCATGATAAAGCCTCCAAAAGTGTGGATTATTTCATTTTGCAACGTTTTGTAGCCGCCTGCGGTGCGCCTGCGTCTTCAGCTGCAGATGCCCCTCGCCAGCTGCTGTTCTCCTGCGGGTAATGAATAAATTTGCGCAATTTGTTAAGTGAATTCCTTTGTAGCGCGATTTTTTACGAATTCGTTCGCCTCTCTGTGCCTTCAAAGTGGCGCTTTCATTGCGCACTCTCAAAGGGGCGACTGCGGAATCTGCTTAAAATGCGGCATTACGAATGGACAGCAATCTTGAAGGTTCTATGTTCCTCTATTGTGGGTCTTACACATTCCCAGTAATCCCCTTTTATTTGAATTTGGGGTTAAATCTAAATTTTTAATACATTTTGTATGATCTTTAATTAAATAAATTGTGAATTCTAAATAAGGTATCAGAAACATCTAGTTGTGTCGAAAATATTTAACGATAGGAAACAACATTTCTGACAGCATTTTTCGGAAGATTGCGGCAGAGCAGAGCACTCACCACACTGCTCGTTTCTAGCCAAGATTCTAACCTTAGATGTTAACCCTTGCTTGCATTTCCCATAAAATCTGGGCACTTCCGCTGCGAGCAACGACAATGGGAATGTGTAGCCCACCCCGGTTGCATTCAATGTTCGTTCTTCCTGCAACAATTTCCGCTTTGGGTGCAGCAAAGTCGAACAAATTCAAATTAGAAAATCCCAACATAAATATCTATGCATGCGCATAGTTCGCTTGTACAACAATAGATGTCGCTGGCTGTGATTGCTGCTTCGTTTAGTCCGCAAGTATCACTCAAAACGAAAGGGTTGCAAAATGCACCCCCGTGTGTCTGGCTGTATGTCTGTCTGTCTGTCTGTTTGTCCGACTGCTGTCTATCTGTGTGTTGTCTCGCTCTGGATTTGTGTGTGTGTGCATGTGTGCATGTGTGTGTGTGATTTTTGTTGGAATTCAAAAGATTTACAAATACTTATGCACTCCTTTAGTTGTTGCGCCTGGGCTGCACTTAAGCAACTGTGCGAGTCTCCGTCTTTAAGTGCAACCCTCTCTCTTGCCTCTTGCATCGCTTGCCTCATGCCGCTCGACTCTCATCTTTGGTCTAGGGCGCGCGCTGAACCAATAAAAATGTACGTCCAAGTCATTTTTAAAGCAGATACTTGTCGTCAGCAGAAAATTTTTACCTCTTCAGTTTGGCTCCTGCCCGCGCTTGTTATCCTTTTGAGCTTGGGCCCTGCTTATTTTTTTTTACAGCACCCCAGCGTCTTGTCAGCGAACCTGCGCTCGAAATTTGTTTGTTTTGTTGTGTTCTCCGCTGTATTTGTCTTTGCGTTCCTTTTACACATTGCTCGATTTTTGTTTATTTCGCTGACGAGGCAAAAGGCACAGCCGGGAACGCCATGAAATTGTCAATACAGAGGAGCAGAGAGAGAGAGAGAGAGATAGCGTGATAGCGCGAGCATAAAAAACACAAGCAGGAGCCAAAGGACGCGCCCACATTACCAGCACTGTGGATTTTTTTTTTATGGCGGGAACCTCAGCGCAGCACTCGAGGAAGGGTTAACAATGGTGCTCCGTCCAGCTTCCCCGCCACGCACCACGCAATTCCCGCTGTCATATGCAAAATCAAAAGGAGCGCAGGCAGACGGGGCCCATAGACAAGGACTGCCAGGAGCGGAAGGACTGCCAGCAACACTTTTGATAACATTTTATTACAACGTACTCGTAGGTGTGATTTTTATGGTTTTTGCTATGCTCAACGATTTTTTTTTATGTGCCCGGCAATATCGTCGTCGTTGCTCTTCTTCTTTCCCCTTGTTGTCTATGCTGATTGCGTGGGGAGAAGCTGAGAAGCGGCTGCCCAACTAAATGGGTTGATTGCCGGGCGGTGGCAATGGGGCAATGCTATAGTTATGTGGCCGGACTGAATTTTGATAAAAATGCGCTGATTAGAAAAAAATAAAGTGAGTTCGCAGAGGTTCTTAAAGGTTCGTGAAAGGTTGCGATAGAATCGAGACTCTAATTTCAATAAATGGAAATACTTAAGTTTAATATTGTAGATTGGTATAAACTCTTGATGTTTCCTTTTATAAAGTAAATACAATCAAATTGTATATCGCAAATTAATATCAAACGTGACTTTAATATATTATCTCATGCATATTGTACTTTATTCAGCTACTCATTATACATACATATATATTGGTAATTTGTCAGCTTGCCTGCTCTCTATTTGCTAATTAACTGAACAATCAGACAATAAATCACCTGCGATACAGCTGGCTCCCATGTCAACTGCGGATTTTCACGCCGCATGCAATTGCCGTTGGCAGCAATGTTTTTCATGGCAGCACTAAATATAAATATCAATATGAATTTTACAGCTTGTAAAGCCCCCTCAACCCCACCCTTCCCCTGCCCCTTCCCCATTCACCATTCCAGCAACTACAATAAACAAAGACAGCAGCCCGCTAGCGACTTGAATTATTCATATGCCAAATACAAAATAAAAACCAAAATAAATTATAAGAAATTCATTCGAGAGATTCACAGCAAAAAAAACAAAAACCGAACAGCAAAAAATAATTATTCATTATTATGTGTACGAGATTTGCGCATAAAAAAGGCGTTTGACCAATGCGCCCATATGCCTTCTCTGCCGTCTCTGTCCCTGCTCCTGCTCTGCTCTGCTCTCTAGTTTAGTGGGTCAAGAAATCCAGTTTATTAACATTCAAATTAATACATACAAATGACGTCTCTGCGTTTATGGTGCATAATAATTAGCCAACGCGTCGCGTTTGCCGTGATGGTGAGCGGGCTCTAATATTGTTCCTGCTCCTGTTGCTGCTGCTGCTGCTGCGTTGGCCCAGGACCAAAACAGTAGCATTAGCATAAAATTAGAATTTGTAATTGCGGCGGCGCAACAGGCTGCGGCGCAGGACAACCGCCAGCAGCCTGCCCCTTGTGGCATGCGTCGCGCGATTCGTTTAATTAAAATGCAGCCAGAGGGGCGGCTGAAGGGCGGCAGTAGACAGCCACCGGGTAGCGCCTGCGCAAAAGGACAACGCGCCGGCGCCGGCAGCCGCTTTGGCCTCGTCAGCTTTTGAATTATTCAAATGGCAGAGCGCAGCCTTTTTGGCGTGTTGACTTTTTGATTATGCGCATAATTTTTCGTAGGATTCTACGGTGTTTGTTATGACTAGGGTCTGTGGCAGAGGCGCGCGCCTAAGCAAGCCACATAATTAAGCCATAACAATTAGCCACAAAACGCGGCCAGGGCTGACAGCAGACACAGAGGAGACGGACAGCCGGCGGCAGCGAAGCCCTGGGGGCAGTCAAATCAAATCTGACTGCTGCTGCTGCTGATGCTGATGCTGATGCTGCTTCTGCCACAGATTCGATTTCCATGCAATTTTCAATGAAAGTACGGGAAATGTCATCCATAAACAACGCCGTCAGGTAAAAGGGTAGCCGGCAAATGTTTTCCAAGTGGAGCTAAGCTCGAGCGCTTGTCGCACGACGGCATTTGCATGTGTAAAGTCATAAATAACGAGACAACATAACACTTAAAACACACACACACACACACAGATACACACACACACACACACAGTCACAATGGCGGATATATCGCTGCCGCTATCGAGATGCGATGTATGACAGCAGCCCCAAAATGCATGAGCTATGCCAGAGAAAGAGAAAGAGACAGACAGAAAAAGAGAGAGCGAGTTACAGGTAGAGAGAGAGAGCGAGAGTTTGTTTTGGGGACACAAAGCACATATCGCAGTCTGGCCGCAGCTTATCAAATGCAAAATAAAAGGAATTTATTTCGGTTAGGAACTTTGCTCGCGGGTTATGCAAAAATTCGCAAGGGGCTGAAATAGGTGGGCGCTGCAAGCGGTAGCAAAGTGGAGCATAAATAAAAAATAAGTAACGAGCGCCACACAAATTGATAAAACAGTGAAAAGAAATTGCCAGCACAGCCAACACAATCATAACAGAGAGAAAAGGAGAGAACGAGATAGAGCGAGGTAGAGATAGAGATAGAATGGGAAATTATTGAACAAAAGCGTACGGCACAAAAATTTATGAAATTGAATTTGATAAGAATGGAAAACAAATTTGGCGACAAGGTGGAATTTTTGAATGCGCTGCAGCAGCAAAAGTTCAAAAGAATCATTTCTTAGTAGTAATCTCTTATTATTTGTATTACCTAAATTATATTAATCTATTGCTCATATATACTAAAGGAAAAATAATAATCACTAGAAATGAAAACATTTTCTAAATGAAAATCTTACTTATAACCAAAACACATCTAGAGTACAGCTTGCAAAAGGAAAAACAGCTTCAACATTCTTGGTCCTTTCTCCTGTAGAGCTCGCCAAAATAAGTGTAGGGCACATGAGTTAAACCCTTTTTGCATACAAGCATAAAACACGGCAACAAGAGTAGCAAACGGCAAAAATTTGTAACTGCCCCCCGGTAACACACAACATAACACAACACAACACAGCAGAAAAAAAAAATTACAAAATAAAGAAAATAGAAATTGAAAAGTAAAACTGAAAATAGAATTGGAAAATAGAAAACTGGCTACAATGCATTGGCAGCGGCATCGAAATAAATTAAATTTTCTAAACGATTGTTGCGACGGGGCCAAAAAGCACCTAAGGCTGTCGCGCACCACCCGAAACCGAGGCAGCCCGGACGTGGAAGGGAGTTGGCATCGCAGGTTTACAATGGGATTTGCATACGCGAAAATGTGACAGACCACCAAGTGTTGAGGAAACGCAGCGCAGACGCAGGCAAAAGATTTTCATCTTTTCACTTTTTTGCGCCGGTCTCGAATTACGCAATAATAGCGATAAGGATGCCCGAGGAGTTCTGGAAAAGGAGTTGCAGGCGAAATTGTGTTTTGCATAAATTAAAAATTAGCGAGGCGGACGCATAACCCTCGAATGCCTGGCACCCATCACCCATCGGAGCCCATTGAGGCAAAGGTGACGCATTTATGCATAAATTAAGGATCAATACCGCGATTCTCTGCTCGTAACCAGCCCTCCGGGCCGCCTCGCATTTGCATCACAATGCCAAATGCTGGCAAAGGCTTGCAAAAAGACGCAAGCTCAGTTCCTGCCGATAATAATAGGTCATCCATTAGGGGCTGTTGTTGCCGAATTTCGCTGGCTGTTGACGTCGCCGGGCAAAACACAGCAGCCGCAGACAAGGAACAACCCTTAAGACGGCCAGCGCAGATTAGGCACTGAACCCAGTCGGCGACCCCGACCCCGACCCCGACTACGACCTAAGATTGAGCTCGAGCTCGAGCTATAGTCCGATCGCGTCTCGATCTGGCAGTCGCCTTTGATGTCACATTTTGTTATTTATTTCGGGGCAGCATTTGATTTGCATGAGAATGGAGAAAATTGATATTTGGTCTGCTCAGTTGTCTGCGCTGCAGCGTCTTCTTTCTTACTGCTGCCTGTCGTTCCTCTCCTTTTAGGGGCACACGTGTTGCCGCAAGGGTGCAAGGCAAGACAAGGCAACGCAAGGCGATGCGAGGCAAAGAAGGGTTGCACGTTAAAGGATCACCACACATTGTGAAAATTATGCAGATGAAGGCAGTCGAGCAACCTTTTTGCGCAAGCGGAAGAAGCCGAAGATGAGTATTCAAATGGGCTGTGAGGCTTCTTCTTTATCCCGAAAGGGGGTTGCTGAGGTAATTTGCCTACGTGGAAGATAGGGCAACAGCGACAGCGGCATCTCGGTCTCGGTCTTGCCATCTAATGGGATGACATCTGTGCAGAAGGGTTTTGCATATTATTTAATTTTCCCAAGCCTTTCGCCGTGCCGGGGAAGGGTTACGCCAAGCCGGTGAGCAGAAGATTTTTCTTTCCCATGGAAATGCGCTAAGCACAAAAGACAATATTGATCGTATATTGAAGATGCAATCAACTATATAAAATAAATTGAACCCCTTGCATGCGCACGCATTGTCTTTTGCATGCGAAAATTTAAATTAATGTGAAATGCGAAATTTGAATGTGCAAAAAGCGTTGATCGAGGTACGCGAAAGGACCGAAAGTCCCAATAACTGATAGATAGATTCTGATGCGCTGCTTGGGCTACAGATAGGGTCGTCTTCGGCGGCAGATGATCATCGACGCGGATCTATGATGAGTTTTGCAATGTTTGCTAATGATCATCTGGAAATGATTACGAATTTTGTAACGTACTTTTGGCTCATCGCATTCTCACGCTTTTAGCTAGAAGGAAGGCAAAGCAAAGTTTGCCCAAAGGGTTGCAACCCTTGCTGGCAAACTTGGAGACGCCTCCGCCCCCGCCACCGCTCCCCCCGCTCAGCGCGCGCGTTGCGTGCAAAGTCAAATAAAGCAACAAAGGCAAATAATAATTTAAAAGGTTTTGTTGACGTTTCGAACTGTTGTTGACTTTGCCGCGCGCGAACCAAACAGAAACAACAGAAATCAAACAGTCAACAGCAGCAACAACAACAACAACGCAAACTGCAAGTGGCTGAGGTTGCGGCTCTGACAGCCACCCGCAACCACCGACAACCACCAGAGCAAACAATGCTCTCAACTCACAATTCACAACTCAGAGACACAGCATTGATGGCTGCTCTTGTTGCGAGCTGGTTCCTCCAGCTCCTGCTCCTGCTACTGCTCCTGCTCCTGCCCCTGCTCCTGTGCCAGCGCTTCATTATGATTATTTGCGGTAAAATTTTGTGGCGCTTTTAGACTCGAATAATGATTTGATACGGAAAGGATTAAAATTAAGCACAAACTTTGTCCGCCTGTCAGCGCCGAAAAGCGAAGAGCTAAAAGCGAAGTTGCGCATTTGTTGATTAACTTTTTATTTGATTTATTAGCGCAAACAAACGCAAAATGCTTAACGCGCCGCGTATTTCCGCTCGGGTCATGAACTCAACCAGGCCCAGACCCCGGCCTAGTGAGTCAGCCTCTTGACTCAATCCGACTAGCCCCTCGCTCTCGCCCTCGCCCTCTCCCGCTCCCACTCCCGCTCCCTGGCCAAGTGCTTAGCGCGTTTAAAGCCGCGTAGTAGTTTTAACGACAACGACGTGTTGCCGGCACACGCAGATTGCTATCTGCCAGATACAGATACCGGTAGTATCTGCGACTACATACGCAGTACAATGTGCGGGTGTTGCTGGCCCAAACAATTAGCGGCTAACCGGCAGCTGCTCGACTAACACAATGCACTGCTGCAGCATGACTAAACAATGTTTGGCTTTCAAATTACTATACATTAAAAGTTACATTTAGAAAACAGAGTTCAAAGCAAATTGAATATTGAATATTTTAAAATTAAATAATATAATTAAATACTTTATAACTTACCCTTTTTCTATGCATTAAAGTTTTCTGTGCTCAGTTGTGTTTTACAGTGTAATCCAATTTGCAGTCAATTGCCGATCGGGCCGTCTTTTGCTCTCCTCATCCTTTATGGGCTCTCTGAGGTGGGTGTCTTTACGCACCCAGAAAGGTGTAAATCATGATCATGTCAATCAACAGGGCAGCGGCCCAACCTTTGGCGCACACCTCGACTCCAAATTCACTTTTCATTCATTAAAAGGGGCACGAGAGCAGCAATTGGAACAGAAACAACAGCAACAACAACATGAACAAGTAAGAACGTTGCAGTCGGGCGTTACCGACTGCGTTATACTCGTTCACGTTCGGGTGGGGGTGGTCGTCGGCAACATTTTGTTCCTCTCTTTAAAGGAGGTGACCAGCTATCTACCCACCAAATGTGGTAACTCTAGCTTAAAAACTGTGGGAGATATAGGCATTTCCGGCGGAGCGGGGGCGTTTGGGGCGTTATTGTGGGCGTGGCCGGGATGTCAAGTGTGCAATCTTTGGGGGAGGTCAGCAGCTACCTACATATTCAATTTGGTGCCTCTGGCTTTAAAACTGTACGAGATATAGATTTTCGCGGGTTGCGTGGGCGGAA
This sequence comes from Drosophila paramelanica, assembly GCA_035043915.1. NCBI lineage: Eukaryota > Metazoa > Arthropoda > Insecta > Diptera > Drosophilidae > Drosophila > Drosophila paramelanica. The sequence continues at coordinate 3,512,770 of JAWNMO010000495.1, read as the reverse complement.
GGGGGAGGGGGGGGGGACTGCCCGCAAATATTTTTCTGTAACTTCTGGGGGAGCTTCCCACTAATATATATCCCGAATTAAGTGACTGTAGTTTAAAAACTCTGAGAGATATAGGCATTTTCGATTTTTTAGGGAGGGGGTGTTGGGCGTTCTAGTGGGCGTGGGCGGGATATCAAGGGCGCAATTTGTGGGGCAGGACACCAGCTATCTACATACCAAATTTGGTGGCTCTATCGCTTAAATTGTGGGATATATACACGTGTTATCGATTGGAACTGTCATATATAACGTGTTTTGCGATTACGGGGGCGGGAGGGGGCGTGGCCAAAATTTTTTTCCTGTGATGTATGGAGGAGCATTCTGGTAATATATCTGCCAAATTTGGTGACTCTAGCTTTAAAATTGTTGGGGATATAGCCATTTTCGATTTTTCAGTGCGGGGGCGCTGGAGGGCGTTCTAGTGGGCGTGGCCGGGATATCAAAGGGTCAATCTGTGGGGGAGGTCACCAGCTGTATACATACCAAGTTTGGTGACTCTAGCTTTAAAATTGTGCAAATATGCAACACTTATCGATTTGACCTTTCAGGTTTATCGGTTTTCGCGATTATGGGGGCGGGAGAGGGTGTGGCCAAAAAACTTTTTTTTTAATATTTGGGGGAGCATTCCTGCAATGTATATGCAAAATTTGGTGACTCTAGCTCAAAAACTGTGGGAGATATATGCATATCCGATTTTTGAGAGCGGGGGCGCTGGGGGGCGTTATAGTGGGCGTAGCCGGGATATCAAGGTCGCAATCTTTTTGGGAGGTCACCAGCTATATACATACCAAGTTTGGTGACTCTAGCTTTAAAATTGTGGACTTTAGCAATATGCGATTTTAGGTGTTATCGGTTTGCCACGCCCCCAGTGGGCGGAGCTCAAAATCCTTAACACTTTATCTGACGCGGGTACACACGAGTATATATCCAAAATTTCAAGTCTCTAGCTTCAATAGCGGCGAAAATAATTGCGTTCATACGGACAGACGGACAGACGGACAGACGGACAGACGGACAGACGGACAGACGGACGGACGGACAGCAAGACGGACATTGCACAAAACCAATATACTCTTTTCACTTCGTGAACGAGTATAAAAACTGTTGCAATTGTCGCGCCTACTTAAAGCGGCTGTTGCAGACGCATCTGCAGACGGCAGTTTAAATAAAGCCTGGCTTAATGATATCCGTTGCCAAGGCTCGACTTTGCCGTGGGCTGTAGACCGAAGACCGAAGACTGAAGACTCTCCAGCCAGACACTCCATTGCCCGCCACGGGCCCGGGCACCGCTTTGTGAATGAAAGACAGACGCCTGTAATGATGCTGCTCATGGGCATGCCCAGGGACGAGCTCCAGACAGCGGCTCATTCATGAAGCTCGCCCCAGAGTTGCCTTTTTTTGCGATTCTGTGTGAGCTCTGTAAGTGTGTGTGTTTGTGTGTGCGGCAGTAATCAGTCCACGCAATAAAATTGTTTGCAACTCTGGCCGGGTTCTTTTTTATTGGCATTTTGTTGTTATTGTTGTTGTCTGTGTGGCTGCTTTGAAGTTTGTTGTTTTTTTTTTTGACAGTTTTCGAGGTGTGTGTGCTTTTTTGCGGGCTTTGCCAAGATCTTGTCGTCGTTGCCGACATCGTCGCTTTTCCTGCGTGGCAGTCAGTCAAGAGTCTGTCGAAGTCTCAGCCTCAGCCTCAGACTCAGCCTCAGCCTCAGTTTTAGTCTCATTCTCATTCACATTTGCAGTCGCAGTTTCAATCACAGCCTCAAGACCGTGCCTCAAAACTTGTCAATTAAATTAATTATTGTTTCTGAATTTCATTGTTTATTTTTTTTTTTATGTTTTTATTTATTTTGTTGTGGCTCTTTTAATGCAATGCAAAACTGTTGCATGCCACAACGCAACCAGCAAAGGTCGCTGGCTAAGCCAACACCTAAACACCGTTTTGAGACCGTTTTTTTTTTTTTGCTTTTTTATCTTTTTTCGGCCAGACCTCAAAAGTATGTCAAGCATTTTATACCCGCGTAATTCTTTGTTTAATTAATCGCCAGCCGTTGACATGTGGCTGGTTCCAGTAGAGCAAGCCAGTCTCGAATTCACTGGGGGGTTGATAACAAGGCGAAAATATTTATAGATAGTAGCTGGCCGAATAATTGATACACTTGATGCATTTATTTAAGGAATTTGTCACTGTATTTTAGTAAGTTTGCAATTTTTATAATTCGCGAACGCAATTTTATGCAAATATATTTACAACTAAAAAATACACAAAAAAGTTAACATTATGTAGCAGTATATACTAAGTGCAATACTAGTTGAAAGAATACCCAATTAACAATCGAGATTAAGATAATTCTATCGATATGCAAGTGAGGGGGCACGAGCTTAATAGTACCATCTCTCTCGAAATATCGGCGAGCAAGTGAAGTGGACAAAAGTGAACAAAGAAATTGCGAAAAATGTATTTATAATAAAGTGTTTTGGCAAGGAATTTCAAATTGATAATCAAAGATGAAATAAGTGTAAAAACAATTCACTTGTCGGTACATCTTAGAAAGTGAACTTTATCATTTAAGCACACACAGCGTTTTTCACGTAGACTTTCTGACAAAGTGCGTATACCCTAACTAGGAACTGAACCTAACAAGCCGAAGCCACTGCGATAGCCACTGAAGTGACTCCGCTGCAGAGTGACACATTTTCCGCCCCTGTAGGCGCGATATGCGCATAATTAATGAGCCTTTTATGGTTTATTGAACCGCAACACCAACGGCAACAGCAACAGCAACAGAAACGGCTAAGGCAACGGCAACGGGAATGGCAACACGAAAAAGTCATGGCTATATGGAAGTTGGTAAGTTGGAAGTTGATAAGGTGCCCACAAGCAGCGGGTTGCGCTTGGCTAACTCCTGACAACAAGCAACAGCCAAAAGACAAGAGACATGAGAGAAGAGACATGGGACATCAGAGAGCGACAACGCACTTGACTTGAAAATTTATGTAGCCGCCTTTATGGTTATTACTTGTAGTTTTGGGCCCACAGCTGTGCCTGCTTCTGGTCGGGAACAACAGTTCTCTGTGCTCGGGGCCCATTAGTTAGGCCCAAGCGACGCCAGACAAAGCTGCTCTAATTGCTTAATGTGACTTCCTCTCTCTCTCTCTCTCTGTCTCACTCTCATTTTGCTTAATTTCACACTCTCTGGCTCAGATTCTCTGATTTAGTACACATAACTCCTACGAGCCATTTAAATTAATAAGTTGCCAGAGCGCAGCGAATGATAATCAAAAATTTTTATCAGCATCTGAACTGCGCTTAATGAGAACTTGGAGTACCCAAAAGCTACCCCCATTTGTTATTTGCGAGAATTTTGAATTTTAATTTCAAGTGTTTTCAGAAATTAATTTCAACACACAAAACAACAACAAACCGCAACCCTTAACCCCGAACAGAGCCCACAATTGTGGGCGGGCGGGCGCTTGCAGGGCAGATAGCGTCGATTGTTGTTGCCTTTTGTTGCTGCTCATCATCATCATTTTATTTCATTTTATTTTTCCATAAATAAACTGCGTTGATTGTCGTCTGGGCTACCCCCTTTAACCCTTGCCCTCGGTTACGGCCAGCCCCTTGAGTGCTTTTAAGCTGATGTTGTTGCGTTGATAAAACTGCAGACGCAACTCAAACATGGGCAGGTCCTGGTAACGTTAACGGTAACGGTACCGCTACCAGCTCCAGTTTACGGTTACGCTTCGTATCTTTCAAATTGTTGCCAGTCGCTTTCTGCTGATTGTTGATGGGCAGCTGGGCGGGGGCGTGGCACTCGCATGTGTGCTTAACAGACCGTTTGCCATTTTTGCATATACACACCAACACACACGCACACGCACACACACACCACGCACTGATTATATGGCGCCCACTCACACACACACACACACACACACATGCTTACATACATTTAATTGACTGTGGACATGTTGGCTGTGGTGGGTTTATGGACGCAGCGGTGCGGGGGGTCTGAGGTTTTGGGTTCGGCACTGTGATTCTTGAGGTTTCTGTGCGGTTAAGTTTAAATACTCGACAGCCATCAACAGCGCATAAAACATTTAACAATATTATTATGTATAATGTTAAAGTGAATGCCAGAACTGAGTGCCGAGCTATGTGCGAATGAGTGCTGAATGGTGCTTAAAATATCATTGCATATTCACAGGCGCCGACTAACCCACAAGGGTTTCCAGTAGTGGGTCAGCCAACTGAGTTACATCCGATAACACTGCTTGAATTGTTGTGAATGCCGAATTTGTTTTAGTTATAAATAATAGATTTGATGAATTATCCTTGCAAAGATGTGTACATATTTTTGTCTAATAGTTTCTCTGTTAAATCCAATTAATTGATATATACTATTATCGATAACTTTCGATAACAGAGAGACTTCAATCGATTGTAGAAAATCGTTTGCCCATTTATTAATGATGCCTACAATTTTATAATAGTCAATCATTTTGGGTAAGAATTAGATTTGCGGCACGTCATCAGCACGCAGCAGGCAGTAATGAAGCATTCACACTTACCACCCCCTCCCCTCCTCCACACTCCCCGCACCCGCACCCGACATCAAAGAGCGCTGCCGCCAAGGATGCCCTCAGCAGCAGCCGGGCAGCAAATTTACCAAGTTCAAGTGAGTCCAACGCAATTGCCTTACGCACGTACGCAGCTCACTCATCTTCAGCTCGCATCTATACAGTCTTCTGCTGCGTCTGCCCTCCCTCTTTCTCGCTTTGGCTTCTTTTTTTTTGTTTTTTTTTTTGGACCGCAACGCAACCTTAGACAGGAAGGCTGGCGTTGACGTCAGTGACAGTCGCGCCAAGAAGAGGCCTTTAGCAACACGTAAAAATTAAAACACCAACGCACATTTTTTTTTATGAGTCGCATACAGCCATCCATCCATCCATCCATCCAGTGAACAATCCAACAATGTGTATTGCATTTTGCTTATAATCTTTTTTTTTTTTTTTTTGGTTTAGGTGGCGGGGGTTAGGGGCTGGGGAACGAATTGTATTGAGTGCCACTAAAAATGTTGAGAAATGTGCGAGTGCCAATGCTGCGACATACATATATAGATACACATATATACAGATATATATATATGTATATGTATATATAAAACGCGGCAAAACCCAACGCATCAATGTTCTCGTTGTTGTTGTTGTTGCTGTTGTCCGCGTCCAAAGTCAACGTTCCTTCTGTGGCAGCACGCACGTTTTTTTTTGTGTGTGTGTGTGTTTTTTTTCATTCAAACGTATGACATGGACGGACGCTGCCGGTTCGCTTTTTTCATTTAACGTATCAGCGCTCATCGTTGACAACAGCGCACGAATGAATGGCCCAAGCCCATGCCCAGATTCAAACCCAAGCCCACTGCCAGTTCCAATCCCATGGACATGGAGCAGTAGCTAAAGGCGAGGGCGAACGCTGTCGTCGTCGTCGCACAGCCGCAAACCAAACCGTTGATCACGTTTGGCGCAGGCTTCCGGTTAATGCGAGACGGGCCAAGTCATAGGAGCTGTACAGAGCGGAGAGCTCAGCTCTGAGTCGTTATCACTGGCTGCCTTTGGTCATACAACAACTGACGACCGACAACCGACGACTGTCGACTGATGACTGAGTACTTGGGACTGCGGACGACGGACTGGGGACTGGGGACAGACGACAGACGACTGACGACTGACGACGCCCGCGCACGTTGACGGATCGCAACGCACGCGCGTCTCCATTGCCAAGTGTAAGAAATTAAAACGTTCCCAACTTGGACTTTGTTTGGCCTGCTACGTGTTTGGCAACCGGCAACGGCAACAGCAACAGCAACGGCAACGACAACGACGATCCTCAATTTATTTATTGTATTTTTCTAGCTAGCTTCGAAACACAGGGGGGAAGTCATAAATTATGTAACTACCACCGCCCCCATATTCCCGCAGTCAATCCGAGAGACGCTCAATCTTCGGCCGCGTCTTCGAGGAGCTGTTCTTTTATGAGCTGTTGCTCTGCTTTCTGGTAATTGCAGCTGCACGCCTTCTTATCAGTTGGGGTCACAATTGGGCAGCTCGTAAATGTGTTTGTGTGTTGCTTTTGTTCTGGTTTTTGTTCTTGTTCTTATTTTTGCTGTTTTTTGTTTTGTTTTTTACGACACACGACGCGAGTTGTCTATTGCTCACAATGAACTCGAGATTCAGATACAAATGTATCTGTGGCGTTTGCCACGCTCGCGACTGATAAACAAGCGCTGCAAATATGCAAAACAGACAACTCTCTGACGACTTTAAGGCCTGATAAGACGCGCACAAATACAAATGCAAACAAAACAACAGCGAAAACAGGCAAAAAAAAAAACACACACATTTAACAAGTTGCACAAAACATTTGCAGGGGGCGCGGGGGGGTGGTTGGAGGCGACTGTCAAACAACTTAAAGTCTCATTTATCATGTGGTGTGCTGCGGGGTGTGTGTCTGTGTGTGTTTGCAAACTTTAAAGGAAACTCAAAAATATGACAAAGAATGAAAAATGTATGCAGAAAAAAAAATACTTTGGTGAAAATAATTTTTGCATAATTTGTGAAGGTTGTTTGAAGGCAGCTGAGCTGTGGGGCTGTGGTGAAGTAAATGAGACATAAGTACTTAAACAGAGCCAAGACATGACCTACAGCAAGCTGATCAACAAGTGGCAAACACCCACAACACACACACACACACCAACACACACACACACATGCACAGAGCTATAAAAATGAATCGCAGACTGGCAGCAAACGATGAGAAATCCATAAGTCAATTTTCAAAAATTATGCAAAATTATTTAAATTGCACAAGAACGTAGCCAAAAATTCAACAGGAGCAGAGAGCAAGAATCCGAGAGAGAGAGAGAGAGAATGAAAGAGAAGGAGAGAGGAACACTTGCTCTCTTTCTTTCACTCTCCGTAGTGCTCCCCGCGTCTTTTGCTCTGCATGCAAATGCCAAGCGGAAATGGCAAACAAACCATAATGTGCCGACGACGCGTCGCTGCCGGCGTCGACTTCAGCGCATAAGCAACAACTTCCGCTGTCGACGCTGGCGTCAACGTCAACATCATTTGTGCCAAAATGAAGTTCTTCTGTTCATGCTGCTGTTGTTGTTGTTATTGTTGTTGCTGCTGCTGCTGCTGCTGGCCTGGTGAGTAGACAAAATCGTATGCAAATCAGTCGCCGCTGTGGCAGGCAAAAGTTCAGCGTACGCTTAACTTTCAACCAACAAAACTGGGCATGCCTCTGCCCCCACAACACCCCACCCCACCCCATCCCGCCCCGCAGCAGCAGAACTTTGACGCCCCGCGCAGGAGAAGCGCGCATGAGCGCCGACATTGTCTGCCTCATTTGCGCCAATTTTTTACATAAAAATCGGAGTGCAAAATAAAAAAAGTTGACGCCTCAGCAAAACCAACCGGCACCCCGCAGCCCTGTCCACCCCCTCAGTTCGACTCTCTCCGTTCGTGCCACATTTACATTTTTTACTGCTGTTGAACTTATTTTCGCATTTTGTTGGTTACTCTCGCTGTGTGTGTGTGTGTGTGTGTGTTTGTGTGTATTTGTTTTTGTTTTCTTTTATTTTTTTTTTACATCGATTTTGCATAATTTTTCAAGGTCGTCAGTCGACGGCGGGTGTTGCATACATTAGCATGTTGCCGACGTTGCAAGGCGCCCGCTGCGAGTTGACGGTTTGTGCAACCAACTCGGTAGCTGCTTTTGGCCGCAGTAAAAGTTGTTGCCACAGTTTGCGCATAGTTGGCATATTAAGCAAATGTTATGTTCAGCTCAGTTTGTTGATTCGCAGTGATTTGCGGCCTGAGCCGGGCCGGGCCGGGCCGGGCCAGGAAGGTGTCACGACGACTGTTGCCTGCTCACCTGCCCCCGTGGAGGATGTGTCGAGTCGGCTTTGAATGCAAAAAAAAGTGAAGCAACAGTTTTAAAGGATAACACAGTTATATTGAATAGTTGAGCCAGAGCACGTACAGGGTTTTCGTGTCGAGACTATTTTTACCTTAAACTCCAAGGATTCGACTACATCAAAAGTATACAAAAAAAATACATAATTGTTGAGCTTAACTATAGGGTAAAGATAAATTAGTAACAATAATTACACAGTAATTATAATTTTAATTATGCAACAGAATATTAAGCATTCGATTAGATATTATATCATTGGTGAGATCTGATGAAAAACAAACAAGTTTGTCATTAGAAATTTATATATTTATCTGGCATAAATTAAAGACCAATTTATAAATATTAAACATACTCTATTCAAATAAATGATATACCATTAGAAATCTTCGATCTCTTTAATGTAGTCAAATTAACAAATATTTTCCGTTTTTTCTCACATAAATTCAATACTGTTTATTTAGTTTTTGTTTTTTTTAATATAATTCCGATTTGATTTGCAGTGCAAAGTGGTTGTTCTTGCGTTTCGCATGTGGTTGCCTGTGGTTGTTCAGGCTACATTTCGAAAACCACTTTGATCGCCAGGTGCGCATTGAAGTTGTTCTGGTTCTCCTTGTTGCTGGCGCTTGTCGCTAGTAATCTCTGTTGTTGTTGTTGTTGTTGTTGTATGTGTTGTTGTTGTTATTGTTGCTGGTGTTGCCTGCGATTAGAACCGAAAGCGCAAAAATGTTTTGGAACCTTGTTAAATGTCACCATTCGGTATGCGACCTGAAATTGATAAATCGCCCCAAAATGCGTGTGCGTTAAGCGTCGTCAAGATCGGCAGCTAATTTGCGATATATCTCTTGCAATTTGTGGGCCTTGAGATTGAATCACAAGCGCAAACTGTACCGCAGCAACTGGTTCTGCAGAGCGAACCAGTTAATTGAGTTTTTACGCGCTGCACTTCTAACTGCAATTTCTCTGCCTTGACAAAATGTTATTAATTGGGCCGAGGACAATGCGCCCGTCCAGTGGGCTTTCGGTTTTTGAATTGCGTGCGATTTCCAAAGCAGCCAAGTGCTAATAATTGGTCGCCAATATTGGCTCTAAAAAGCAGACAATGGGCCGCGCCAGATGATTATCGATCAGCGTGAAACCGATAGCCCAAAAAGAGAAGCAGGACTAACCCGACTGGGACGCAGCTTGACCAAAACAAAACAAAACAAAACGGAACCCAAAAGAAAAGGAGACACGTCTGCCCGGCAGCGTAACTAAATAATTTGTGTACCTGTATTTTGGAGTGTGTGTGTGTGTGCGAGTGTGTGTGTCCTGGCCAATACAAGGTGTCTGCGGCGTCTGTGCTACCCTGTGCTGCGAGTCGCAGCTCAGTGGCAGCATTTACCTTTGTCAGCGATCAACTGAGCGCGTAAATGCCATAAAAATTGTTTCAGCCACGGTAATTAGTTGTTGTCCTGCCGATGACGTTGGCGATCCCGTTCGCAGCCGCAGCCGCAGTCGCAGTTGCAGTTGCATTTGCAGCCGTGGCAAGGTGTTCTTTTTTTTTTTTTATGTTAGCCCTGCGGCCAGTCATGGCTGCGATCGCGGCTGTAATTCATTAACGCTTCGTTGGGTCGCTGACACGGCGAGAAAGTATGCGACTTTTTATCCATCTCTGTTGTTATCAAGGGTGCAGCACGGCAACTGCGGCAGCTGCAATTGGTGGCAGGTTCAAGGCTGCCAGCTAGCTAACTAACCAAAAACGAAAGAGGCTAAAATGGGAAACTGAACTCTATTTTCTTCAATTAAAAACTCATCTGGCATTTATTTATGGAATCTTGCAGAACACAAATTTGTGAAATTGTTGTTCATTTCAAGACTGATCAGTTTTCTGGGTTTTTCGGAGATGTTACCAAAATTCCAATGAAAATCGAAAACGCTGTCAACATTGGCCAGTGCGAGACTTGGAATTGTCGTGTTAGACTTTCAGGCATTTCGATGTGCAGCGCCAAAGATTTCATGCTATTTATGAAGAGCAAACAGGCAGAGAACTGAGGAAAGGGCGTGCAAACAGTAATAAAAACATGACGACGACGACAACAACAACAACAACATGATTGTACAGCAATTGAAACAGGCCCAAGAGAAGACCATCGAGCATAGACCAAAACCAAACGTGGCTGCGAGTTGCGTCGACGTAAAAGGTCAACAATTACTTGGCTGACTGTCTGTTTGTCTGTCTGACTGACGAATTGTTTGGCCTGTCTAAACTTTGGCTACCAAAGAGTCTAGCTCGACCACAGCGAAGACATCGACAGACATTGACGTCGACAAACAAGGCCCAAACAATTGTCAACGCTCTGAACGAGCGTTTAGAGCAAATTGTGGGCCATGTTGTAAGTCTGTAAGCCTGCTAGTCCCAACTCCACACTGGCGCAGTCAGTTGCCAGGCACGCACATGTAAACATCAATAAATCAATTAGGCAAGCATTGCCAATACAAGCAAAGTGAATGCTCAGTTCAACGTCGAACTGGAGAGGAGCTGATTGCCACAGCTGCCACAGCTGGCTGAGGAATTCAGCGCCAATCGCCGTCAACAAAAGTGTGACAATATTTCCATGAAATTGTTCATTAACCGCTTGGCACACATTGCACTTGGCCATCGCCTGCCCATAGTCCACGCTCCACGTTCCACACTCCATTCTCCATTCTCCGTTCTCCATTCTCCATTCTCCTGCTGCTGCTGCTGCTAACAATTTCTGGCAACTGGGATGCACACTAATTGGTTGCGCCAACAGGCTGCCCCATCCTCAGCGCCATCCTCTCGCTGCTGCATTTCTTCGGAAGCTGCATAGCTCACGTTTGTCCGACAATTCAACGGAAGTCTCTGCCTCACTTTTTTCCATTTGTGGGTCGCTGCGCTGTGGCAAGGTGTGAAGATTAGTGCGCCCCAAAACTTATAGACTGATGCCACAAATAGTCAATGCTCAATGTCGATACACTTGCAAGAATTCTTGGAATTCTACCGAGCAAAGCGTTCTTCAAAAAAAAAGTAAATAAATAAACTGTGAAATGTCGCTGGTATTTGCAGACTGAGTGGCGGGAGAACTGTCTGTCTGTGGGCCTGAGAATCAGTTAAGAAGCCTACGAATTGGCTCGCTTAGCAGGCGCCCTGTGAGACAAACGGAAGCATTTTCTTATTGGTAAAAGGTTCTGCAGAAAAGAAATATATATAAGTGACCACCCAAGATTTTTGTTTAGATCGAGTAGATAGATGGTAAAGCTAATTAACAAACTGAAGTTTAAAGACAAACTCATATGGATTAAAACTGAAAACTATTTGGTACAGAATCCAACTGGGGGCACTAAGACTTTTATGACTTTATCAACTAAATTGTTTGTTCTGATCAAAAATGGGAATATCCTGCGCCTGCATAATGAATACTATTTGCCCTATTCTGAATTCTGCCGCATTCGTTGGCTTAAACCCCTTTTTCGGCGTATTTAGCTCGCGCGGTCCATCAATGCTCTGTCGCAGACTTCACGCCTGTTGTCCGAATTTGACACATTTATCACTGCAAGTGGGTCCCATTCTGCACTGGGCATAATAGTATGCGATTAGTGTTCAATAATAGTCACGCCCTTTTGTTGCAATACGAACGCCTTGTCGCCTTACACCTTCCACCCAGCAAAATGTTTCGGAATCAAAGCACAAAATGACAGCCGCAAAAATTATAACAAAACTTCTGGCTATGGAATGGGGCTGCCCGACAGACTGGGACTGGCGGGAGCGGGGGGTAGCTGTGTTCGTTTTGCCAACATTTTCAACCAATCAAGCGGGGCCAAAATCAGACAGGCCAGAACAGAACAGAGCCGGCCGGGCAACAGCGCGAACAACAGCGAGCGACAACAACAACATGTGTTGCACATTCTGCGCGCTCGTATTCCCATATGCCCCTGGGCCGCAGCCACAGTTGTTGCCGTTGTTGCCGTTTGAGTTAGAGTTGGAGTTGGAGTTGGAGTCGCCGCTGACATGTGGTAACGCGGTTTTGGTTTTGGTTTTGGTTTCAGCGCGGTCTTGTAATGCGTATTCAATGTTCCCGGACAGATTGGCAGACAGACAGGCTGACGGGCCAAGTCCTCCTGCCTGACCCCCAAATGGCGCAGGACACACGCGTTGCTACGCTTGTTGCTGTTGTTGTTATTGTTGTTGCTGCTGCTGCTGTTGTAGAATTTTCCACATTATGCGACGTTCGTTGTGTGTGGCATGTAGCCTTTGATTGAGTTTGAGTTTGAGTTTGAGTTTGCCTGCCGCCAGCTTTTCACGACGCGTTTTTGACATTTCTCTTCGCTGTGTGGGTTTTCCTCCACTTTTTTGTTTTTTTTTTACTTCTGATTTTGCTATTCCCTGTTCGAACAACTTTGAAGCGTGTTAAAATGTTTGATTTTGTCCGAATGTCATTTACAGCTGTTTCTCTATGTCGGTTTCAAAATTTCTGACGTGCGCAATTTTGTGATGGATGTTGTTTTGCCATTGCCACACAACTTGTGGCTTATCAAAGTGGACGGTGGCAAACCTTTTGAGCTAAAATGAACTTGCGAGAATCGCATAGGAGGGCGCAACTGGAAGCATGTTAAAAGTGATTGCGAATTTCAAGCGCATACGTTTCATAAATTCCCTTTTGAGGTATAATGAACTGGGCAACTTGTTCGATAAACTGAAAGGACCCACCATAAATTGCAGATCCTTTGTGCTGCTCTGTTTTGCATGTTTGCGTCGCCTTTTGAAGTGGCTGCGCTAATGTTGCGCCCAATGAACTGCAGTTATTGGCTGGCCACAGTTTGGCTGCGTTTCTAGCGTTAATTTACGACAAGTCCTTTGGTCATGGGTCCTGAACTCTGTGTCCTGCTATGTCCGCCCCGCCTCTCGCACTCGCACTCGCCATCGCCATCGCACTCGCCCTCGCCCTCTCTCTTGCTTGCCACATGCGTAGCCGTTCGCTGGGATTATGGTCCGAAAATGCACTGCAGGATTGCAGGCTGTCGCCGAGCTGAGCCGAGCCGAGCTGAGTGCGCCTGAGTGCCACCTGATGTTCGTGGTCGATAACGATTTATGACACCAACAGCTACACACAAAGCAGCAGTAGCAGCCACAACAACGACAGCCTGACAGACGGTTGCTGCTGTTGTTGTCAGTTTGACATTGCGCCTGTCGTTGGGTTCCGTTTTGGCTTTGACATTTCCACCACAATTTGCTGTCGTGTGAGTCGAGAAGGATATGCGAGCGAACGAATGTCGCGGCTTAGATGCTTATCGGGAGTCAATGCAGGCAGGACAGGACAGAACAGGACAGGACAACAGGGAGAAGAACAGGCTGGGAACAGACAGGTACAGGACAGATACAAAACGGAAGTCTATGGCCAAACGGCTTAGCCATGTTTTAAGCCTTGACTTTAGACCCATTTCCCTGGCTGTGTCTCTGCCACTATTTAATCGGCTTGAGGTTAGTCTGAAGGTTAAGCAGGTGTATCTTAAGGTATTTAGCAACAACTTACATTGTTATTCAATAATTTAATATAGCTTATAAGCGGCTTGTCGGGGCATTCCATATCCATATATATTGCCATATATATGCCATATAACCAACTGGCAGCAAATAATTTTTAACCTTATCTTCAGTTACCGTCTGACAATCGTATGGAAAATTCTTTTTCAAAACAAGTTTTACCCGTTTCTCAGCTGTTCTCTCGCCCCACTGTGTGTTCTGTGCGGTTTCGTGTGGGCACGAACGGGCCGAAGGGGGCAAAGGGGTTGTGCAAAAAATATACAAAACAAAAACCTGAACGCGCTTTAACTAAGGTGATTTATAATGGAAAACATGAAAAGCTATATGCATGCCAGGGGAATTTTCTAGCTGGAAAAAGTCACAAATATTTTAGCGGCTTAATTAAAAAGCATAAATTACAGTGCTCGACATATTAGGCTGACATTTTTTTGTATATACAAATTTATTTTTATTTTTGTTTTTGTTTTTTTCGTTTTGCCCCAGCATTGCCATAATTTTTTTCCACATTTTCCGACAGTTTTTTCCGTTGCTGTGTTTTTTTTTTTATGTCTCAATTTTTTCGAACAGCAGGTGCAAAAATGTACGCGCCCAGACTTAACCTAAACCTAAACCATAACCCTAACCCTAACCCTTTTTTTCGGGTACTACAATTTGCCACGCTGCCAATTCTCTGACCCCCCCAGGCACTATAATTAACAGCTGTTGGCTGTTCGGAGGGTGGTGCTGGTGGTGCTGGTGGTGCTTTTGGTGGTGGTCGTACAAAATTTTCGAGTGAATTTCTTTGGCTCTTCTTCTTGTGGTTCGGCGACTGGCGACTGCAGCGTAAAATTATGCAAATTTCTTTGTTGCTTTGCGTGTCAATAAACAATTTTTGACCTACATAATTATGCCAAATGCCGTGCCATAAAATCTCTAAGCTCGAGACCAAAAAGGAAGCCAGCAAGTGGCATAATTATTTAAATTATGAAGGACGCCGCTTCAAGGGACGAGGACAACACGACGCGTGTTCCTCGAGTGCCTCAAATGGCAGTGGCAGCACCTCAGCGCCCAAGCCAGGCGCAAAAAAATGCAAATCGACTTAGTTCCGGCCCAGCTTCTATGCACAATATATGTATATTCGGGATAATCCTGCGTCTGGGCTCATTTGCATAATTATTGGTCAAATATAGCAAGAGCAACTTCGATCTGGCCTAACCCCAGTCTGGTACCCGTCGGCAACGGCGGCGTCTAACGATCCGTTTGATCGCCCAGCGCTGCAGCTGATCAGTCTCAGGACATGATACCAAAAAAAAACAACACAAAACTAAATTTTTATATATATGTGTGTGTGTGTGTGTTTAATCGAAATACCTGCAGAGGGCCACGAAATTTATGGGCCAGGCTGACATGCGTGCAACAGTCAACGAATTTGGTATGCCCGGATGAGGGGAGTAGAGGGGGTAGAGTGAGAGGCCCGCCACTTGCACTGGCTTTCTAGCTGCGCACCTTTCTCCCGGTTGGACACTTTTATCCATTATGTTTCCTCCAGTTTCTGGCCGAGTTGTCAATAAATTTTAGTCTCGGCGCGGCTTTTTTTCTATTTTGTTTTTATTGTAATCGCAGCCCTGGGTTCCAGATTTGTTTGTAATGAGTCGCCGTCGTCCGAGCCGTGGACCGTCGATAAAGTCTTCATTGATTTGTGACCTCTAATAATAGCGTTTAGCCGAGCTGTACCAGATAGCATTGACCTTTTCGGGGCCCCCTTCCCAGCGTGTTGAAAACAACATCTAAGGGTTGCGACCGACGCAAATGCAACTGATCCCAGCGGATCCCAAAAGGAACCCGAACGGAACCCAACCGAACCCAACAGACTCTCTTTATTTAATTATGTATTTGGGCCTCTCTGCGCGAGCGCTCCTTGACTACAATTTCTACAAGTTGGCCAGCAGGTGTGTCTTCGCTGTAACCACTTATGAGTCGCCCTATCAATTAGCAAGCTGCGGTTGGCTACTCGCTGTATTAGTCTCTGAGTCAGCGACTTGGAGCGTGAATCATTCCACGAGTGCAAAATTTAAACGTTTACTTCCAGCTATCAATAGACGTTTTGATAAATGAGCCAAGATGTGATGTTGTTTTTTCTATTTACTATTTTTTTCTTTCTCTCTTGTTGGTCAAGACGACTCGTCGTCGAAAGCAACTAAAAATTCAACAATCAAATTGGCCGTCAGCTATGGGCCAAGCAAATACAAAACTTTAAGCATTCCGATTCAACTGTAGAGTATTAAAGCTGTAATGCTCTAGGGTATATATATATATATGCATAGGAAAAACCCGACGAAATTGCTTACATAATCGGGAAAAGTCAAAAGGTGCTTTAAGTAAATTAGAATTGATTTATATGTACATATTAAGTAAATATATATATATATGTTTCTGTTTCTGTCTTCTTTCTTCGATCGTGGCCTACTGGATTACAAAATCAATTGACCCTTTCCACAATTGGCAGCGAGTTTTGGTTTTGGCACTAGACAGTTCAAGCCAAATCAAAGTATGCTGCCCATCTTGGCTTAGTCCGGCTTGTAGTTAATGATAGCTCCGCGTAGATGCCGCGACTGCTTGTTTGCTAATCAAAGATCGCAGCTTCTTGAAAATTGTTAGCAATGGTTTGCTTTGGACGCTCGAGTACCGTAAACTATTTGTCCAAGTTTCAACTACAAGAGATTTGCGGTCTTTCCGACTTTTGGGTCTTGCCCCATCTCTCTGGCCTAGTCGTCCCCGCGCGCTCCGACTGCCTCTTTTTAGAGTCTTGACGTCATCGCCATCTCTTTTGGGTGCTATCTGCGCGAAATCAAATGCCATCGACGTCGTCGTCGTCGTTGTTTTAGTCCGTCGTCAAGCACAAAACTTTCGATCGAATTTTATGTATTTATTTCAACCAAAAAAACAAAACAAAAATAAATAAACGACGCAAAAACAAAGCCAAGCCAAGCCAGACAACGGCCAGCGGCAACGCATCACCAACAACAGCAACATCAACAAAAAGCAACAACACCAACAGCAGCAACAACAACGCAGACAACAACAACTTGACTGGAAACCTGAAATGTCTCAACACTTGGACCCCCACCGAACACCGGCCAGCAGCAACAGCAACAGCAACAGCAGCAGCCGCAGCAGCGGCAACCGATCGCCCCGATCGAAGCGTGCAATCGTCTTACACACACACATACACACACACACAGACACACACACACACGAGGCGCGTTTCTAGCCGCGCCAAAGTAAAGGTCTACCGGTGGACATAAATTTAGCTGTAATGCGACAGGTGTATTTTTTATCTATGGAGCGGCATAAAACGAGCGTCGCGTCTGAAACCAACAACAGCCGCAGTCGCTGCCGCTGTTTCAGTCGCTGCCAGCGTCACATTTTGCTGCGCATGTGCAACGCATTCAAACTTTGATATAATATAAAAGTTTTTGTATTGCTTAGCTGGGCTGTTGTTGTTGTTGTTGTTTTATAAACAATTTCAATGCTAAAACTGAAATAAATTCTTGATGGCAACTTTTGACAGGCGCCGCAAGTGGCTTCAACTAGAAGCTAATGCGCTGCCCGAGACAGCCAGGCGCGATGTTCATCGCAAACAGCTTTAAGCCGCTTGCAGTTTTCATTATTTGCCTTCAATATAGTCGTTGATTGAAGCGTATTTCGAATGGCTTCCGTGATGGCTTTAAATTCCAGTTATTGCATAACCATTTGTGACTGACCGCCCCCAAGGACAGCCAGCCAGACCGCTCTTCCCGCTCTTTCTCTATCACTTTGAGACGTGTGATAAGCAGGTGGGCAATTACTTGGGAAATGAGTTTCAATAAAATAGTTTAGTTAGAAAACGCACAATTCAGCATAAATCATTTATCTAGAAATTCAATTCTGTAAAAGTTATGAAAGTTAAATATTTAAAAAACAGCGTTTATCTAAACTAAAATTACATTTTTAGCTTCCAGTTTCGACAAACATAAATTTGACATACAAATTCAGAAGTTAATGATAACTAATGTATTCTGCATGAAAATCGTTTTAGTTTTAACAAATTTGTGGGTGTTTTAACTCCAGAAAGTGTATATTTAAGGGACTTGTGAGGGTTTGCAAGTCAACTCGAGTTCTCCCACCCCCAAAAACCAAATGCTGTGTTCTACAAAACAGCAAATAGCCCAAACTCACAACCACTTCTCATATTTGAACATATGCGATTTACACGCTGACAATAATTAACCATAGCAAAAATAAAAAGATGAATAGAAAAAGGAGAAAAAAAAAAACTCAACGCCCCGGCTACTTAGCAGTATTGGCTCTGTCACAGTAGCAGCCACGTCAACGACATATGTCCAATATAAAACCACCACCGATGCACACCACATGTGTGTGTGTGTGTGTGTGTGAGTTCGTGATAATGGCTTATGGTGAGCGAAGAAAAAACCCAAAAGTAAACACACACAATTTGCGATTTTTATTTGCAATCAATCATAAAATAAACTGCCTGTCCGATTGTCTGGCTGGCCGGAATGTCTCTTTGGAGCAGGCTGCGCCCAAAATCGAACAAAAGGGGCGCGCGTGAAAATGCGACTAAGGCGTGGAAGTGCGGATTACCGCAGTTCGCAGCATGTGATCGATCGCCTGACCGGGACCAGGAGCAGCATCAGCATCAGTAGCAGCAGGAGCGGGGGGTAGCGGCAGCAATAGAGGCCGCCTGTGACACGTTTTGCTGCTTAAGCCAGAAGATGCAACCACAATGCTGGCGGCACAGGAAGTGTGGGTTGTTCTCGTCGCGGCTATTGTGGCCGAAAAGACGCCAAGACGAGCCGCGCCTGGCCGCGACATGCAAATGCGGCTTAATTAACTTGTTGCACGTCGCCTCAGTTCGCGACGACAACAGCGACACGCATGCGCAGGCTGCAGGCAGCTCCTGGCTAGTGGCTCCTGGCTCCTGGCTCCCAGGCCAGCGGGTTCATTCCTGTCTCAAATTGAGCCAAAGCGAACACAACACGGCCGCCAAATCAGCGCCAAATTGAAGGCGGCCGCACAAGGTGCCATCCAGCAACGCTGGCTCCAGCGCGCCAATCCTCCAACTAATTTCGCAAAGCGTTGCCACCGCTGCCTGATTTGCATTTGGCGCCAGGCATTGCCTTTTGTTTTGTTTTTGTTTTTAATTAATTCGATATCACAGCAGCATTTTTTTCGAGCTACCGGTCTTTACTTGAGCTACCCTTTTGGCAAACAGCAAACAGATCCGCCAGGGAACAACCTGGCAGGCCATTTGCATTTGGACAGGCAGCCAGAGCAGAGCAGAGCAGACAGTCGGACAGACACTCGAACGGTCATCGATACGAATTTCGGCATACGAATTTCATTCAGAAATAATTTTTTATGTCCAAATGTTGTGAGTTGATGGCGGGTCTGCTGCAGTTGTTGCTGCTGCTGCTGATGCTGCTGCTGCTGTTTTGGTCTTATCCTTTTAAACTTAATTTGCATAAACGGCATGAAATAAAATCAACAGTTGCAGAATCAACAGACAACCGTACGACACTCGCACCGGGTCCGGCCGACAGGTAGCAAAAACCTGACCATTCTAAAAAGAAAGAACAAAAATATGCATGATAATAAAAATAAAAACGTGTCGCATGGCGACAGATAAAACGGTTCGGGAGTAAATAACAGGCTCAGATTGCAGTTGTTGCCGCTACTGTTGGCTCCCCGATATGCCAGAGAGTTATGTGTGAAAGCTTTTTGGTAGCCGCTCTATAAAGCTGAGAAATCGCACAACTCAATAAACAACGGTTGATTAGAGAACGTATTTAAATTGAACTAAACTAAACTAAACTACCTGATGGGAAAACCCCATCTTTCATCACTCCTCAACATGGTCTCAATCTGTTTAAGGATTTTCACAGCCTCAAGACCCGCTCTCAAGATTAGCAATTAGCAAATCTCTTGGCAGGCACAGCGTCCACCACCGGCTCCTGCTTGTGTGCTACTGTGTATCCTCGCAGCATGTGGCTGGTTTCTGCCTCTTAATTTGCAGCATTAACACTTTTTTGCTAGCCATAATCCTGGCACTTTTGCCACCAAAACATCGGGCATTAACATTGCCGCCGCTGCAGAGGCAGCCTATTATTGGACCCTTGGCCTATTCACAATGATCAATCAGGCGCATGTCAGACGACAAACGGCAGGACAGTGCCGGCCAGGACGGACGCGCCGGCACCGCAGGAGGGCGTGCAAAAGACACGATCACGCCTCTTAAACGCATTACGAGTGCGCAGACCACAAGACGATGATGAGGTTGCAATGCCAATTAGGCAGCGTGACCGAGCACCGATCGGGAGCGGGAAGCGAGGACGAGCCAGCGGGCTAATGTGTCAATTATGTGGCTTTCAGTTGCGGAGACAAATGAGCCGATAATATGGGAAAATTGTTGCATCCAGCAAAATAAGAAAATGAAAAAAAAAATAAACAACACAAAAAGAAAAGAGAAACAGAATCAAATCAAAATAATGTCGAGGAGAGACAGCACTAATTCAAATGTTCTCCACATATATCTCTATCGGTCGTCTGGCTGGACACAACAACAAAACGATCTTTACTTATCAATCTGCCGATCTAACGCTTACATTTCCATAGTCATTAAGTTGAGAACGGTCAACAGCAACAGGTTTGCCAGATCTTCCCAAAAATCATGCTCGATTTCCACGAAATTAATTTTCTCATGATTCACTTTCGTACGGCGACGACCAAAAATCAAAAAAAAAACAAATATATAAAAAACGAGAGTTGGGCAACGAATTTTCTATGTCTCTAATTGAAATTGATTGCCGAAAGATGAATGTAAAAAAAAAAGAGCTTCGACAGATCTATTTAAAGGGGGACTGTTTTGTGTGCAACAATTGTGCGAAGCCCGCGCCGTGGCACTTTTAATTTCTATTATGTCAAGGAAGTTGCATTTAATCAGTTGTACACCAAAAAATATTGTCAGACACACACACACACGACACACACACTGCCAAGCAGCTGGCAAATCAGCGCGTATCTGTGAGATACATAAAATATTGCAAGGCAGCACGCTAATTTTGTTCGCGTGTTTCCTCAAGTGGCAGCCACTATGCCACTTGCGGCGCGGCAATCGCATAAATACGAATAGCTCGTCGCTAGCTCCCCGCCCATCCCCCCCAACATACCCGTTAGCCGTTGGCTTTGGCTGCAATTTCCCGCTGCGCTTTGTTTGCTCATTGGGCGCATCCGTTGCCGGTCGTCCGCCTGGTCGCCTGGTCTGCAGCTACGTCTTGGGCTTGGACTATCAGTGCTCATTGTTGTGTCAATTGTCGTGGTTGCACTGCACTGTTGTTGTTGTTGTTATTGTTATTGTTGTTGCTGTTGCTGTTGCTGCTGCTGCTGTTATTTGTCATTTGCCGTGCAAAAGCGCAAATCTCAGACATTGCACTTTATCAAGTCATAGGGAAAGATCGGAGCAAGAGAACGAACGGGCGCCTCCTTCTAACTGGGTCAGCCGGCACTTAAGCGAATCGTGCGTCCATCTCATGGCATTGGCTGCCACTTGAGCTCGTTTTCCACTGTTCATCTGCTCCGCCTAGGTTAAGGAGCCGGCCTAATAATAGTCCCCATTTCGACACTGAGCGCACAGTAGCCCACAACAAATCACAAAATCGTTTAACAATAATTTCATAACAGCAGCAACGAGAGAAAGAGACGGCGCGGGAACAGCAGCGCCGAACAGATCCTCAGCTGGAAATGTTCACAGAGGCAGCGTAAAATTATAGCGCGATCACTTAACTCACGATCGCGATCAGTTGGGGGCATTAAGATTGCCGGCTACTGCCAACGGAAGCTCCACTGGTAGCCGCTGCTCATTGCTTTGGCTAACAACACTGACTCCGACTCCAACTTCGACTCCAACTTCGACTCTGACTCTGACTCCTACTCCGATCGCCGCCTAATCAGACGTCATCGTCGTCGGCGTCGTGTAGAGGCCGAACAGAACGCACGAACAGGCAGCTGTGGCAACTGTGGTTCTTTGGCTCTCAGTGGCTCAGTGGCCCAGTGGTGCTGGCTATGGCTATGGAGCTGAGGATCTTTAGGCGCGTCGTCCACGCGAAATAATTTTTATTGAATAATTTTTCATTATTTTTCGTTTGAATTGAGAGGCAGGCAGGCAGGCAGGCAGACCGGGCTGGCATGTCGAGACCAGCCCCGGCCAGAGCCTGCCCAGCCTGCACAGCGAGCTGGGCTCGTTGTGGCCGCTGCGGCTGCGACGTAACCGTCAAAAACAATAAAGTCCAAAACGAGCGAACAATGTAAATGGCAAGTCATGATTTTGCTGTTATGCGCTGTTAAAAGGGGGCGCTCGCCGTTCGACACGATCAAGAACAAAACCAAAAGCCAAAAACCCAACAAAAGTGTAGCCCTCAACCTGGGCCTGAACCTGGGCCTGGTGGACAGTGGCTCTGTCTGTCTGTCTTCTGTCTGTCTGTCTGTCTGTCTTCGTCCCTCCGTCTCGCTGTCCGTTTGTATGTGTGGAGGATGCTACCGTTGCTACCAACGCCAGCGACGACGACGACGATCAACATGACCCAAAACAATGCACTGAACAGAACCAAAAAGAACAACAACAACAGCAACAACAACAAAATACTTTACTCATACTTTATGCCCAAAATGCGCCAGTGCTGCGCTGGACCTGAAGAGGAAGAGCAGACCCCGATCAATGCAATTGTTTGCCCCTTTTAGTCAAGTTGCGCACTTCATAAGCAAATACAACAAAACCAAACAAAACCAAACAAAAGCAACAACAACAATAACAACAACAACGAAAACCAGGGCCAAAAGGCAAACAATGGAAACGGCCACAACCCACGACGAGTGCTTAAAAGGGGCAATGGGGAACAGGAACGGAAAGGGACAAAGACCCAGCAACTTTGGCACTTTGATTGGAACTACCAAATATAAAACAACAACAAAAAAAACAAGAAACGAACTCAAAATAAATAAAATGTTAATTTGTACATAAAAAAAGGAAAAAACCTTACGCATAAAGATTGACTCCACAACTAAAGGATAAATTAGTATAGGAAAGACATAAATATAAAAGAAGCTAGAAACTTACCCAAAAAAATAAGCTTAAATCAAATAGAGTATAAATTTGTATAGTGTACAAAAGGAAGTTTTCTTTCGGTTCGGTTATTCATTTGTGTGAAGCTTTCTCCTGTCCATTCTCTTACTGTTGCTTAAGCCTGTTAAACGTAACTCAGACGCATTTGACACACTGACGTGTTTATAAACCCAAAAGGGTTGCCAGACCAATAAAAAAGACGTCGGTTTGACCTTGAAGCGGTTGAGTATCTTGAAATTTTTGTATCATTTGGAACGAACATTTCATTCTCAAACGTGCACAACAACAGCAGCAAAAGAAGATGAAATGGGGGGAAGAAAAAAAAACACAAAACAAAACACAACTGCAACAATGAAATGCGGCGACAAAAAGCCACAGGCCATATGCTCCCCCCGCCCATACCGCTGGAGCAGCTACGTGGTGGACACAAGCCAGACCCGCTAGCGGTACCGTTTAGTGCGCATGCGTTGCGAATGGCGGCCGCGTCTCAAAGCGAATGCCGCCACCGCCACCGACTGGCTGGACATGACATTCGGCCTGCAGACGGAGGCAGAAAATTTACGCGTGTGCTAAACACGAGACTTCCACGAACCGCTTTGCGAGCAGCTCTCAGCCAGATGAAGAGCCTGTGCCAGTGCCAGAGCTTTAGCCCTTTGGCTGCATTTATGTGGCGTGGCCAAAGACGACTCCGACGTTGTCGCTGTCTCTTATTGTTTCTAAAAAGAAATTCCTCAAAACAGAATTTCAGTGCCCAAAGGATTTCTATTGTTTCAGTTTCGGCGAGCCAAAATGCGTTCATCAAATGGATCTTTCTTTGCTTTTTCAGTTTTTGCGGGAGAAGTGGCCCACGTTTGACCCTTGAAAACGAAATTCTTTTCACTCACAGACCCGAAATCAATTTCAGCTCAAGCCTCAAAATATATTTCCAAAACAAACATCAGCTCCGGCTCATTAAAACCTGGCCAAAGACATTCCAATAAAGCAACTAAGACGCTGCTGTAGGTTTATGGGCCCCAACGATTACAACGCGAAGGTCGCTCATTAAATGCCAAATAAAATTGGTATAAAAACATAAAATTGGCTCGCAGCAACCCAAGCCACACTTGCGTGATCAGTTGCGGTCGTAAATACGTCGAAGGGTTTAGTTTTGGACCCATGCCAAGTGTTAGCACGTTCTCTGCCCCAAAGCCACTTGACTGACCCAGCGACGACTAGACGACCATTTGACTAGGTGACTAGCGCCAGCTATTTTATCCATAAACAAAAAAAAGCTCTCCCATGCTTAGAAAACTTCAAACCGAACACTGATCTCTGGGCACTATAAATCATGCCCGGCACCAACAAAAAACTAAATCAAAGTGTGCTGCTGAAGATTTCACAAAACCAAAGCGCAGACGAAGACGCGAAAGATGAAGTGAAGAAGAAGCAGCAGAGACAGCTTCAACAGCGCCCCAAGCGCATCTACTAAAACTCACACTCGCACTCATAGATACAGATACACACAGTGCTGATTCGCTATAGCGAACAAAGCAAAACAAATATGAATAGTCAAAATGTTTAATGAAAAACTGCCTTATATCAATATTTTAATATATTCCAATAACAAACATTTAAATTTGTAGCAGAAACTTTAACTGGTCGTTAGAGCCAGCGCACACTGTACTCTCTTAACATTTGTGTCTATTATGCGCGTTTCTGTGTTTGTCTGTGTGTGTATAAATCTTCTTTTAATTTGTGACAAGATCAACAAGTTCAAAGTTGTTTCAATCAATTGACCTCGCTGCTCCCAGAGGCTACAAATATTGTAACAGATCGGTCCAACTGGCGCTGGCAGCTGCGTCAACTGCGGCCGAGCAGCGGCGTCGCATTTTGCAGCGTTCAACTATCAAAATTTTAGCGAAATATTTGCGCAATTTGATCGCCGCCGCATGCACGTGCAGCATCGTCAGCGGCATGCAACGCAACAACTGAGCGGCACGAACTGCAGACCGGATCGCAGTTCGGCGTGCAGTTGACCTGCATTTTGTCGCGCGCAGATTTGCGGAGCGGCTTGGGCTTATTATTCAATTAAATGGATGGATATCGTATGCTGTAAGTCGACGCAACTCAAGTTGAGTCAACTGCAGTGAAAGGCCATTGCGCATACGCCGCGTATCGCGAATCGCCAGCTGCGTGCAACCTGTCCTCGGCTAAAACAGACCCATTAACCCAGTTTCATTGTGTAGCTCTGCTGACTGCCGCCCGCTGCCCGCTACCCCTTTGCTGTTGCTTTGTTCGTCTCAATTTAAAGTTCAATTTCATTGGCCCTCGTCGTGGCGTTCAAATTGATGTGACAGTTTCTGATACTCGCTCCGCAGCGAAACGTGTGGGTCAATGAGCTCAGCTGCTGGCGCTCTCGCTCTTGCTCAAGATGACATTGTGTCAAGTGCGAGGCGGCAAAGATACGTTTCGTATTTGCCCGACAGCCCAGAGTGTGCCATGTGGAGAAAGTAACTGTTAAATCACATGCAAACATCAAAAGCAATCAATCTGATGCCAAATATATAACTTTGTTTGCAAAAATGCATCAATAAGAAAACATTGCCAAGAAGTTGGCATTCCTTAAAGTTTTATAAAGCGAACACTCCAATATAATATTATACTAAATACATTTCTAATAGACCCACAAGCTACTAAATAATGCTCGAAAATCGTCTCATTTAAGCTGATATATACGCAATTAGCGAATTTTATATAGCACACTTCGGGGCCTCATTAATCAGTGTCCGTGTTGGGGCAGCGCACGCAACTGAATTGCGCTGCATGCAACATGCGGCGACATTCACACAAAGCGACAGCTTCAAAATGGCGCCCAAAAGCACACACCACAAATTTTATGCAGACGCCAGGCAAACGGGCGCCCGCCCCCCTCCTCCCCAACAACAACCGCCCGAGTTGCGCGTCGCCCCCGCTCGACGCCATCAACTTTAATGCATAAAATATTGAATTTTTGCAGACGGATTAACCTTGACTTTCACTTTCGCCTCGATGTCGACGGCGACGGCGACGCCGACATCGCTGCCAGCTGCACTGCGTCCTGTCAAAGGATATAAGTTTGACTGGCGCGACAGCAGCAATACAAATGTAGCCAGCCAGTCAGAGTCTAGTAGAACAGAACAGACCAGACCAGGACATTTGTATGTACGACTTGCTGCGAGGACGACTGCGCCGCACACACACACACACACACATATTGAGATACACACACTCACACATATAAGCGGGCTTCGTCTAACTGGCTAACACCGACTGGCTGCTACGTCGTCGCCAGCTTTTGCCTTTTTTGTATGCCGCGCAGCGCTTCAAACATTCGTCCTTGGCGGCGACGAAAAATTGTTCCTTTTTTGAATAATTCATATCGTTACAGGACATTCAAAACACACACGCGATGCGATGCGATGCAATCTGAATGCCAAACGAGCTGCCCCCCATCCCCCAACTACCCACCTTGAAAGAGGTGTAACTAGTGTCTTCAGTATACTGTGTGACTGAGTGTGTGTGACTGTGCGTGCGTGTGTGCGTCTGTGTGTGTGTGTGCACATGTTGCTTGTTGTCAAATTGCGAAGCAATGTGAACAATTAAAAACTGCACTCGCTGCTCGAATAGTTGCGCGAGGTCCTAGCCAAAGTTATCGATAGACAAACCGAGCGACAACAGCAACAACTTCCGGCAGCTATTTGGTATGCAGGTTGCGTCCGCGCACACACACACACACATAGACAGACAGACAGACGGCAGGCAACGACCTCGTTACGAAACTGGAGCTCTGCGGGAGAGAAAGAGAGGCAGCGAGTTTAAGGCAACGCGTCCTTTTGCACGCCCCACTTTGGCTGGCTGCAGTTTGATTTGCTTTTTTGTTTTGTTTTGTTTTTGCAATTTGAAATGATGTCGTTGTTGTCGTTGTTGTTGTTGTTGTTGTCCGCTGCATTGGCGTGTCTCATCCTGTTATCCTGTGCTCGCGTAGGTGTTGCGTGTTTGCGCATTTGAGCACATGATTAAACTACATTTTGGTATGCGCCCTAAACAATGCCCCGATGCAGCCGAAAGGGTTAACGACACCTCGGCATCCCTCTGTTCGAGGCCTGTGAGAAAGACACCTGCCACCTGACACTCGCCCAGAGATTACTGTTGTTGTTGTTGTTGTTGTTGTTGCTAGACGAGTTATGCGATAAGCATCAGCCGCAGCACAGGTAAAGGACGCAGTTACAGGTACGCACAATAAATGCTCGCCCAGGACCTGTCTTGTGTTTGGTGTCATTATCGGAGTTGTCAGCGCCGCGACGGTTCCTTCTCACGCAGTCAAGTAGGCAATACCGTTGCAATAATTGCAATAGTTATACACCGTTAAAGGATAGCCAAAAAAAAAAATATATATGAATAAAAAACAGTTAGAAATAGGCCTGGGAAATATGCAATGATATGCATGTGAATCAGGATCGAGGGCCATTGTAACTGTTGCACAGTTAAAGCTGGGAGCTAAAGGGATATCATTGCGTTGTCATACTGTGGGAACCTGTGAGAACTTGTCTTTTGCTATTTTCTCTGCCATTCATTAGTTACTCTTTGATACTTCGTTTTGTGTCCTGAATAAAATTTAAAAAAAATTATTCATCACATTGCAAATCTTTTATGGTTTAATTGTTATCGTATATAAAAGCTTGAAATATGTGGACGATGAATGGAGCTTCACATGTTAAAATTTTTGTCAGTTTTGGCATGATTTTTGACCAAAAATTTGACCCCCTCAAAATCTCTTTTAATGTTGTTTTTTATACTAATTATGACACCCACAATCGATTAAAAATATAAAATCGCAATTCTAAATTTTGAAAATTTTTTTTTTCGAAAATGAATAAGGGGGGAGTACATGATTTTTGACCAAAAAATTCAAAAACAATATTTTTTCAAAAATGCATATCTTTTGAATACAGAATTAATCTAGATGATAAACAATGGCCAAAATGCCATCAAACATGAAAATCGGTTCAGTTTTGACAAAGTTATGGCAATTTGAAATATGGGACTTATGGATCTGAAAGCTTCACATGTCAAAATTTTTGTCAATTTTGGCATGATTTTTGACCAAAAATTTGACCCCCTCAAAATCACTTTTAATGTTGTTTTTATACTAATTATGACACCCACAATCGATTAAAAATATAAAATCGCAATTCTAAATTTTGAAAATTTTTTTTTTCGAAAATGAATAAGGGGGGAGTACATGATTTTTGACCAAAAAATTCAAAAACAATATTTTTTCAAAAATGCATATCTTTTGAATACAGAATTAATCTAGATGATAAACAATGGCCAAAATGCCATCAAACATGAAAATCGATTCAGTTTTGACAAAATGATGGCAATTTGAAATATGGGACTTATGGATCTGAAAGCTTAACATGTCAAAATTTTTGTCAATTTTGGCATGATTTTTGACCAAAAATTTGACCCCCTCAAAATCACTTTTAATGTTGTTTTTTATACTAATTATGACACCCACAATCGATTAAAAATATAAAATCGCAATTCTAAATTTTGAAAAAATTTTTTTTTCGAAAATGAGTAAGGGGGGAGTACATGATTTTTGACCAAAAAATTCAAAAACAATATTTTTTCAAAAATTTATATCTTTTGAATCTAGAAATAATCTAGACGATAAACAAAGACCAAAATGCCATCAAGCATGAAAATCGGTTCATTTTGACAAAATGATGGCAATTTGAAATATGGGACCTATGGATCACAATTTTTGTCAATTTTGTCATGATTTTTGAACAAAATCCTGACCCCCCAAAAATCACTTTTTATCAATCAATTAGGAAATATAAATTTGCAATTATAAATTTTGAACATATTTTTTTTTCGAAAATTTCGAAACGTTTTTTTCCATAATGCATATTTCTCAGATACAGAAATGCCATCCAACATGAAAATTGGTTCAGCTTTGAAAATTTTATGGGACCTATGGATGCCAATTATAAATTATTCAGTTTTCAAAGTAAATTTATTTCAACAATAAGTAAAGGGGTTACATGTATTTTCTCAAAAGATTGAAAAAAAATTAGATTTTTCCAAAATGCAGAATCAATATACGGCTCGGAAGTTTGGTCATAGCCTCGCTTATGCGACATCGATAGATGAAACACTTGCAACACACATACACACACTCGCGCAGCTTTGATTCCAGCACCAAGCCCCCGACTCCATTGTTAGAGCAAACGACTTGGATCAAATGTTGCCCGTTTATACTTGAGAGTATATGAAACAAGCTCCATAGAGCTCGTAGCTGCCTTAGTGCCCCTCCCTTTGGTATCACGGTCGCATAATTTATGACATTTTTGTGCGTCTTTTGTGTCGCGCTTGTATTAAATTTTCAAAAAACCAAACAAGTCCAAGTCGAGGCGAAGAGTTGGGGCAACATTTGCCTGATTTTCACTGCGAGGTGCTGTAATAGCCGCACCACAGATATACGAGAGACAAGGGGCGGGCGGCGAGAGACGAAACAAAATTTAAAACGCACGCACAAAATCTAAACTAAGTAAGGAGGGGGAAATAACTAAGCGACGATCATTGGGATTTTTGTTTTTTTGGTTTTCGCTTTTGGTATCGATTTATACTTTTTTTTTTTTGGCCCTTTGCGTGGCCGAGGCAACGAGTAGAAATAATAATAATAATAAAAATAATGATAAGGTTGACCTGTTGTTAAAAGGCATTGAATGCCCTTTGGGTAATAATTTATTTGTGGGACACAAGCGCGCTTAGATTCGGCTTGTGTTTATTTATTATTATTATATTTTTCTTCTTCTTTTAATTCTCTCTGCTGACCATGCAAAGGAGAAAAAAAAACTTGTTTTAAGTTATTGGATTGCTCGCTGGGCACTATGCAGAGGTATCTTAGCCATAGATATCGGTGTATGTGTGTCTTTATTCGGGCCACCTCTTTGGCGTTTTGTTAGTGAAAGCTGCAAGAGGCACTTTAAGACGATATCACCAGACTGATATATAGCATGGATACAGGTTTCCCAATCAAACAGTATATGTGTGTGTTAGTGTGTGTGTGCTTGGGGGCGATATGCAACGAAAATCGAATTGGATCGTGTGACAAATTTCAATGGGCTGACTTCAGAGCTAAACTATGCGATTCGTTTCGGGTCAATTGGATTGGATTGGATCGTGCAAATGTCTGTGATTATATGCAATTAAAGAAAAGCGTTTAAGTCGCAATGTGTCGTTACAAATGAAAACAACAACAACAATAACAACAAGAAATATAAACAATACAAAGAGCAATCGATTGGCAAGCTCATAAGAAATGAGTTGTTATAAGGCTGGACCAGCTAATTGCAGGTGCCGGCTACACTGAAAACAACATTAGCAACGACAACAACAACAACAACAATAACAACAACAAAAACCACATCAAACGTTTAGAGACCACTAAATGGAATTAAGTACGTGACACAAACGGTAATTGGATCTATTAGAGAGGCTGCTCAGAGCAAAGCTCGAGGTAATTTGCAACGATCGTTGGGTTTTCGACAGCAAAACAAAAAAACAAAAACAAAAACTAAAAAGTGAATTTAAGATAACTTGCAAGATAACAATATTATATATATTATATTAATACGAGCTGGCTCTCAAAGTCTTTTTTTAGTAGTTTAAATTGCATTTGTAAATGTTTTAAAATAAACACTTGTTAAACCATAATGATCATAATCCCGACCAATCAAAACAAACATAAACGGACGCACGCAAGTGCTATGCGCCTTTCAATTAGTCAATAAATTGCACGCATCATTTAAATAATTAACAATTGAATAATAAAAACAAATCAAAAAAAATAAAAACCAAAATATGCAAAAGCGTGACAGTTCAATCTATTGGAAGAGTGACAGAGAGAGAGAGAGAGTTGTGTGAGTGGGATAACAAAAGAGTGAGAGCACGGCAGATACTTACCTATGCGAGTGCCCAGTCACAGAGATGATAATTATTCACCTGCTGCCGCCCAGTTCGGCCCAATCAACTGGCCAAAATGCTGACTGACTGAGAAATCATTCATTAAAAAAAAATTAAAACAAACAAACAAGCGGCAAACATGTGTTGCCTCCGTATGAAACGTCACATTTGTTGTTGTTGTTGTTGTTGTGTTCTGTGTGTGTGAGTGTGTATATTTACACAAAAATTAAGAAAATAAAATATACAAGAGACGCGTGCCGTAGCTGCGTGTATTGCTTAAATAATTAATATTTTAACACTTGGTAAACAAAAATTTTAATTTATCACAAAAACAACAAACACTCACAGAAAAATCAAATTAAAACAGTGAACAAGAAATGACTGCGCTGTATTTTACATTTATTATAATAAATTAACACAAATAAGGCATAATTGCTTTGAATTGGATTAGGCAAAACTGATCGAGCGATAAATAGACCTGAATATTGCCATGATTGATATGCCAAACAGTTGGCATAATAAACAATTAAATTAAGAAATTGAAAGAAATTTAAATAGTGTTTTCAACCGAAAGAAATGAAAGGAATATAATATAGCGATAGATCATTGTGTATAAGGCGCCCTACTCCTAACTACTCGTATGCATATTTTTTTTATATATATATTTTGTATACGAAACGGAAATGAGCTTCATTACCAAAACAAACAGAGAATTAAGTGGAGCCAAGTCAAGTTAAGTTAAGTCAAGTCAAGTCAAGTCGAGTCGTATCGATAGCAATCGGGACGGCGGACTGAGAGGCCTCACAGATGACTGACTGACTAATGTGTGTAGAATGGTTAGGCAGAATGAAAATGGAATACCTGTTTGCCGTTTAATTATTTCGTTTGCGTATTTTTCGTGCCTTTTGAGTGATTGTCATTAATTAATTTTGTGCGAGCAAAAGGCTTGGCTCTCTCAGTTCATTTTTTTATTAGTTTCTTTTTTTTTGTGGCTTTCATTCATAAATCCAATGCTGGCAATGGTAAATTGAATTGTTTTTTAAGTGCATGGGGGCATTCCTGTGCAGTCATTAAGCGGCGTCTGCGCACGCGCCCAGCCACAAGTCTTTTGCAGAGCAACGAGATGCGGGCGGGTGGGCAGGTAGAGCCGTCGATGATTGCGCAAATTGCACCTACACACAACACACACACACATACAGCTGCACAAAGTGCGTGGTACTTGGCAGACAATGCAGAAAACGCAGACATTCATCACAGATCAGCCGAGGCACAAAACTGAGCCACAAACTGGGCCGGCCAAGACAGATAGCAGACAGGCGACGACGACGACGACGACGACGACAAAAGGCAGTCAATTTTTCTGCAGCAAACACAAGAAAATTAGTTACCAACTGCAGGCAATGGGTCTTGGGTTTGGGTTTTGGGATTGGGATTTCAACTGGGACTGGCTCTGGCTGGCTCTGTGTGCCTGCCTGCCTGCCAGCAGCATTGGCATAAATCACTTGACAGGAAGCGTTGCGAGCCTTGTTGCGCCCACAACAACTTCTATGTGGCCATTAAAAGACGTTTGTTTGCTTGTTTGTTTGTTTGGCTTTTTGCATTCCACGGGCCCTGGACGAGGCCATTGCAAATTGAAATCGAAATCAGTTAGCCCAGGCAACAACAACAACAACAACAAAATCAGCAACATCGTCAGCTCAGCCAGCTCATCATCATCTCGGTCCTGTTCGTCAGCAGCAACTTTTGTCGCGCTTGAGGCCAACATGGCCCTGGCCCTGGCCCTGGCTCGCTGCGTTCCGTTCCAATCCAATCCAATCCTGGTCCTGGTCCCAGCTGCATAAGTGCCCTGGTCGACCGCAGACCACAGCACAGTGCGTATTTCTCTCGTTCTTTTTTTTTGGCTCTGCACTTTGACTTCACTTCACTGAAAGGGCAAACTGGACAGCAGCGCCGCACGCCCGGCCCACACCCCCCAGGAGACCGAAAGTCAACAAGCAGGAGCTCTGAAAATGCCGCAGAAATAATTATTTCTGTTTGCCATATTTGTTGTTGTTTTTATTTCTTTTTTTCTCCACATTTTTCAGTCTTTTATTTTCGAGTTGTGTGAGTTGCAAACGCATTTCAAGGGTTTGGCTCAGTCGTTGTTGTTGTGTGTAGGTGGCCCTGTGTGTGTGTGTGTGTGTGTGTGTGTGCGTGTGTTTATGTAGGTGTCGATATTGTTATGTATCTAAATAGATGGTGTGTTGAGATACACTAAGTGCCTGTGATTTGTAGCAGAGCTGAGAAATTGAATTGATTCAAGCAACAAAGAAGATGGCTTATTTAAACTGAAAGTTAAGTCACAATTAAATTGATCTACTAAGACCTAGAATTTGAATTAAATAAATATTCATTAAGTCCCGATTGAAAAATAAAAATTAGAATTATGCAAAATTGTTGTAATGTATTATATAAGTATATACGATAAATGAGCTCATTAGAAGGTGCATATTAATAGGAATCATTTTAAAGTGTTAAGAATTATACAATTATTTTACATATATATAGCAACTATATGTTTTAGCATATCGAATCTTTAGCATTAACAAATAGTACTCGCTTAAACCTGAACATCAAGTTGATATTGATAGGTATAAATAGTCGCTTTATCTGGCATTGTAATTCCCATTGCTGGGGCTGGGTGTTTTTTAGATCACACTCGCGATAAACAAATACCGGGTAATCCATCGCGACTTGTCTAAAATATCTTCTATAGCTTCTAAGTGGGAGTCAGTTGTCGGGGTTTTCCAATCAATTAAACGCCAGATTAACTATCGTATCATTTAGCAAAGGTGTGGACCCCAGCTGGGATTCACGATCATTCATTTCCCATCTATTTTCTATTTTTAATCGCATCAATAATGCGGGTTAACCACAGAACTTTCCACAAATTTGACCACATTGCGTATACGTCGCTTGGTTCAATTGGAGGAGCAGTCAAATGAAGCAAAGCTGAAACAACAAAAAACAAAAATAAATTATAATGCAATTTAATCTGGGCACAAATTGCGCATACGCCGTGTTCCAGCACAGCACAACAAATTAACTGGGCACATTTAAGATAATTACAATCTAAATGTTTGCCGTGCGCTTTATAAGTACGATGCCCACATATCATAAACCCCGGCATTTAACGATATGACAGCTGTTATTGCCCATGAGTGAAAACGATTTTGCATAATTTAGGCGTTTAAAATCGATTACGCGTGCATATTACACCGATCACTGAGAGCGAACGAGATGGCGAATTAAATAGAGTGAGAGCGATATAGAAGGCATCATCCCAAAAACGGGTGCGCTGCGCACGCGCCTCTTATTACACAGCAATTCATTTTCAATTTCAAATACGATCGTAATTCTCAATTCGTTGCCCACGCAGCCTTAACCAAGTCCCAATTGCCCGTTGCCAGTTGCCAGCTGCCAGTCCCTTTCCATCTCCAGTCTCCAGTCTCCGTCTCCGTTTCGACCAAATCAAATGTGCCATAATCAATCAACAGACACTCGGCTAAGTTTTCAGTTTGTTTTGACTTGGCGTTGCAGCTGAAACAAATATGCCACTAATTACAGTCTCAGAGTCTCTGGTTTGAGAGTCTCTCGGCTTGCGGTTAAGAATGCCAAGACTTGGCATTATGTGCATTATGCAACGGCAACGGCAACGGCAACCCAACCTATGTGCAATATTATTATTATTTTAGTTTTTTTTTTTTCTCTTTCGTATATTTTTCTGTGCTTCTGTCGTCCATTGTTTGCCGTGACTCGCCGCAGCGTCTGTGAATCGCCTTTTTATACACAATTACATTATTTATCGTTTAATTAACTCAACCCGCAATTATTTCAATTAAAAATGCTGCTCAGCCGCCGCTGAGTAATGCACACGGCTCAACCTGAGCCTCTCTCGAGTCTCAATCTGAATCTGAATCTGCGACGGAGACTGCGACTCGCATTGTTGTTGTTGGTAGTGGTAGTGCAAACTGCAGGGCTAACTGGGCGTGCGCCCCGTCCAGTGAGTCACTGTCAAATCGACTCTTAGCCACAACAAATAAGAATTAGTATTACTTGCAGTCAATAATCAAAACAAACAATTATAATTTTTCCGCAATTTTCAAATTGAAATGTAAATACCTTTCAGCTAAATATTCAAATCAATTTTCTTTGAGGAAACAACACACTATTCAAAATCCGTTCAGTTTTTGACCAAAAATAATAATAAAGTTTGATAATTCAGGAAGAGCACTTACAATAGATTTCGAACCTTTTGTTGAGCTCATTTGTATCGTAATCGTTGTCGAATCTATAGTTCAAATCGAACCGAAACAATCGGCAAATTAGAGCATACATAGATCGAGCCATTTGATAGGCCATGGCCCAATCAAAGCGCTGCTGCACGACACTTGTTACCGGAGAGAAAAATGCGTTTTAAGCTATCGACGCCTTATCGGGTTTGTAATTAAGCTGGCAAAGCTTAGCTTGCGAGGCCTAACGAAGCGCGGATCGGATCGGATCGGAGCGGGGGGGGATCTAACAGATTTAACATGTGGCCTAAATCCAAAATTTATGATAGCTACCCCAAGTTGCGGCCCGCCTGCGAGTTGGTCATGGTGTTGATTAGGCCGGCTCGGGCCGAATAGAGCCAGTGCCAGTGGTTGGGTCAGAGCACAAGTGTCACAGCATGGCGCAGCCGTAGACACTGTTGTGTACTCCGGCCGGAGCTCAATGACGTCGCCGCGGCCTTTGTGTTTGGAGCCATTTGCCGCCATTTGGCTCTGACTTTTTAGCTTTTTCGTTTTGGCCTTTTTGTAAATTTATGTCTCATCGAGTTGACAAGCTAAAGAATGGCTCCCCCAAACAGCAACAGCTAAAGAAACAATAACAATAACAACAACAACAACAACAACAACAACAACATCTTCTATGATTTCAATAAAAAGGCGTACCGCTAAGTTGGAAAGTTACATTTTTGGAAATTGGAAGAGTCAAAGCGAACCAAAACCGAACCAAAGTCGTTGCCATCAGGTTTCTTTCTCATTAAACTTTTGTCTTTTTGTTGCTGGCTTTTTAATTTAATAGATTTGCGCTTTTTACGAGCTGAGCCAAAAAAAAAAAACAAACACACATATATATAGTTAGTATATAGTGTATGTGTATATATGTATGTGTATAAAAATATATATATACCAACTCTAAATGAACTAGAAGTCAAGTTCTTTTTGGCGCGCCCCGAATCGACGCATATATTTGCAATTCATTAGCAGATTTGTGCTTAATTTTTCAACTTATTACTACTACATATGCATGTTTATGTGTTTGTGTGTGCGTATTGTTGTTGTTGTTGCCACATACATAATTTATGCGACAAGTTCTACTTTTATTTACGTGATTGGGATTAAATTTTAATGGGTTCATTGATTGCTACGAAAGAACTTTTGGCCAATTTACACGTGGCCTGCGCTTCAAGGCGATGCCAACAAATTCATCAATGACCACCCAAAGCAACAACAACAACAACAACAACAACTACAACAAACAACTAAGCAAAGTGCTTAATAAATTTGTTAGCTAATTTTGTTAAATGCAATAAATTTTAACGAAAATGTGCTACAAAAAAGTCTATGGGGGAAACCGAGCAAAAAGATCGCCATGTACGCACATTTGCTTAACATTTCAAGATACCCTGTACAAGTACAGAGGCACCAAATGGTTATGATGGAAATCAAATTTATGATATTTATTAAACTTAAGAGTGCAAAATAAACTATTAATAATTGTTTTAGTTAAACAATTTAAATTTGGTAAATCTGTGCTTAGATCTGTAAAGAAACACTCGCAGTTAATACAGGGCATTTGTCTAGTCGCGTATGATGCTCTATTTAATACGTATTTCTCGGTTGTTGCTGTTGTTGGTGTTTTTGGTTTGGCGCATAAAACAAACTACATGTGTAGCAATAAAAGAGCTGGCCAAAAAAGAGCTGAAACAAAAAGACAGTTGGGCCAATAAAAACAACACGGAGCCAACAAGAAGAGCAAACAGCAAACATCAAACACGATTTGCTCAAATGTACGCAATTATTTATCGGAACCGGAGACGGGGCAACTATTGGGAGCGTGCACCGGAGTTGAGCAGCGGCAGCGACGGCGACGACGACGGCGACGACGACGTCGGCTGCACTTGAGAACAAGCCTCGAGTGGAGATTTATGCACTGTGGCAGGACCCTTTTGTTGGTGGTGCTGCTGCCGCTGTTGCAATTGAGTAGTAAAAAATAATTTTGCCCGATGAGATTTATGTGGCTTGTTTGCACATTTGATGTACACGGCCCAACACCTCAGCAACATGGCCAAAAGATGCCACGGCCAGAACGGATTGGCGTGGGCAACCACCAACCACCAACCACTGGCTATTGTGGCTTGCTGGCCACTGTACTGGCATATAAATTGCCCTAAATTCAAATATCGACTATGCTGAGCGAGCGGGAGAGCGGTGCATGGCCGTTGGTCGCTGGGCTGGACACGCCCTACTTTCTATTTCTAAACGGCATTTTGTGGAACGCATCAAGCGAATCGAAACGGCAACAACAAAAATTCAAAAAACAAAACTTTCACCCAAAAATGTCATTGATTTAAATTTTAGTGTCTTGGCTCAGTTTCTTATCAGTTGCCATGTTTTTTCGGGTGGGAAGAGCAAGTGCCTCTCACAGAAATTAGTGCCGTTAATGGGCGAATAACGAGATCATAAAAAAGGCCACTCGGATAAACTCAAAACAATTTCGTGCAATTGCACAAATGTTAACCGGAATAAGCCAGAATAATAACAAATAAACATTTTAGTGCCAATAAAATGACGAAATAAAAGAATAAATGCAAATGAGCTTAGGTGCGCGGCCAGCTAACAAATACTTTGGTAGTGGTAGTACCTTTGCTAGTTTCTGGCCAATTGTTGTTCACTTTACAGTTTTATTAATGCTTAAGAAAACATTATAAAAGAAATAAAGATTAGTGGCACTTAAGCCAATTAATAAACGAAAGAGTTCATTTCGGGTAGTTAATTTTGGCAGTTGGACTAATTGTGCCGAGACCCATATTTAAAATAATATTTTTTTTAAAAAAGGTTTTGCAATTTTTAGTATTTATTTACTTCTACTTCAATCAAAATCATTTTTAAATCAAATATAACTTGTAATCAAAAAACAAAACTTTCTTCGATTCGCTTTTATACAATTAATATGCATATTTTTAGTCGATCTGCTGTTGTTAAAGTTACAATTGGCTAATCGCACGCCAAATTTGAAATTTCGATACTATATTGCCGCAATAAGCTGGCAATTATGCAGCTATTTAATCGATTTTAAAACCGTCCATAAAAACAACAGAGCCCTTGGACTTACAGAATGATATTTGACTTGGCTTGGGGAATTTACTAACATGGCTCGCTGTCTGGCTGGCTGGCTCTTCCCGCTACTGGAGTCGAGCGCCTTTTTGGCTGGTTTTGTTGGCAACTGAAATAAAATTTGGTTTTTATATCGTCGTTGACCTTCGTCTAATAAGAAAAACAACAAAGAAAACAAGAAAACTAAAACTTTAGCTAATGAAAGAAAACAAATTTATAGGCATCATAATTATGCGAAATTTCAACGCAACTGCGTTATCGAAACCCCCCCAAAAAAAAAACAACGGCAGATGATAAAAGTCGCGTTGAGATTTAAACTCTTCGATGGGTTTTTATAGATATATATTTGGTTATTTTTTTCTGGGGGAATTTATTTTTTGTATTTTTTGTTTTTGGCCAAGCTAATGGTAAATTATGAAGCTGAGATGGAGAGCTCGGCTTAAGCCATAGATGATAGCCGTTTGGGCCAATCAATTTCTGGTTAATAAATTTTAACGCAAAATTGTCAACGCTACAAGACGGCAAGGTATTTACGATGTTGTTTTTGGTTTTGTGTTGTTGCTGTTGTCGCAGTGAAATTATTGTTGTCTCCGCTGTGCGTTTTAGTTTTTTTTTTTTTTGCGCTTCGAATTTGTTTTTTTGTGTGCTTCTTTTTTTGTTGTTGTTGTTGTTTTTTTTTGGCTTATTATGTGTGTAGTGAGGCGTTTCGGTCTCTAAGCATTTCGAAAATGGCACGTGCGCCTGTGTCAGGTTTTTAACGATCGGCTAATTTCGTTGTCGTTGGTTCGCTTTTTCGAATCTGTCGAATCTGCTAAGTGCTTTGTGGCTTCGACTCTGTTTTATTTTTTTGTTATTTTTTTTATAAATTAAGTGACTACTAACTAACCAAATACATAAATATATATATATTTATATAGATATTTGTGTAGCTTGGTTGGGCAAACTCGAGTCAATAAAATCCGAAAAAGTCTTTTATTTTGGCTGAAATGTAAATGCCGATAAATAACTGATGGATTGATATGTTGTCTCTTTGATTAAGTTGTTGGCCCATTCACAACGCGAACCAAGAATGCCCAAGTTAACTGCTGTGGCTGCTGCTGCTTCTTCTTCTTCTCATTTTAGGGCTAGTCAAAATTTGTATTCAATTGATAGGCGGCCTAGAATATATGACAGTTAGTTGAGATAATTTGTAAACCGTTGCTTTATGAATACTAAAAAATGGGTTTACTTAAATGAATATACTCATTGATAAAAAAAAGAGCTCTTATTATAATTTTAAGTAAATAATATATATAAATAACTTATCTAAAATGAACTTTCTCATCTTTTATAATCATCGTGTTAATTTGTCCGCACACTGATTGACATTGACATTGCTGCAGAAAGTTGACCATCACTGATTTACAAGCTGCCACAACACTGGCACTTAGCAAATCTTTACCAATGCTGATCAGTTTTTATCTTTATGAAACAACAACAACAATCACATGCACGTCGGTCATTCTCCGAATGACTGGGCAGCTTCCATTCATGCAAACTGGTAGCCAATTGTCTGCTGCGCCCATAAAATTGGCCAACGATCGCTCCATTAGCTGGCTCTGGTCCGCGTCCTGCTCCTGCTCCGGCTCCTGACCCCTCTTCTTTTCCCCGCTCTTTGTGTAATTGTCAACTGGCACGATCAGCAACATCAACAGCTCATCAGGTTGCCCTGTGGCTTCTGCAGCTTGGACTTGGGCTTGCTTCGTTTTAAGCTGCGCTGCCTGCCTGACAACTCAATAAATACACACACACACACACACACACATACGCTCGCTCACGCACACTTACACACAACTTTACACCTGACCACAAAAAGCCATTGCCAGGGCCACGTCTCCAGCTTCAGACCCGCTGCGCTCATCAGAAGGAGCCTGTTTGATTTCAATTCATTTCGTTTGCCGCTTGGCTTTTTTGCATGCTTATTGCCAGTTTTGATTGCGGCGCTACAGAGTCCAGTTGCCCACCTTCCCAATCCCGGCCCCAGCCAAGGTTCCAGGTCTGTTAAGAAGGCGTTAAATGCATGATTTGTGGCCACAGTCGCTTAATGGTAATGAAGCTGATGGTCAGTAAGCCAAACAGCCAAATGGCCAACAGCCAAGCGAACTGACGGCCTGCCCATCCGCATACGATTTTACTTTTTATTTCAATTAAGCCGCTTTCGCGAATTGTTTAACTTTATGGGGATCTCACGATGGTTCTGCAGCCATTCAGCCAGAGGAAGCG
Source organism: Drosophila paramelanica (assembly GCA_035043915.1). Taxonomy (NCBI): domain Eukaryota; kingdom Metazoa; phylum Arthropoda; class Insecta; order Diptera; family Drosophilidae; genus Drosophila; species Drosophila paramelanica. Next base: position 3,472,379 of record JAWNMO010000495.1, on the reverse strand, counting down.
GAAATGAACTACATGCATTCTCGAAATTAACATCAACACCAAAAATTACTCAAAATAACACTTTGATATTTAATCACATTGCAAATTTATATACATATATAGCATTTTGTTATTCAGTTTAATTATAAATGAATTACAAATTATATTTAGATTGATATAATTTATTTTTATTTTTTTTCGTAATCCGTTATTTATTTCTTTAAGACATATAATTACACTGCAAAGGCTCCAAATATGTTACTGAACTTTACATTTGCATATGAAGATTAAATAATAAATAAATAAAAAATATAATATAAATATAAAAAAATATAAATAAATATTATGAACAAGTGTAGAAATGTTTTGCTTCTTCAACTTCTGTTGGACAAACGGTATTTCAAAAGTTGAGGGGTGTGGCGTTATTATTATTATTGTTGTTGTTGTTGTTGTTGGGAGACCATCCAAGTCCGGCTATGACGTCACGCCAAATCCAACACAAATGGCGCAGCTTGAGCTGTCAATAAGTAGACGAAGTCGAAGTCTGTGTCAGCTCACTGTACAGTGAACCATGTTCAGTGTACGGTATACGGTGTACACTGTACAGTGTGCACCCAGGGGCGTCATGGTCGCCATGGCTTTTGTAGGTCAAGTCTGGTCCGGGCGCTTGCGGCGAGGGGTCGGTCGGTCGGTCGGTCGGTGGCTTTTGGTGGGTCTCTCCTTGCTGTTGTAGGTGTAGGTGTAGGTGTCGCCGCCGCCGTCGCGCCGCTGCATAAACTTTTCGCAGCCGTCAACGCGGCAGCCGTTGTTGTTGTCGTTGTTATTGTTATTGTTGTTGTGGCCAACCTTGTGCAACTTTTCAGACAGCAAAAGAAACTGCAACAACAACAATATAAACAGCAACATTGGCTGCACATTTAACTGCAGTCGGCGGCGGCGCGACAACTACAACAACAACAACAACAACTGCAACAATTGCAATGGCAATGGTTTGGGCTGGCCAAATGGCCAAATGGTCAACTGGCTGCCACGGCATCATAAAATTTAATTTCCTGCGCTTAAAGCTGGCCCAAATACGCCTCGACTTGAAGTATGAACCACCCCGCCCCCGCCCTTGCCCCGCCGCCCACTCTCCGGCAGCCCGTTTTAATTGCGCTTTCATTAACGCGACTTTGATTTATGGCTACCGCGTTGCCAAAGGTTTTTTTCAACGATTTCTTTTGCAAATATTTAAACATTTTTATTTTTTTTTTGTAATTTTTTTCTTGCCTTCATACGCTGCGCTGCTGCGCGTTGTTTGCATTGGTTTTCGACGCAGTTCGCTGGGCGCGCTCCGAGAGCTTTTTGTTAAATACTTTTCGGTAGTCAATTGCCTCAACCACTAACAACAACAAACAGCACCACAACAGCAACCACAAGCGGTGGCAAAAGCAACACGCAACCGATCAACCGCACTCAAATGCGTTTACAATACCCCCACCATCTTCTTCTTCTTCTTTATGTTGGGCTGTTGTTGTAGCTACTGAAGCTGTTGACTTTAGATGAATCCACTGATATTTTTAGAGCCATGATGTGCCAGCCCACAACAACCGAATAGTTTCTTGGAATGGAAAGTCCAGACAAACTGTCGACACACAAACCAAGTCGAGAAGCCAAAGCTGATTAAGCGCTAGAACTTTGGAAAGTCAAATATAACACAATACGAGTCTCATAACTCATCTATTTATTGAGCTTACATGAATTCCAAAAAAAAAATATAAAAAAAATCTAAAATTTCCGAAGAGTACATTTTCCCCTTTAAGCCATATATTCTGCAATTTGAGAACGGTATAAAACTGTTATACCAAAAAAAATATGTTCAAGAATTTGTACTAAGAAAGTTTAATTGTTATACAGTTACGATCTGTAGTATATATACACATAAAATATTTGAAGTATCGCTTTTAAATTGAATTTAAATTTTGTTTTGATTTGTTTTTTTTTGTATGTAAATGAAAATCGGAAAAGCGCTGTTTGCGATCAGTTGGTCAGTTTAGATAACTTGTATAAACATAAACTATTGGAGAGACACCTCCGCGATTAAGTTGAGCATTTGTTGCCACACGGCTGCTCCCGGTTGAGGTGGATGCAACGCCCCCGAGTTGCATGGCAATGCGAAAATGCAAAAATTAGAAATGCAAATGCGACTAGACGTCAGTCGGCGCTGCCCCAAGCGCTGACAACGACAACAGCGTCTATGACGACGACGACGACGTCTTTTGATGATGCGCATGCGCTGCTCGAGCGCTAAAACGTGTGACCACGTCGACGTCGACGCTGGCGTCGCAGCGCACATTAAGCGGCAAGCACGTGCGCGCATGCGCAGCAAATAACTTGTCCGTTTGGAGCGTGGAGCTCGGGGAGGGATGAGCTGGGCCCGTGGAGTGGACCAACAGCTGCCTGCATCCCAGGAGAGAGAAAGAGTGGGCAACATGCCAACATGCGCAGCTACTTTGTTTATTAATTCTTTTGCGCATTTTTTCGCGCTTGGCGCGGGACTTTTTTTTTGTCGGTTTGCCGCCGGCGTTTTGCAAGCTGGCCAAGTTTATTGCCGGTTTTCATTAAGAGATTTATGGCAACAGCAGCAGCAGCGGCAGCGGCAACTGTGGCAGCAGCTGATGCTTGCACTTGACCGACAACGCCGCTGGCGTCCGTTCACGGCCTCTGCAATAAAAATTTAAATTTGAAATTCTATGCTGCACTTGCTCAGTTCTGGCTGCTGCTGCTGTTGTTGCGTCTGCTGCCTGTTGCTGCCAGCCAATATTTGCGTTTCGATAGCCATCTCTGAGCTCTGGGCGACCTTGTTGCCTTCCATTTGCTTGCCAAAATGTCAAGCGCCGCCCGTCGCGTCTGCGTCGCCGTTTGCGTTTGCTTTTGCGTTTGCGTTGTGTGTGAGAAATATTTCTTGGCTGCGACCTGGGCCAGGTTGGCCCACACACCACCACTAGACACGGCCACTAACTGCGCGCCCCTCCCCCCGTCTTTGCCCCCGATGAGACAGCTCTCGGCGCGCTTTTATTTATACGTTAAAAATGTGCGCAAACAACAGCGCAAAAAATTGTTATGAAAACGGGCAAAGTGGTTGGCTTTGACACTGCGCCGCTGCTGATCACCGACACTGATCACTGATCACCCGAACACCAAGCAACGATCGCCGCCGCCACTTGGCTCTTTGGCTCTTTGACTGGCTGCAGCTGTTGGCCCGTCCAATTTGCTTGCCAAAGTCTACATTATATTGGCAAGTGCGCCTCTGTATATGTGTGTGTGTGTGTGTGTATTTATGAAGCTGACTTACGCAGCAACTTATAAAGCCATTAATAACCCGCGCATTTTCAACAGTTTGCTTGAAACTGCACACGAGACAATGTCATGGTTCATACATCAATTGAGTTTGCCTATTAGAGAAATGAGAGAGAAAGAGAGAGAGCGAGAGAGAGAGAAGAGAGAGCGATGTTTGTCAATTTGCTCAGAGTGTATGTTTGAGAGTGTGTGTGTGTGCTGTTAATTGACTGCGAGGGCGGTTAAATGAGTTTGCACAGCGAAGTAGAAAACTGAAAAGTTTGTACGAATTTCAGTTACAAATTATAAAATACAAATATTTATCATAAAAAAAATGTTATTCTCACCTGCTTGTTTTAACTGCAGAGAATACATACAACATTAGAAAATTCTAAAAACAAGTGAGATTGCTCTAGTCGGGACCGCCCGACTAGAAGATACCCTGAACCCAGAAATGAACACATACACACAAACTCTCGGCAGTTGATGAGTATTGAGCCTGTTAAAAATAAAAAATAAAATTTACTAATAATTACCAACAAAAAAATAAATACTCCACAAGCGGGAGTTGAACCCGGTACCTCCGTGATAAGATGCACAACTCTTACCAACTGCACCACACTACCGCATTTTTCGCGAATGATATAACATTACTTAAAGTCGCAAAAAGTCAAGGAAAACGAAAATTTTGCGCTTGTCATTGCTTGTCATTAAAACGATACAAATTAATAATAATTATAATTATGAATAACGAAAAAATAAAGAATTCAACATTACTATACCATACCAGCGCTGAATTCGAACCCAGTCCTCCGCGTTATGAGGCACAACTCTTACCCACTGGACCACGCTCTTACTTCACTTCGTTGTGTTAAAATTCAATTTAACCGTTGCCTAAAAAAATTCCTAGGAAAACGCAAGACTTTCTGGACGTGCATATGTATGTGCACATGTATGTACACAGAAATTGCCAAGCAGCCGCGCTTTGCCCCCACTACTGAAAATAGATTCTTGATTTGCTCGTAAACTAAATGTACGATCGTTATGAAATTTTCAGGGCTTATTCAGATCATCGAAATGTATCTACAAACCAATTTGCACGTGTGTAGTATTTGATTTACTTTGTTTTTTTGGTTTTATCAATATTGTGGGCGATTGGGGGAGGTATCCAAAATCCGAAACATTCAAATTTTTCGTATGTTTTACGCGAACATAAAAAATTAAATTTGGTGGCTCTAGCTTTTTAGTAGTTTGGGAGTTATGCTTAAAAAACCGAGTCAAAAAAGCGATAAATATCGATAATAAGAAAACGGAAGGAGTTATCGATGTTTTGAAATAAACTTGATCTGCGTATAGAATATACGAACCGAATGAGACCAAGATCAGCTTTCTAGCTTTTGTAGTCTCTGAAATCGACGCGTTCATACAGACGGACGGACAGACGGACAGACGGACAGACAGACAGACGGACATGGCTAAATCGACTCGGCTAGTGATGCTGATCAAGAATATATATACTTTATGGGGTCGGAGATGCTTCCTTCTGCCTGTTACATACATTTGCACAAAACCATTATACCCTTTTTTACCCATTTTCAATGGGTTCAGGGTATAACAATAACTCTTGTTAATTTAACTTTTTGTAAGTTAAATTTCTCTTTCTCTTACTGCTAATCCATATAATAGCTTAAATTAAAAAGTTCTTAAAGTTCTTAAGTTCTCTAATTTGAAACTCTCATATACGATCTTAATTTACGATTACTCACAAATTCTGAATTGAATTTTCTTTGCATCATCTGTATTAATGTTCTTTTGAGCGCCAACTTTTGGAACAGCTCCCGAGTCGTAGTATACCTTGCCTATATCACAGCAATCTACCATATATAGCATACCCGCATTATTTGTCTAGGTGTCTGCTGATCAGCGCTTTGTAAGTGCCTTGTCGAAGGTGTCGCCTGTCGTTCGTCTCGTTTGTCGCTGCGAGTAGGCGTCTCTGTCTCGCTCTCGCTCTCGCATTCACCGCTGCCCGATTGGCGCCATCTCTCTCCCGCATGAGAGGCATCCCGATTGTTTCGCTTGCATTTCGAAAAGTCAGAGCTTAATATGCTTGTGGGTGTTATTGTGGGTAGTTAAAACTATGTTTGTCACGGCATTCGACGCATTCGCATTGCGAACTGCTTTTAGAGCCCATCAATTTTTTGTAATTAGTGTAGTTCTATAGAGTCTGAAATGTGTGTCTCTTCTTCTTACACAAGTGAAATATATATCTATAAATAAAAGTTGAAATATATATATGTATATGAAAAGTTTGTGCTGCTTTTGTTGTAGTGTTGTTATCTGCTCTGCTCTGTTTTTCTGTTTTTTAGGAACTGTCGCACACGAACGCACAGCAGCGAACAAAAAAAAAAAAAAAAACTTTAAAAGAAAATGAAAATTCCCAAAGGAAGCATAGATAATGAGCACAATGCCACCCCAGTGGATCCGACTGCTGCCAGTGAAAACTCGCCCAGCAGCAGCAGCAGCGCAAGTGTGACCAGACAGTGCGCCGATGTGCCAATGCGTCAGTTTGTCAGTTCGTCTGTTGCCCAGTTTGTCAGCCCGGCTGGCTCCGGCTTTTGGCCAGTTGTGTCAGCCATTTTGCCACGGCCACTGCCACAATGGCAGCAACGGCGTCCAAGCATATTGCCATTGTGCCTTCTCCACTTGTCTCGAGTCGACTCTCTCGACTGGGTCGCAGTCGCAGTCAGCGACGCCGTCGGCTCGTCATCGTCGGCGTCGTCATCGTCATTGCCCGTCTCTGCTTTTGTTTTAGCCATTGTTAGTGGGGGCTCTGTGGCTGCCGCTTTTGCAACATTTGAATGATTCTCGTTGGTCGTGTCAGTCCCACGGGTAATTATTGACACGGTTGTATGCACGCAGCCCAAAAACACATCCACACAGAGAGAAACTGAGCAGCAGCTACAACAACAACAACAACAAACGAACACAAAAGCAAGCGGCGCGTTGCTTTGCCACGCGAAATAATAAAAAAGCCAACTCGAAATAATAATGAAAATGTCGGCATCGCAACTGGGGTGACCGTTGTTAAGGTGGTGCCATTGGTGCCGCTGGTCGCGGGGGTGATGGTGGTGTGGGTGGGGTGGGGTGGGGGGTGGTTGGCTTCGATGTCGGTCGCACTTAACACGCACGGCTACATTAAAACCAATGAAAACTACAATTTGCCAGCTTATATTACTACATTTTTATCATATACCCGTAATGTGAATAAGCATTTACGGCCCTCGAGTGCTGCGGGTATTAGAACTATGTCACGGGCTTTGGCACGACACCACAGAGGAATACAACTAAATGTGTGTGTGTGTGTTTGAGCTCAATTTTGGCGTGATTAGGAGTATACAATTAGGACATACCTTAACAATATGATATTATTTATTTGATGATTCAATTTATTATTTAAGTTCCTAATTTGCTCGTAATAAAAAACAGGACAACACTTTTATGCATAGATAAATTTCAAATAAGTATTCTTTCCACACATGAGTTAATCACAGACAAGCCCACTTCGACCTGTGGTCAAAATAGAGCATTCGGGCTTCGTTGTTTACCGCCCAACTGGCCTGCTGGCTACTTAGTTGATAAAGTTATATAGCCTAGGGGCAGGTTTTATCTATGTGGGTGTGTTTTCGACGTGTGTGTGTGTGTGTGTGTGTGTGTGTGTGTGTTTGCTCGCAGCAACCCCAAAATGGCAGGTGGCAATTGATATATGGATAGGCACTGTAGGCAGCCATGTTTTTATCACATTAAATTTCATTTGGCTTTCTATAATTTTTTATTTTAGTAATTAAGAGAGCTGTCTAAAATTATATTGTTCGAATGCAAAAGGCGAAACGTGTGGGCGGTATTTTTTTTTGTTGAAATAAATATACAAATTAAAAAATATTTGTTACACATGGCGCGTTGAGTTGAAAAAGAAAGAAAAAAACCACAGGGCAAATTAACAAATATACAATTCAATAATAATAATAATAATATTTTCGAGTATTATTTTATTTTGTTAATACACGACCAACAGACGCATAAACAAAACTGATTGCAATTACGCTTCTGTATCACACATACACATGCATGCATACATACATACATATATAATTTGTATGTATATATAATTTGTTTACATATATTTTTAAGGCCTCAAACTGGCTTTCAATTATGCACATTTGCAATTTGTTTGTTTTATTCTGCATTTAATTTGTTGTTTCTGTCGTCTTTTTTTTTTTGTTGGTATCATTATTGTTATTATTATTTTTTCGGCTTAAAACGCTGATAGGCTGATGCAATTTTTATGCAAAATTACTAACCGAAATTTTGTAAAATTGCTAATCAGCTTCCAGAAATAAATACAAAATAATAATATATGCATTTAAATTATGGGCTTTATGCAAATTGCGTGCACTACATTAGAGCAAAGGGCAATGAGCAGACAAATACTATAAAATAAAGACAAAAAAATTAATTGCATATTGAGACTAAAAAAAAAAGTAAATTGTGTGTAAGTAATTGCAATGAATGGACTTGACCTTGCTTTACATTTTTATTACATTATATAATTAAATTACTCTTTGAATCTGAAAGTTTTGTCAGCATAAAAAACTGACGTCAATAAGCAATGGCCAAAAAAAAACAGTTTTATTTAGGACCCAATAAAAAATGAATAAAATGAAACGCTTGTTAATGACAACTTTCATTAACGATCTCCGCAGCAGCAGCAGCGGCAAAATTAACGGGGGGTGGGGTGTGTGGTGAGGGGGGTTATTAGTTAATTGTGACGAACGCAATCACATTATAATATGCCCACTTAATTGTTAATTGCTTTTCGAACACTTTAAACAAACAAAAATAATACCCGTAATTATCGCAATGGAAATCGAATCCAATTGTGGGACTTGGCTCGTTCGAATCGGGCCGCAAATACAAAAGGCTCTGTAATATGGCTGTAAAACTGTCAAGCGCAACGACTCATAAACTGTAAATGGCAGGCGACCGTAATGAGCACCGTTAACGCCAATTAAATAATAATAAAAGGACATTTTTGCAAATAAAATTCTTTTGTGTGTTTTTTTTTTCGAATAATATTCTCTTTTATTTGTTTTTTTAAGTTTTTTGTTTTTTTCTTTTTGTTTTCTTGGTTTTAAATTTCTCTGTGTATATATGTGTGTGTGTGTCTGTGTGTGTGTGTGTGTATGTGGAGTGTATATGTATGTGTTTGTGGGTGGAATGTACCGCTTTGTTGACTTGGTGCTTCCATTTGTTGTAGCATAATTTATTATACAGTTGAGGGCATGGCTTAATCATTAATATTTTTCTTCTTATTTTCTTTTTTTTACTTCATTATCATTATCATCTGCGGACAAGTTCTCTCGTCTCGTCGTCTATATTCATAGTTTTCAACATACCAAAAAAAAAAAATAACTAAACACATTTATTTGTTGCATTTTTTCCTTACATACTCTTAATCCTAATTACACCCAAGAAAAAAAAAAGCATTTTTAAGTATTAGTTAAAAGTTTGCGTATTTGTAGTTATATTTATATTTATATATATATATATATGTTGTTGTTGTTTTTTTTTGTTGTTTGTTTTTTTTTCTTGTTATTTTGTAGTTGTTTTCATTTTATACAATAAAAAATTAAAAAACGGCCACTTTTATAAAAGTTGTACGTATATCAAAAAACACGAAGTACGTTTTTTTCATACACATCTATTATGTTTTTTTTTTGTTTTCAAATAATTTCAGTTTTTCATTTAAGTATATTTTTTTGTTGTTGTTTTTTTTACGTTTTTCAATTGTACATCAATTATATATATATTACAATTTAGCATTTTGTATTTGATTATTTTCGTTTAAATTTTAAGATTTAGCTATGTGTGTGAGTGAGTGTGTGTGTGTGTGTGTGTGTAGTTGTGTGTACGTGTGTGTATTCTTGATTTGCTTATATAGAAAGTACAGTACTAAGTAACTAAACTTCATGTGCCTATTCTTTAAATTACCGTCTACAAATTACAATTTATTTTATGCATGCTTTTCGCTTTATTTAGGTTGATTTTTGTTTTCAATTTTTATGTTTATATTTTTTTTTGTTTTTTGAATTTTATTTTAGGTATTTATTAAAAAAAATCTACAATTGCATTTAAAGCTAAAAATATGACTTAACTGTAGTTTTATTTACAGAATGTTGGTTTTGTTTAATATTTGTTTTTCTTGTTTTTATTTTTTTCATTTACTGCCGCGCATTCAAATTGTAAGTTTTGTTTATATTTTGTGTTTTGTTTTAACTTTTGTCATGAATAATTCTTTAGAGTACAATCTACTGGCTATATATATATATATATGTGAATATATATATGCACGGCTGCTGATTAATCTAAACCCTAGCTAGAACCGAGACATCGGAGTCTGTGGTGGCGGTTCAAACCACTTGAGCGCTACAATATTTATTATTTCATTATGTTGTTAGTGTTATAATTGTATGATTTTTATATTATTTCTTTGCTACATCTCTAAACTCGTACGGGCGACAAAGTGTTTCAAAATGGAGGGGGCGTGGTGTTGTTGTTATATGGTTTTAAGATTTACCTTGCTTTGTGGAACGCAGCGGAAGGCCAAAAGTTGATTATAATTGGGTATTATTTTTTTTTAACATTTTGTAACACTTGTCGCACTTTAGCTAGTTATCGGAAATCAAAAATCGATGCGATTCGATTCGATAAGATTTTAATTCGTTTTATTTTTTTATGTTTATGTTTTTGTTTTTGTTTTTGCGTTTATTTAATTTAGATTTAAAAACAACATCACTTGGTTTCACGTTTGATTTGAATTGCGTGTTTTTTTGCATAAATTTTTTACAATCGAATTTTAGAAAGTTTTTGAAACTTTAAAGTTTTAGAGAAAAAAAAAAATATTTATATTTATGTCTATGTAAAATGAAACGGACAGGCAGACGGCAGGCGGCGGTGCCAGGCGCTATGTATTTTAAGAAAACTATTCAGCTAGCCGATCCACTGCCTTAACTATTTAGTTGAAATTGTAACACAGATTAATGCACTGGTAAAAAAATGCGGCCCAAGGCGTGGGAGTGGGGGAATCGGGCTGGGCTGTGGAACCTTAGGGCTGTTCGCGTTTGCATTGCGGCCACCCGTCTGGCATTGTGTCCTAGGAGGACTCGTAGCCAAACCAGGCGGCCGACGAATGCTATTCACCGCCTGCACCGCCGCCACCAAAGCTATTGAAGTGACGCACTGCACCCGGCGCCGCCGCCGCGCCGAACTGCAGACTCAGCTCGAAGAGGCGGCGCGCGTGCAGCTGCTGCTGCTGCTGCTGATGGTGATGGTGCTGCTGGTGATGGTGGTGCTGGTAGTGATGATGCTGATGCAGTGCCGCCGCCGAGTGCGCGTTCAAATTTAGATGGCCGCCGAGCACGCTGGACGCGGACCCCGGCGAGGCGGCGCTTGGCGGCTGCAGCGGCAGGCCGCTGTTGCTGCTGGCTCCCGGCGACAACTGTGAGCTGCTGCTGCCCGTCTGCTGGGCCTGCAGATGCTGGGCGTGCGGATGTTGCAGCTGATCGCTGGTGTGAAATAGATGCGGATGATGCGCGGGATTCAGATGCGGATGCTGGTGCGGATGATGGGCGTGGTGTGCGTGCTGGTAGCGCATCGGATCCATGTACATGGCAGCTGCTGCAGCGGCTGCTATGCTGGATGCCTGTTGTTGTTGCTTCACCTGCTCCTCGTTGTTGTTGTTGTTGTTGTTATTATTGGTGCTGCTATTGTTGTTATTATTATTGTTTGTCTGACCACCAGCAGAGGAGCTGCCCAGGGGGCTCTGCGGCGACATCACCTGACCCTGGCTCGTCATCGTCACCGAGGAGCCCGCACTGGACGAGGGCGTATTGGGCGTTAGCTGTTGCTGCTGCTGCTGCTGCTGTTGCTGTTGTTGTTGCTGCTGCTGCTGCTGCTGTTGCTGTTGCTGTTGGTGTTGTTGCTGTTGGTGTTGCTGCTGTTGTTGTTGCTGTTGCTGTTGTTGTTGTTGTTGCTGGTGCAGACTGTTGGCAGGAGTGGACGCAGCTGCAGCTGAGTTCGACTCCTGGATTTCTGATTGCTAGTGGGCCGCCAACTGATGCGCCGACTGCATGTTCTGGGGGCTGAGCATGGGCGGACTGTGGCTGTGCGAGTGGTTGCCCATTGGGCTGCCGTGCATGTCGTGGTGCGAGTGATAGCCGCCATGGTGCATGTGGCCCGGTGGCATGCCGTCCATCATATCGCCGCCGAGCGTGTTCGGTGGCGTCATCCGCTTCTCCTTCTGCCGGCGGTTGCAGAACCACACGCGCACCACCTCCTTTTCCAGCTGCAGCGAGTCCGCCAGCGATGTGATCTCCTGGGCCGAGGGCTTCGGCTGCTTGTGGAAATGCTGTTCCAGTGCGCCCTTAACGCTCACCTCGATGCTGGTGCGTTTCTTCCGCTTGCGTCCCTGCGCGGCGATCTTGTCAATGCTCGTCGGCGAGCCCGTGGTGGAGTCCGCCTCCTCGAGCCACTTCTGGAGCAGCGGCTTCAGCTTGCACATATTCTTGAAACTTAACTGTAGAGCCTCAAACCGGCAAATGGTCGTCTGCGAGAAGACGTTGCCGTACAGTGTGCCCAGGGCCAGGCCGACGTCCGCCTGGGTGAAGCCGAGCTTGATGCGGCGCTGCTTGAACTGCTTGGCGAAAGCCTCCAAATCATCGGATGTGGGCGTGTCCTCCTCGCCGCCGCTGATCGCATCGCGATCACCACCGCCGCCGCCCATGTGATGGTGTATGTGCAACTGCGGCGACTCGCCGCGCAGCGCATGATGCAGTGGCGCCACCTGCGCCGCATGATGGGCCGGATGGTGGTGGAGCATGCCGTTCATGGCATGGTGATACTGCAGCGGCGAGCCGCCGGTGGGCGCATAGTGGCCCGCGTGCGGGGCATGCCACGCGGCTGCCGCATGTGGCGAGGCCATGCCCTGCTGGATGCGCGTCTGCTGCGTCAGATGTGACATCTCCTGCTTGACGGAGTCCACGGCTGCGGCGGCGGCGGCGGCGGGATGATGGTGCGTCGTATGGTGTGTGGGCAGCGACCACGGATCCGGGTGCAAAGCACTCCAGCTGCCGAGGCCCGAGCCGGGCGTTAGCCCGCCGAGGCTGTTGCCCTGCCCGCCGCCCTGCACCTGTCCGTTGGGCGATGGCGAAGACGGCAGCTGCTGCTGATGATGGGAGGCCGAGGCGGCCGCCGCGGCAACGGCGGCATGGTGATGATGATGGTGCTGCATGTACTTCATCTCGCCGGCATCGGCGGCGGAACGGGGCGAGGATGTGTGATAGCCACCGCCGCCGCCGCCCAGCGCCATATCGAGATCACCGCTGGGCGGCGTCATATAGGAGGTAGCGGCCATCCCCACCGCTCTGGGGCTGTTCAGGCCCTCCACGCTGGCGGGGTAGGGCTCCAAGTTGGGGCTCAGTTTAACGACTTTGTAGACCGATCGATCGAAAGGAAGACCTGAGTCCCTATGCTCATTCCACTCGAACCGTGAGGCAACCGTTTTGAAGTCTTTTACTGGCAACGTGGCGGCGCAAAAATGTGGGCGTGGCGGCCGATCGCGCGACTCGCACACACACGCAACTTACAACTCGCAACAAACAACACACACACACACACCGCACACAGCACTCTCCAGCACTCAACAAGTTTCGTCACCGTCGGCGCGACAAAAAGTGTTGCACAAGAAAAAAAAATTCTTTTTGGACTTTTCGTGTTTGCGCTTATTTTTTTGATGGCTCAAAAAAAAATATGCAAAAAAAAAATTTAACTTGTGTTTGTTGCGCAGTTTATCAAAATTGGTTGAGAATCAAATTTGTTGTTGTTTGTTGTTTTCTTTGTATTCGGAGATTGTGTGATTTTTGTTATTGTTGCACAATGTTGCTTGATTTAATCACTTGGCACTTGGACTGTTATTAATATTTGTTATTGTTTGTGTTGTGTTATATCGTTGTTAGAATTGTTGTATTTGCTCTCCTTGTCGTAGTTGTTGATTTTGATTTTAATGTTGATGTTGATGTTGATATTGATGTTGATGTTGATTGTTGATTGTTGTCAAGTCAGAAAAAAATCATCGGCATCATCATCATTATAACGAAGAACGAATACTATTCAGATTGAGATTCGGCATTCAGAATTGTGATTGAGATTTTTTTGGATCATCAGCACACAGAGACGCCACACAGCGCACAAAATAATAATAAATACACACAGAGAGACAGACGGTGCCAAACACACTGAGAGCCTATGGGACAAATTCACGTGCAAACTCGTAGAGCTATCGAAGTGAACTAACGTCATGCAGCGGCCAGCGGCGCTACGTAGACGGCGCTCTCGACGGTCGGCACAGCGACAGCACACAGCTACGCAGCAGACACACACACAAACGCGCGCGAACACACACGCACACTGTCGGCGCGGCGAAACCAGTTTTCAACCCGTCTTCCAATACATGATGGGTGGAAACGAGACGAATAACATGCCTGCATTTGCTCGCAGCGTGTGCGAGCGAGATGGCCCGTGAGAGCGAAGATAACTGGAAGTCGACTTGCGCTCTATTGGGCTCGCTGCGGCCTTCCAGTGCCGCCCACCAAAGGCAAGGCAGCAGCGTCGCATTCCCATGCAGAGTGACATTTTTAATTGCCGGAGCCCGGCACAAGGGAGAGCGAGAGCGCAAGAGGCGCGCGCAGAGGCCTTTGTCAGACGCGAAAGCTTTTCGCACAGGACGGCGGCCGCATCAGGAAGCTTTGTTCAGTTCGCTGTCGCTCTTTGGGCCGCCAACTTTTGCTTTCATTTTGTTGGTGTGCGTGTGTATATTCGTTTTTGTGTGTGTGTGTGTGTGTGTGTGTGTGTCTGTTTGTGTGTATAGTTTTTAGTGGGGCGTGTGCATTGGCACCACGACAATGGGCGGGCAATGCAACTGACAACTGACAACGGGCCACGGGCAACGGGCAACTAGCGAAACGGCATCGGGCAACGCTATCTCCGATATCGGAGCATCTAACGCGTCCGAGAACAACTGTAAAATCAGTCGCACATTAATTGAAATGTATCGCGGCAATAAATTTGCATGCAAATGTTACAATGTTTCAATCTTCGTCCAGTTTCAGTCCAAAAGCTTTGTTATGCATATTATCTGTCAGTTACTTTCAAAGAAAGGCCCATTGTCTATCCGACTATCTCTCTCTGTGTGTGTGTGTGTGTGTGTGTGTGTGTGTGTGTGCGTGGGTTTCTGTTTTGGTACTCGCGCTTAGTTTACCGTTAAGCATTCTCCTGGCTAGTTATTGATTTGTGGACTCTGTTAATTTTTTATTGATTTTTCATTTAACAGTTTTTGCACAAATGCGCGCGATTTGCATACCTGCGTTATCCAATAAAAGTCTTTAACTTCTTTTGTGCGCCTCTCTCATTGTGTGCGGCATTGTTGATGTGTTGTTCGAGTTTTGATTTAGTAGAGCTACCAACATAAAACAGCATCAATGGCCTTTGTACCATTCTCTTAAAGTGTTCACTGTTTTTTTTTATATTTTTTTTTGTATCCACAATAAAGCAACTGTTCAGTACACTGAGCAAAAATGCAAAGTTGATTTGGCGCAAGATATTGCTTGGGAAATTGTTTTTCACAGGTATTTTTAGACTTGATGGGATTTTCAGAATAATGTGCAAAATTATAATCAGCATTCTGATTTAGTATATATTTTAATGTATTTATTAGCTGTTGACATTAAATAATGCCTTTACATTTTTCCAATTATAAAAACATTATAATTTTCAACACTGCTCATGTAATATATTACTAAATACCTGAATATTTCAATAATTTGTCTTGTTTGTTGATTCAATAAATAAATTACTGCTATTCTCAAAACATAGAATTGCTATTTGCATGTTTTCTAAATTATTTAGAAAATTATTTATAATTTTCTTTTTTGTGCTTATTACAATATATGTATATATAATGATTTGATATGGATTCGATATACTATTTAAAGCAGTTTTACTTAAAAATATATTTATTTATTCGCTTGACATCATCGTCGCCAGCTCTGCAATATTAGTTAATGTTGTTCACGCAGTAACATATCATCTTTTATTGAAGCCACATTATTATCGTATATAGTACATTTCTGAAGAACCTGTTCCATATACTTCAATCTGTACTAATTATTTAAACCAGTCTACACATGCAATATACATATATTATGAACACTTAAATGTTTTGTTTTTATATTAAATTTGCACCACTCTCTCGCTTTTTCGCTCTCTCTCTTTCTTCCTCTCGCTCTTGCGGCAGGTCAAGCGTCCAGGTTGTGTCAAAAATTATGCAAACTAAGGTCAACGCCGTCAACAACAACAACAAACAAACACACACACACACACACACACACAGAAACACACACCGTCAAGTTCAACAATATTTGCATCGCTTTGTTTACATTTTGTACTCTTTTTTTTTTTTGCTATGTCCTTTGGCCACACACTTGGGCATAATTAATAAGCCACCGAGTGAGCTAAACAGTCACAGTCGACGTCGCAGTCGGCGTCGCTGTCTCCGTCACCGTCGCTGTGTCAAAGTTTTGTCACTCAACTGAACAACGGTCCTTGGGCGAATTTACATGATAATTAGGCGGCGGCGCTAAAAAAAAAAAACAACGAACCAAAAAAAAAATATATTTAAATTTCAAATGACGAAAAATCCTGTTTATTTGCCGCAGTCGCCGGCACAGTGCAGGTCTCGCCGCACCGCCCCTGGCCCTCGCCGTATGCTAAATGCGCACGCGCCGCGTTGGTTTTGTGGCCGTGAAAGGACTTGTTGCATAATTATGCGCCGCATGCGAGTAAATAAAAATAAACATGAGCACAGCTACAAAACAACAAAAAAACAAAAACAAAAAAACTGAGAGACAAAAAACATAACTAAGCGCTGTATTTATGAATGAAGATCTCTTGAGCGCCGTCCCTCCGCTCTCCTCGCACTCTCCCTCCGCGCCCTGCCATTGGCGCCGTTGATTTGGATGATAATGAGGCTCGATTAGCATTTTGGTTGCATTTATTTTTTTTTCTGTTTTTTTTTTTTTGCTGCTGCTGTTCGGCTCCGGTTTAAGTTCGGGTCGGCATCGGGCCTCTCGCACCTAGCTGTCTGCTCGGCGCACTTGCTTATAATTATTAGCATAATTTTCTTCTTATTTTGCATTAATTTGTGTGCGAGTGTGTGTGTGTGTGTGTGTTGTTGTGCGTTTGTTGCCCCGAAAACAACAACAGAAACATAGACACAACCAGACAATAATAAAACACAAATTTTGGCATCTGTTTTGGCAATTATTTTGGTCATAATTTAAACACCAGATATAAACTGGTCTGGTTTCAACCGCTTTAAATACCGCGCAATACAATTAAGGCGCTGCGAGGGGGGGACTTAGGAGCAACATTACTTGAGTGCGTGAATATTGTTTTATTTCACGTTTAACTGCATATCAACAACAACAACTGAGGCCATCAGATTAAATCGTTTGGGGAATCCTGTACATACGTCTGTCAAAACTGAAGCGATTTTGCGGGGTTAAATTTATATTGGCTGCTTTTCGGAAACAGGTATTCGAGCACTTAAAACATATCTGGCTAAATTACAACTCAGCTGCGAATTTCAAAAAGTTCAATCAAATTATGAGCGGGTTTTTGAGAACCGAATTCAAAAACGTATCATCTCAGTTGCCATTCAATCACATCTTCAAAGATGCTCTCAGTTTTTTTATCCCTAATCCTGCGGGCCAAAATTCATTTGCAAACAAAACGTTTCATTAGATAATGTCAAGACTCAGCTGCAACAACGGGAACCCATCCCAACGACAGTCGGTCAACTATTTACCATATGCCTTGAAAAGAAAAAAAACAAGAAAAATTGCGCGCCAAAAAGTAACACACACACACACACACACACAGACACAACAGACAACAACAAAGTTCAATTGAAGAAGCTACCCAAGACAACAACGGCAACAACAACAACATCGATTCGGGCACAACCCTCTCCTTGGGCTACCCTTTCGGCAAGGTCAAACGGGCTGCTCACGTAGGCAAATCGCATAGGCAAATGTGCTCGGGGCTCAGGACTCGAGGTCCTTGTGCGTTGCAAGATGCAAGCAACCATTTATCATTTTTTCCGTTTTTCCGTTTTTGGCAATTTGAAATTTGTGCAATTTTGCGATTTTGCATGCAACGGCCGTTAAAGTCTCCGCTGGCTGCAATCAGGCCGCGGCGCTTATCCTTTGGCCTTTATCCTTTCACTTTCGCTACCTACAAACACACACACGCACACACACACAAACGCACGCACAGCACCCCAGCAGTTTGCCAAATTCCGACACACACACACACACACACACACACACGCAAGGACTCGCTGTCATATGCAAATTAGTTGAGCCTAAAAAAAAAAAGAGAGGAAATTTTCGCGTCCCGCCAAAACATAAAATACGCAAACGGAACACAAAATGGCAATTGTTGTAGCTATACTTATGCCCCAGCCACGGCTCTGGGACCGGGCCTAACCCATCGCCAGTTGGGTTAAATGCATTTTGGTCCGCCTCATTGGCTTTGGCATTGAGCGAGCGACGCGCAACTGTCAATGAGGCCAGGCAAAGGGCAAATATGCAAATTAGTTAGCGTTTTTTTTTTTATTTATTAACTAATTTATCTCTGCGCCGCTGTGACACGTCCGCGTCCCATAGGCAACCCGCCAGGGTCGTGAAATATTGGCGAATGGCGGAAACAGCGCAGCAAAAAGCGTTGCAACACCTGGCCACAAATTTTTTTACCGCCGTTTTTTTAACGCTTCCCATGTGGGGTGCTGCCCTGACCCGATAGTTGCCAATAAGGCCGCCGAGTAGTTAAGTTAATAATATAAGCGATGTCCTTTTGCGAGCCAAAAAACTGAATTGAATTGAATTCTAGAACTAGAACTCGAACTTCTAGATAGTAAAAAATTTGGTGCAAATAGAAAAAAACTAGAAAACTGCTTTTGCTAATAAATATTTAATTATCAATTATTATTGTTGGAATATAATTGCAAGCGATATATCCTACTAACATATGCAAAAATATATTTTAATTCTTAATGTCTATATCTTTCGCTGGCTAAGCCTAGTCTGGTTTTCCAACTTTAGTTAGATATATATAGTTTTTGCTATCAATAAATTTAAGTTGAATTTAATAAGTTTGCTTCAATAAGTTTTACATAATTTTTAACTCAATTCAATTACATAAATTCGTCATTATTAAAACAAAAATTTGACATACTTTAAAGCATTTGAAACGAATAATAAAAACTTTTCCCTTATCGAGTAGAAAATAAAACTCTAAACAAAAAATCGAAATAGAAGAATAAATTATTCATTAAAACGTTAAATATACCATATAAGGCTGCCTTTGCACTCTTACTTTCAGCGTGTTTTTTTTTGGTTTTTGTGTTCTCAAATGCAGCCACTTAATCATTTCAAATTTAAATCAGTTGCATTTGCATTCGTTGCTTATGGATCATCGCCTGAACCGTATGAAAATTAAAAACCCTGTTCACACCCACTAAAGCGTTGATGTTGTCACAGCGACACAGGAAACCGCACGGACAGAAACCTTTCCTGCGTATATCGACAAAAAAAAATAAAACAACAACAAGAACAACAAAAGAAAAAAACATATGTCAATAAAAATCTTTTAGAAATTCATTTGCATAATGCAGTCAAAAGGGCAAACGTTCGCCTGAACCGTGGAGTGTTCGTTGGTTTTCCTGTCGCCAGACCCGGACCCAAACTCGAACCCGAACCGCAGTCCAGGTGTGGGCTGAGAGCAAGCGACATAAAAAACAACTAAGCAACATCAAAAAGACGACAACTGCAACAACTACAACTACGGCACGCATGTTTGTTTCCTTCGAAAAAAAAGCAAACGCGTCAGTAAGGGAGGGTGGGGGTAGGCCCCTTGCCAGGGGTGCATATCATTAGCGCTATGGTCGCAGCGGCAGAGCATTACAAACTGGCAAACATTTTCCGACTGACACTCTTTTTTTTTATGAGCAGCCTGACACACATCAAAGGCCAATCAACTCTTCCAACTCGCATAAAACGTGTGTCTTATCGGAACCGGAAGTTCACCCTTAACCCTAAGCCCTTGCCTTAGCCCGTACACAAACCCGAACTCACTTAACACACTGAACAGTGGTGAGTTTCTAAACGTGCTATAAAACTGTGCGCTATCTATTCGGAAAGTCTTTGAAGGGGAAACTTACCTATGCATCGCTTTTGCATCTACTCAACCGAATTACGATCTTATGCTTCAAATCAACAAATATCTTATGAAGCATGCGATGATTTTTAATAGATTTACCCATTAATTTCGTTAGATTTCATTGCACTTTTCGTACTTTATCCTCTGAACGCTCTCGCGACTCAACTTCTGATCGCAGTCCGCTTTAATGGGAGTGACTTATCTTTTTGGCTGGCTGTCGTAAAGTGCTCTCAGATTGCATAATTTGGACAGCGCCTTTTAATTGAAACATAAACGCCATTTTTATTGTGCAATCGCACGCGCCAATGATTGAGGCATTTTATTTACCGTAAAAAACAGCAACAACAACAACAATATCAACAAGAAGAAAAAGCGGCGCAATTTGCGCAGAAATTGCAAATCGCCCATAAGACATAAATGAAATTTTTATAATCGAAACGAGACGCTGACGGAGGTCGCCACCGGTTGCGCATGCGCCGAATTTAAGCGTTGTTGGTTTTTTTTGTTTTGTTTTTGTTTTTTACTTATTTTTTTTCATTTTGGTTTTTGCAGTATGATTTTAACTGTTATTGTTATTAAGTTTTGGGCCAGTGACAGTTGCCGACAAAGCCACGTTTTGACGCCCCAACGTGACATGGCCTGGCCCGGTCCGAGCCGGAGTCAAGGATAATGCGCTTTGATCTTCGTCTTGACGGCAGCGGCGGCGGCGGCAAAAGGCTTCAAGTCAGGTCGGCGGGGGTGTAGCACGTGCAGGCAGTGCCTCTCTGGGGGCGATGCTATCATTGCGGCTGGCTGCTTTCTTTAATAAGCTGAAGCTGTGACCGGCCGCTCACCGAGCTGGGGCACAGTGCAGAAACAGCAACAGCAACAGCAACAACAACGAGAAGAGAAAAAAAGGAAACAAAAACAAAAGACTTAAGACACAAACGCGTTTTCATAGCAGCCCCTCGCAGCGCGATGCTTTACACCTGATAACCAAGACAACAAACTCGCGACGCATCGACGCACTCATTGAGACCGCCACAGGACCGCAACGGTGATGGCGACTGCGACTGCGACTGCGACTGCGCTATGCTGTTGTGATGTAATCAGGCCGCTGCTTCTGCTCCCCGATTCAGCGCGGTTCCTGCGATTTGCCGTACGTGATATTGTTAAAAGCTTTTAATTGAAGTCATCTTCTTGCTCAAAACAGGTAGCTGCCTCTAGAGTCATCGTTGTCCGCTGCCGTTGCTGCTGCTGCTTCTGCTGCTGCTGCTGTCGATGTCGATGTCGAGCATTTTTATGATTAAACTAATTTTTCTTGCCCGCAACTCTTATAGCAGGTGATGTGGCTCCAGTTCCCCTCCGCCTGCCAAGTTATTTTAATAAACTGCGCGACGTGCCACGCATTTTGAGAGACGATCGGTTTCAATTTTATTATTGTTGTGGCTGCCGCTTCTACTGCTGCTGTTGTTGCTGTTGTTGTTGCTGCTGCTGTTGCTGTTGCTTTTAGATTATTTCCAGCACTTGTAAGTGTTGTTAGAAGGGAGTGCCACCAACTGGCTGACCAAGCCGCAACGTGCTCATTTAACAGTAGCCAGCGAACGTCGCTCATAATAACTTAAGCCAGCATAAAATATTTTAATGATAGCCATAATGGACAGCACCAGGAGCAGCGGCGCTTGCTGGCCAACACAAAATAAACAGACATTAGGACAAATATTACACGAGCGATTGACAAGGAATATATAAATTCATCAAATATTTGGTTTTCCTTTTTATTAAATTGAAATGCATATAATGAAAATTTTAGATAGAAAATCGATTTAATTTATAAATATTTTTCAATATTTCATTCTTTTTCGAAATATAGTAAAAAATTTATTTGAATTTAAAAGGCAAAACAAGACCAGAAGTAATTATTTTTTGAAAATGAGTCGAGTTTGGCAGCATTATTAAAAAACTATATCGAAATTCAGATTAATTTATTTATCTTACTATAATGCTTTTGCCAACAATCGGTTCGGTATTTTGTTCTTGACTTTAATTTAACATTTGCTTTAATAACTTAAACTTTTTTATTGTGTTGCTGACGTATCATCTTGGTAATGTCCGTAAGAAACGAGCACGTTGCAAATTGTTTAGGCCTTCACTTATAAGTCAATTTGCAGGCATTTGCAGCAGAATGCAGTGCAGGACTTTTCGTATGCGTAATGCATATAATTTGCGAGGGGGCAGCGCAGGCAACCTTGGGGCATTTAAATAAAGTTGTGAAGTAGCGCATAAAATAAATAACAGACACTTGACCGGGTCCGGGACGGCTCTTTGGATTAAAATCAATGAAAATTTATACATACATCTCCGAGTGGGGCTTATGGATGCTAGCCAGGAGCGGGCATGACTCGGCGAGGCATGAGATGCCAAACGGCAGATACAAGATGCGAGCTGCCCGATACGGGTCATAACTATGTGCAAGACCATTTCATTTTTCAACAATTGGCCAAAACTACGCCTCAATAACAAAACGAGGGGCGTGTGCTCTTTGGGGCCACAACAAAAGTAATGAGCAGTTGGCCACGCGCTCCCTAAAAAAAAACATTCATGAATGTGAATACGAATACGAATGCGAATACAAGTACGCAAGCGAATGCAAAAGGCCCCAGGGTAAGCGGGCAGCGAGAGGATCGTTGCAAAAGGAGCAGCAGCAGGCTTAAAGCTGCACTCGAGCCTATAATTATAATTGAAATCAATTGATTTATTTGCGTTGCCAACTCGAACTCTATGCCAAAACGCATAAAGCCATAAAGAAAAATGGCAACAATACAATTCAAAAATTGCTGTAGTTGTTATTGTTATTGTTGTTGTTGCTGTTGCTGTTGTTTTTGTTGGTTGGTCGTGTGTGCTTAATTGTTGTTATTGGCCTGGCTGCTTGGCCAATGTGTGCCGCTGGCCAATTTGTTGGCCAAGCGAGGCACAGTCTAGGCAACGGCGCTGACGACGATGTCGTTGTCGGAGACGTCGATAAGGTCATGAGCAAGTGTCATTCCAGTGCATAAATTATTTATTGGGGCGGTTGCATAGCTGCAATTGGCGGCTGAAGCGGAGCGGGGGGTGGGGTGCACAAAATAAATGTTGCACAGAATGGTTTAATGTGGGCTGAAGGGCAACATGATTGAGAATTGCTGAAGTTTCGACAGAGCAAGACAAGAGCCGGCAGGCAAAACAATCTATTACGTCTTGAGTACAGGCAAACTTACAAAAAATATTATGTACAAGAATTTTCTACTTGATTTTTAATTTAATTAATTTATTTATTTATATAGTTATTATTATATCAGTCATAATGGAAAATTGTAAGTGTGGCGCATATCTGGGTAGATGATTCCGGGCAATCTGTTCGATCGCTCAGCTGCACCTGCTGTCTGCCCACAAAATACACTTGTGCTCCGTTGTCAACGACAGTAGCTTTGTCTAAACTGAAAAAAAAAAAGAAACAAAGTTGGCCATTCCACGGCCCCGTTGCTCGATGCCCGTTGCCCGTTGCCCGATGCCATGCCAACCTGTCTCACATTTCAAAATACATAATTAAGTATGCACAGCGAGTTTGTTAGATAAAAATCTTAAAAACCCTTAAAAAGCTTTAAGCGCCTAAGACACACACACACACACCAACTCACCAACACAGGCACAGCACTTTAAATACATCCAACCTGAGAGAGGGGAAAAAAACCCAAAAAAAAAATAAATAAAAGCAACAACAACAACAACAGCAGCAAGAAGCGTAGGGGCAATACTTGATGGATAACTTGATGAGTATCGGATAAGTTGTGGGGACTTTGTAGCACAGCATAAATGTGAGACGCGTATACATAAAATAGTCGAAAGGCGGCGGCGGCGGCAGCAGCAGCAGCAGCAGCAGCAATAACAAATAACAACAACAAAGACACGTAGTCGATGTATGATACGAAAACACTTTGGCGACAATCATGGGAAAGATTTGAATTGACTTGGTTTGGTTTGGTTTTTTTTGGTTGTGGCTATCATTTCAAGCAGAGCCGCGAACGGCCATTAAACGAACCGGCCCAAGAGGTCAGAGCGATAACGAGCGAAAGCTAAAGGCGGTTCAGGCTGGCTGGTTGGTGGTGCAGGTGGTGCTGGTGCTGGTGCTGGTGTGGGCTAACATCGTTTAACGAAGCCGATTTGTAACAGAGCTTTCACATGTGTCTCCAAATCGAAAACCGAAAAACTACAAACTACAAACTACAAAAAAAAAAACTTGGCCAGCCAATCAGTTAAAAGTTATAACGCAAATCACGGCAACAAAAAGAATGACTACAACAACAACAACAACAGCAACGCCAACAGAAATCAATAAAGTTCCCAATGCCAAATGAAACAGAAAGAAGAAACTTAATTAAAAGGTCGCTGTTAATGTTGTTAATTTGAAAATATTGTCGAAGGAAACGGCTTACACGCACAACAGAAAACCCGATGGGGACAAATACAAAAGAGTCTGCGTTATAAAATCGTAGAGAAACGCCATAAAAACAGCAGCAGCAGCATCAACAGGCGCAGCTAATTTTTATGGGTCTCCGCATGCAGGCTGCTGCGCTGACAGACATCTCGGCGGGATCTGGTTAGCGGTCACTCTAATCAACTCTACAAGCTATGTTGTCATACGAAATAAAATATACAAAAAAAAAAAAAAATTTAACACAACTCTTGCATTTAACAACAAGTTCGTTGCCTAAGTCATTTGTTTAAGGTTGCTCTAAATATTTACCTCGATATTTGATGCAATTAACCGCTTAGAAATTATATATATACATTAATACATTAATATATATATTATATATAAATTACATTCTTTCCTAGATGAAAGTCAGAAAATTTAATTTTATTAACAGTTGCATTAACAGTTGATCTCTAATACCAAGTTTGTTGTCTGTGTAATTTTTTCATTAAAATTATTTTTTTATTTTCTTCTTAAATATATTTTATTTATTTACCAATCGACCAATTTTAAATTTGAATTTAAATATTAGTTTATATGCATTAAATGCATTTCACTTGTTTTGTGGCTAATGGCCTTAAGAAAATTTCACTGAATTTTCAATGTGACAACGGCGATTTCCTCAATCAAAACGAAGGCATTGAAACGGCAAACAGAGCTGCAACAAACTTGAAATACACAATAATGTAATAATAATAATGCATATAATGCATATAAAGAGAAAAGACTGCCAGCAACAACTACAACTACACAAAAAAACAAAAAAAAACAGAAGAAGGGGGCGGGCGGTTTGGGTCGATTGCTGCGTGGCCTCCGTTGGGTTTTTGGTACGCCCGAATGGCGATGCACGCACACCAACACTTGCACACACACACACACACACACCAACACACACGCACAGGCAATGTAACTTCAACCTTCAATTGTAGTTGGTGTTGTTTGTTGTTGTTGTTGTTGCTGTTGTTGTTGGTAGCTGTGCTGCTGCCTGTCACGAAACGTTATTCGTGCGGCCATGCGAGTTCACTGACTGCCGCCCAAGTGCGCCAGTCTGCGTGTGTGTATATGAGTATGTGTGTGTGTGAGTGTGTCTTTTGGTGCTTTTCATATGTACACATTGTATATTGTTGTTGCCGTTGGCCGTTCGCTTTGTTTTCACAGCAACAACAGCAACAATTACAACTAACCATGGCGGCCATATTAACATGCCTCCGAGTACAGTTTGCACCTGCAGCTACGTCAAAATCGTTAAACTTTAACGACAAAGATTCTATTGTCGAGCATTGCACGTGATTGAATCGAGCCCCAATTAGACAATCCGCTCACGAACGCAACGTACAAGAACGCAAACAAGCAAAGACACAGACACCACCACCGGGAGAGCAATTGTGGGTAATGGTAATAGACCAGAGGACCTAGAAAAACTGTTTAACAGCGCCAGTGCTAATTGACTCTGCTCACAGTAACACATATATACACATATATGATTATTTTTTTTGGCAATTTGCCTGTGCCAACACTTCAGGTAGGGCAACAACAATATTCATGGCCAGCAAATAACAACAATGACTCATTGCTTGTGTATTGAAGGCATCAAATATTTCGCATGCCAATTGATTTCGCCCACCCGCACAAATGTGCACCCGCTCAGCAGCACCGCTCTTCTAATCTCTCTGACTCTCGTGTTGTTTTATTGCTTTAAATGTTTAAATATAGCAATCAGTGAAAGAAAAGCTCGAAGAAACACGAGGCTCGTTGTTGTTTAATTGCAGTAGCTCATGCAAGTGCCAGAAGCTGAAGGTGTGTGAGAAAACTGTTGTTGTTGTTATTTATATTTTGTTGTTGCTAGCGTGCAATTAAAAATAATATATGTATGTACCTATGTTGTATATATATGGATCTGCCACACAACACTCACACACAATAAATTTCATTAGCTATTGTCTAATTGGCGCATATAACGAAAGCATTTCAAATGAAAAACAACTGAAAAACAACTATATACATATACACATATATATATATATATATATATATAGTCATAAATACATTGCAAACATTAAAGGGAACTTTTATTGCTAGGAATTCAAATTGCAATTCTATATTTTAATTAGAAACTATAAAAATAATTGGTTGGCTGGCAGCAGAGCATATAAATAGAAAAGGGTTCGGCATTTTCCTAAAAATCACAGATTAAAATGTTTTTTATGTAATTGAATTGATTGATGACTTCCTTTTTTACTGAGCATTACGAACTTCTGGCTGCTTCCTAGCTGCATGCGTAGCCAACTGTACCCCACAAAAAAAAAAGAAATTAATTGACGCTTGTGTTAGCCATTTTATGAGCACAATTAAAACGAAGAGGCTTCTACTCCCTCGACTTTTACGAGGGTTGACTCCGTCAGGTGGCACTGCCACTGGCTGGCTGCGGCCATAAAGAGGCGCTGCAACAAATTGAGCCGCATGCAACTGTGCGCCCACAAATCTTATCTGCGCGATGCACAAGATAATGTCAGACCCCGGTTCAGAACAACGCCGCTCAAGTGTTAATCTCTTGCTTAATGTGCGAAAAATGTGCAAACATTGTTGGGTTGTTGAGTCCGTTGGGGGGAGGGGAGAATCCAACTCCGAGTCCGTGTTCCAAACACTGGCTCAAAAGCAGTAAAAATAATTTTATTTTCAATTTGGCTGCATAAAATCAAAGATTCTCGGGCCAAGTGGCCAGTTGCCAGTTATTTTTTTTTATGGTACAGGTTGCCCCTAATTAATATGCATGAACTCAAACTTCCTCTGGCCGGCTACTTGTGCACGTTTCGTGGCATCTTATCCTATCGCTCAGCTCAGATCTGATCAGCGTCTGCGTATGCTTTGAACAATTCATTCTGATCATTTCGTTCAATGGTGCTGGACGAAGGCGTTGTGCGTTTAGAACTCAATTAAAAAGCGGAAGTTTGCGCCGCTCACGGTTACTGCGATTAGCTGACTCGAGCACAACTGTCCACGCCCTTGACAGACATTCCAATGGCATAAATCAGCGCACAACCAGACGCACATAACTCACTAATCGCAGCAATTGTTGTCAATTTGCCATAAAACAGGCGCGAAAATGCAGACATAATTTTTTTTTGTTTTTTCTGTTTTCTGTTTTGTTGCTTCGCCCCGTTGTTAACGCCGCTCTTGTTGTGTTGGTGAACACACCTTGACAATTGGCTGAATTTAAATTGTTATAAAAATAGAATTTGTCCCAAAACACGCGCCGTCTGCAATGCAGTCGCCTGGCAAGTTCGTGTCTTAAGTCTTTCGTGTTTTTGTAATTTTTTTTTGGGAGACAATGAAAGCTAGCGCTGCACTTTAATTTCCGCTCTGTGCCCGCACCCAGCGCTACGTCTACGCCTGCATGTCTCTCTCTCTCTCTCTGCATGCAAAATACCATTAACAATTTGTGCACATAACGCCAACAACAAAAACAACAACAACAGCAGCTGAAAAAAGACTAAAAATCATAAAATGTTTACCACGCACAACGCGCTAAACTCACAAGCGTCATTTTTTGCGACTTGTGTACCAGAGTTTTGAATTTATTTATGTCGGCAATTATTTTATTTATATTGTCATTGCACACACACGCACACCCGCACACACACACACACACACGCAGATTTTGCATAGCCGTCTGATTTCGTAGTCAAAATATGTTTTCAACTTATGATATGCTAGCTGCTTCTGTTGTCGCCGGAGCTACTGGTTTTAATGCGGCGAAACAGCAGACGACGACGGCGACGGCGACGCCTTTCTGTGTGTCATTTTAGACACAGGCAGGAATAATCGTGGCGGTTGATATGGAAAGCAAAAATATATGGGTATTATGAAAGCATAATATTATTATTAACCAAACAGTTTATCCAAATTAAATTTAATTATTTATTTTTTTTTTAATTTGTTGTATTTTAATTTTGTCAACATTTATATTGTAAGTGTTTGCTTCCACGTTCTGGTAGCCAACTTGTTTATTTTGGCCACAGCTAAAACAGCTCGGCTGCGTCGCCTGGCTTGCATTGACGCCTCCACAAATGCCATCAACAACGGCTGACAGACAAGGGACGACGCTGACGTTGCGACGACGTCAACCACAACAACAGACGACCACGTCTCGCAACTGTCACCAAATAATGCCCAGCAGCGTTGCCCACAGGCAGCACTGGGTAAACCAAACAACAGTAGCCCGGATTCGGGCCCAGCGTCAGCAGCAGCAACAGCAACAGCAGCAGCAGCAGCAGTAAACGACAACAAATAAATTTTTGAAGCGAAACGCCAAAAAAAAATCGCATTTCAAATTCAAAACGCGATTTTTACCGAGGTTAAACTATTTTATCATTGTCACAAATGGAATTTTTCACCAGCAATCACCTCGATCCGCCGTCCACCTGCCAGCCCCCGTGGCCACACCCCCTCTGGCAGGGGCCACCGTTTGGCGATGCGTGCGAAAACGCAGCAACCACAATAATAACAACAACCACAACCAGAACAGCAACAACAAAGCGATCGGTGTACGTTTTAGGGCGTTTTCTGGCCACGGTTTTCTTCTGGCCTCCTCATAAGTTTTGCGTACGCAGACAAAGCGCGAGACACCGATGAGGGGTAGACGGGGACGGGCGCAGGGACGCTGGCAAAGACGAAGTGGGACTTGGTTTATATCTCTTCATTTGCTGGCCCGTCCAGTTATTTATTGTATTTTACGTTGCTGCTGTTGCTGTTGTTGCTGTTGTTGTTGCTGCTGCTGCTGCTGCTGCCGTGTGTTGCTGTTTAATTGAAGGCCAAGAGCTGCCGCATTGCTGCATGCATGGCAAGCATGTCCTGGTTGCAATCGCAGCTGATGGCCACTGGTCAGACATGCCCTTATTTGCGCTGCCAGCCAAAACGGCCAGTGCATAAATTATATGAGCAACATTTTATATACCCTTGACACAACCGAAATATCCATAGCTTACATATCATGTTTGTAACGCCCAAGGCCAGATCATGCCGAAAACTATAGACATGATATGGCCAAAAACTAACCAACGATCAAAACGATTGCCAGCAATATAAATCTTAAATATTTAAGCCATATTAGAAAAAGCGCGAATAGTAAATTTACATTTATATTTTCAAATTAATTTCTCTTATCAATTTCAATCAGTTACAAAAATATAAATATATGTATATCAAAATAAAAATATGAACTTGAACATTTTGTAAGCTTAAGTTTTTACTTGTTAAATCTCTATTTTTCTCCAACTACATATTTGTTTACACATAGAAACTTATCGAAAATTGCTAGGGCACCATTGATTCGGATCAACACCGTATAGAGTATTTATTCAAAGTATTTTGGTATTTGTTTTTGATTTTGGCTTGACTGAGTGTTTTCAAGTGAATTCAATATACACATAAAGAGCTCCAAGCATTCTTAAATATATATATACACACACACAATTACATGCGTATATACATATATATATATACAGACCACGATCGGGGCACAACTTGCGCAATGCACGATCCGCACTTAGAATATGTAGCAATTGTTTTGACATCCATAAAACATGCGCTCGATTGGCCTCTTTAGGCAACGTCGCTCTAGATCATGCAAATCGCATCCGAAATCAATTAAAATGCAACAGCCGGGCGATAATCAAAGTTGAAACCAGCTCGTCGAGTCGCTGGCGGTGCCAAATATGTCGTCGTTATCCCCGCCGCGACGAGCAGCGGGCAGCTCCTGGTCCGATAACAATCGCGGTACTGACACTTATATAAGCAGTCAGCATCCGTACGGTGCGACCCGGAGTGACAGACATCGATCAACGATGCGACCAGCGACATTAACGCTGCATATATTGTCATAAATTACACGATAGTGCTCAGCGCTTTCCCCGCCTCCAAGTTGCCCCCGCCGGCGAGCCCTTTGCAGCATGCTGTGGGTATGATCGCAGCAAAAGATGCTCCTATAAGCAGTTGTTGTTGTTGTTGTTGTTGAGTGTTAAACGATAAGCCCAAAAGTCATCGGCATTTAAACCAAAAGCAGTCGTCGCTGCTGCTGCTGCTGCTGCCATCATCCAACACCCCAAAGACTCAACCCAAACGCATCCATTTCCACACATTCACATCCACATCAAATCCACATCCCCATCCCCAGAGCGCGTCAGATACGCATCAACGTTTGGCTAAACGCTATCCAGTTTGGGATTTTCTTTCATTTCATTTTCTTTTTCAGCGAGGTTTTTGTCTCAGGTTGCATAGTGTGTCTGCCGTTGGACCCTCCCCATGCCCCCGCCACCGCAGATCGATATGTTAAAAACTGCGATTAAACGCGTCAACCGACGGCTGCGACTGCAACTCAGTCTCGCAGTCTCTGCCCGCGGAGTTGTGACAAAACTTTGATTGACATGGCTTTTGTATGTTGGCAACAGCACTAGATCCGATTGCAAGGAACAGCACTGAAGATGTGACAACAACAACAACAACAACAACAACAGCATGGCTACGCATGTGCTTGTATATGTTGGGGCAAAGGTTTGAAAGATGAGGCAATTGTTGCAGCTGTACGAAAAAAAAACAACTAGATTATATCTGCGTACTCCTGAGTTACTTGCAGTTGTTGCTAGCCCCAACCATTCTATAGAACGCATTTAAAGATATCAAAAGATTTGTACTGAAACAGAAACATTAAGTTGGATTTGAATTTTGAGTAATCAAAACACATCCACAATGGGCTCTAGAAAGTATGCTATATTGAAATCGCATTAAAACCAGCTTCTGATAGCTATGATATAATTTAAACAAATGCCATTCTTAATTCTTGGATTTAGATTAAGCAAACAACATACATTCAATGTTGATATATATTTTTGTTTTTGCTAAAGTTTTTTAGCAAACCTATTGTTTTCTAAGAACAATTTAAGCTGTTTGAATACTTTCACACAAAAAAAATATGTAAATCCATAGAATCATTTTGTTAAGATTCAGATCTTAGCTTCTTTTTAAAATGTTCGCTTATCGAGACGAACATTAGCAGCATCCGTGGCATCATAACTTAATCATTTTATTTCGTCTCAAAAACAAAAGTGCCGAAAAAGAGATGAACTCCATTTGATATTTCATTTAGGATAAATGTGGTTGATGAGTAAGCCAACCTATATATGCGCGGCTTTTGTCCGGCGTATGCCGCTGCAAATCTATGCAAAATATCCATATTATAAATATTTTAATTTAATGCACAGATCGAAAATCGAGAAGATATAAAACAAAACAGAGAAAACAATCAACTGGCAAACAAAAGCAAACTTGGCAGGCAACAGGCATAAAAGTCGTGATACTAACAAATTTCATTAATGTACAACAGCGGCAACAAGTTGCAGGCACGGCTGGCCAACTCGCTCGTTGGCATCCTCATCTCCTGCAGTCGCCGCAGCAGCAGCAGCAACTTTAACCGGCGGCGATTCCATTCATAAAACGGGCGCACTCAGGCACAAAAGACAGACAAGAGCCGGGGTGAAGGGGGCGGCGAGAGATAGTTGAGGACAGACACTAAGCGCATTGCATGATTTTGCATAATTTTATGTAAATTTCGCAGGCGGCTCGAGACTTGCCAGCGAATCGAATGCGCGCAGGCGCAGCCAGAGCACCCAAATCAGTAGACGAGGCGGGGGCGTGGCAGCGTCTGGGTCTGGTGCTGCGCCTCGACGACATGATATATGCCACATGATGACCACGACCAAGAAGCCGATGCGGCAAACAGTAGCAATTGCTTTTGTTGTACAAGGACACGATTATGCACAGGATACGGCACACCGAGAGCAAGACAAGGACAGCGAGAGCATAAACGAGAACGGAAGATTTGAGTTCAATTTATGCAATGTGCAAAACGTGGCTCAGTTCTGAATAGCCAAAAACAAAAGCAGCGCGCGCATTTTGATTTTATAAACAATTTTTTTTTGTGTGTGAGTGTGTGTGTGTTTTTTTTTGTGTACATAAAAATAAATACGAAAACAAACTCCTTCAAGGCGAAAAAACATATGACAATGACATTGAATTTATGTGCAACCAAATGCCACAAAATATTGTTTAGGGCATATCGAATCGGGGAAACAGTTCCGAGTAAAACAAGCGAATAAGCCAAGTCAAAAGGTTTGACGACACTACAGCCCCCACACGGCAACGTGTTGCACAGTGGAACTAGTTCTATGAATATAACTAAATTGCAACAGAGTTTAGAAAAAAGTAATTTAAAATCAACTTATTAGAAGAATCTATAGCTTTAAATAGCTTTTTAGATACTCCCTCAATCCAAATACAAAACTACTATTTTATTCATTTTACTTAATTTTATTATATATTAATTATTTAAGTAATTTGTTCGTCCCCACTAAAAGCTTTCAAGTACTTTCATAGAATTTGAGTGATCCATTTGAATCTTTTACAATTTCGTAGGAAACCAGTGTGCAGCCTGGAAGTGAGGGGTAGATTGGCTGTTCCTTGAATTGCAGTTGCCTGCGGTTCAGTTTGGTTTTGTTACTGTTGTGAGGCTGCACGTCAACGTCAACTTGGACGACGACGAGCTGACTCTGCCTCTGCTGTTGCCTCTGCTGCTGCCACTGAGCTGGGCCTCTAATCAGATTCAGATGTCGTCGAAAAATGCGCGACGCGCTGGCCATTTTAGCCCTGGACAGCCGCTCGGTTAGGCGGCCGCGTAACACGGTAGTTGATGCTTTTGCAACGGAGTTTGCTGCAGCAGAAGAATGACGAAGTCATAGCCGCGATGCGTCAATTTTAGATTCAACAAAAATGATTGCAATGCATGTTGGCTGCCCAGGAACAGGGGCAGAGGCAGAGGCAGAGGCAGGGGCAGAGAGTGAAGCTGAGGCCAAGCAACCGACCAGGCAAGCCCAACCAGTTTGGCCAGCCAGGCGAGCTGCACAGAGCCAGGGAGTCAGCCAGGAGGCAGTCAGTTGGCAGTCGTCTGTCAGGGCAACTTGTGAAATGCCAATTTATTCGTTAGCAAATATTGCATCTGATAGAACAACAACAGCGGACCCCTCGCTACTGACTGCGAGCTGCGAGCTGTGGCTGTGGCTGTGGATGTGGCAGTGGTTGTGGCTGTGATTTGAGTGCCAGTGCAACATATGCAGACATGACTGCCAGGACACAAAAGCGCATGGATCGCCAGTAAATGTCTGGCTCGGCCAGTGCAGCCGGGTCCCCGGCTACTGAATCATGTGTAAAAATCTTAAGTGCAAACAATTGTACGCGTTTATCGTGTCTCTGGGGCGACGACCACCATTGAAGCCGAGCTCTGGCTGACGTTGAAGTTAAAGTTAAAGTTGAAGTTGAGGTTGGCGGTTGGTGCAGCTGTAGCTGTGGGTTTAGCTGGAGCAGACGGAAGGCAGTCAGAGATTCCGTTTAATTAAGCGCGCTTTTGTGAAAATTGGTTTAAGCATTTTTTGGAAAGCCCTTAAGGTAGGCAGGGAGACTTACTTGCTTGGAGTACAACCCCTGGATCGATTGATCGCTTTGCCAAAAAATATCCATCAAATTGATCAAAGCTAATAAATCATAAGATGCCACAGCACCAAAAGATGACGAACAAGAAGAAGCAGCAGCAGCAGCAGCACCATCTGAAGCGAACAACATAAACTTTCAGCTTAAGCAAAAGGTGCTCAGCGTTTTGCTGGAAATAGCCCGCAGAGGGGCCAGGCTCCGAAATTAGTTTTGCGCCGCGTCCGTTATGACGACGCACGTAGCCCTCAATGCTGACCCAATAATTATGCCCCTTTGCCCAAGAAACTGAGAGTGAAACCCAGCCAAAGCGATCGACGCAGCCACTAACGACGGGCATTCTATATATTGTATAAGATACATTTTTTATTTTATATATATATAAATTTTTTTTTGTTTTTGTTTTGTTTTTTGTTTGATGCCTGCGGCAAGCAACAACGCACATTTTTGCTTATCAGTGAGAGACAAGCTCAAGTTTTCCATGTTAAAATACCCTATGCACAGAGCAACATGACTTGGCTACAAGCTTAGACAACTGAAAATTTGATTTTCGAAAAAAAAAAAATATATTTGAAATTTAATTTAAAAAAAAACCTATATATAAAATGTTTTTTCTACACTCGTATATTTAAAAGAGATATAAAAAACCAACAAATTTATATAGAGTATTAAAAGTTCGATCGCAGTATTTATAATTATATACCAATATACTTGTTATTTCTCTTTTAACAAATGTTCAAAATTGTTGGCCAAAAATGAATTTGTATTGTTGTTCATAGCACGCGACAACAGCAACAGCCAGCAACAAAGATGAAGAGAGGGGCAATGGGGGGGGCGCTGCAGAGCCTCCAAAAATAGTGGCCCCAGGGGCAAATGTCACACCGGGGCCATTTGTGCGTCTAGACATCTTCTATGTTTGAGGTGGATTCCATTGGGACCGCCGCTGACCGGGCTAATCAATTTTAAATGTGTTTTTGCGTGTCAATCGCTTGTTTGCGTGCCGACTTTTATTGATATGTTTAATTCGCTGTTGTTGTGATTGCTGCTGCAGTCGTGTTGTTTTTTTTTTTTTGTTTAGTGGCTATTGCTAGTTGCGGCTAAGGCATTTGTTAATAATTGGCTGCTCGCCTTGAGCTTTGATTGTTTTGAGTGAAATTCATTTGATTTATTGCACAAATTGTGGAAAGTTTCTAAAGGCATCTGTAAGGCATTATGCAAGCCTTGCAACAACAACAGCAGCAGCACCAGCAACAGCAGCAGCAGCAGCAACAGCAACAAAATCTACTTTACACTTGTCGCTGACGCATTTTACAAATTTGGCACGCTTGACCATAAAAAATGGTCCGAGCCATGGCAGAAAAAAGTGTGAAACTGCAAATGGCGTCGCCTTGGTTAGACAGGCTAACCCCAACCCCCCGCTGGCCATAGCCATCTCTGGTTCTTGCCCCGTTTGGCATGCCATCGATTAGCATAGTTGTTGCCAGATACTGATATATGTGCATATATATATATGCACATATCTATATCTGTGTCTGTATCTATATAGTTATGTCTATGGTGACAACTGCATTAGGGCTATGGGCGTGGCAGCAAACAACTCGGCCACGCGCTGCAGCGGAAGTTCAACTCATTTGGCCAGCGGCGAACGGAAGGGATTTCTTTTTAAGCGCATCCTGGACACACGGCCAGCCAGCGAGCGTTCGCCTTCGCCTTCGGTCGCAGGACAACTTCATTGATATATGTTTATTGTTGACTGGCTCTTTTTTAAGCCAACTTCCTGTGCGTCTTTTGTTTGCGGCAAAAACGTAATAAATTTTCTCTATTCGACAATGTTCAAGGCTTAACTTTATGAAGCTATCGCTCCCAGAATTCCCATTTTAATCATCACACGCTACCAGCTTTCATTGTGGCTATAAAATACAAGTTATGTTTTTTTGTTTTGTATAATTAAAAAGCGCTTTGGCCAAAATCCAAGCGCCTCTACCAAAATCCCAATCAATAAACTCAAAAATTACGATGCGAGACAAATAAAAAACCCCAAAGAAAGGCAAAGGCTGTAAACATTATGAACCAGTCCGGAGACACCCCACGCAGCGCCACCCAAAAAGCCAAAACAATTCATTGATTGGCTGGCCACTTAATTTCTTTCATAGTTATGTTTTTATGGGGCCACAAAAATGCTAGTCGAATCTGCCCGATTGTGGATGGATGTCCCGAGTGCAATATGTTGACAATAAACAAAAGATTGTACACTAAGTAGATGCCTGTTGAAAGTTTGATGAAGTGAGATCGTTCCGTCGCATATACATATATGCATTATGAGCAGATATATATCTGTATGGGTGGAAGGGGGCATCATTAAACATCAATTTGTAGGCATTGTAAAAGTGAACAGCAGAAAGGGCCCAAGAGTGGGGCAGCTATAAAATTGGTTATGTTACGATATTAATTGGGAAAACTACTATTTATGAGTTCCAGCATAAAATGAAGAAAGGGGAAAAGCGTTTCCTTGAATTATTTATTATTATATATATATAGATAATATATGTATTTTATCCAAATAAAATCACGACTTATTTACTACGTAAATAAATTATAAGCTGTCTTTATTAAATAAATTAATATTAAAATAAGTCGTTAAATTCTTTGAAATGAGCGTTAGAGAATATCTGATTTTGTATTGATTTCAAATTCTTAAGAGGTTATCGAGAGTCAAAGTACTTTGTTAACACAAATTAAGAGAGGAATTTAATTGCTTTGCATTTATAAATATTAATGAGCATATTATTATTTGAATTTGAAGCATTCTTATATACGATTATGCGCTTAAGCGTGTTATATCGATTAATTTAACAAAATCGATTGAATTATGTAAGTGATCGTCATTTTTTTTTGTTCGTTAACAATATTTATTATATGATATCTTGAATACTATCGATCAATGCTCATCCTGATTGATTTAGAATTTCCGTCCGTTCGAATTCTTTAGCTTAAGTTATCACAGTCAGCCAGACAAATTGTGGGCATTGTTCATATGTAACTAACTGTACAAGGCTCTTTCGCACCAGCGCACGTTTCGTATTTTATTTGATAGTCCTTATTGGAACCCACGCCCCTGATCGCTACGTGACACACCTTCGCATCCCATATAATGATGGTCACGCACATCCTTAACACTTGTTCACTGTAAATTCGATGCAGGAACAACACTTTCCACACATTTTCATTGCTTCCAGTTAAAACGGAAGTGCCATTATCTTCTGTTGGTGTCGGTGTTGATGTTGGTGTGGTCAGACTATAATGAACACCCTCTAATAGAGACCTCGATGGCCAGCCAGCACACGTAGTTGGTCCAAACAATTTTCTGGCTAATTGAGTTATGAGCAAAAAACACAAAGACAGACAAACTACGAACAAGATCGATTACGATCAGCCAATACAATATCATTTACAACCGTGCAACCGTTCCCGGAAAAACTGAAAAGAATGACAAGTGCAGCATTGTGTGGCGAGAATTGCACGTGTTGCAGGTAAAACAGTTGTTAAGTTCTAAGAAACAGTTGTCTGGCAGAGGGATAGATCGAGAGTGAAAGTGTGAGCGACCAGAGATGCTTATCCCGGTGGAACGGTACCACGCTCACACAGGTGCTGGCGCCTAACGGTGCCTCGAGCCAGGCACCCTCTTTGGCATGGGAAACTCGTCGGGGACTCGGCGACTCAGCGACTTTTCACAAACGGTCCCAATAAATAAGCACACCCAAATTATAATATATATAACAAATTTTGGTTGACTTTTAATGACGGGCCATATATAAGGAATGCAAAGCACGCAAGCTTTGTGGGTTTGTTTTGGGACAGTTTGCATGACTGAAATATTTCTGGTATTATTGATTACCAACATTCGCCAAATAAATGGCTCTTTAACTGCTTTTGGGGGCCTGACAAATGTGCGAGGTACTCACTCAGTCAGCAAGTCAGAACGTCAGTTGGCCAGACATTAGACATTGTAATGCCCCAGCTGCTCCCTGACTCGACTCTAGTGCTAATTTGCATCGGACTCGGGCTCCGGATCGGCCACAGGTTCGGGTCGGGACTTGATAACAGAGAACGTCGATCGTTTCAAACTACAGAGCGGAATAACTTAAAAAAAACTGCGTTTTTTTTATTTTTTGAAGCGTTGTACACAAAACAGAAAAAAAAAACAAAAACACAAAAAATGAAAAAAACAAAAAAAATAAATAAAAAAAACATTCAAATAGAAAATGAAATAAAAATAAAAACGCGATCGTCTGTTCGTCAACCGCAACAGTAACAGCAAAAGCAAAAGCAACAGCAACAGCAACAACTACAGCTACAACAATAAGAATAAACAATATAAATGGCCGCATCGGAATTGCTAATTTGCTATTGAGTTTGGTTCGCTCGCTTTGGGTTTTGTGTGCGCTGTGGAGCTTGGGTCTGGGTCTGGGCCGAGGGCCTCGAACACGTCGGGTTCCTGGTACGTTCTGTCCGTCTTTATGTCTATCTGTCGGTCCGTCTGTTTGACTGCTCCCCTCCTCCTCCTCCTCCTCTTTCACCCACCTCGCTCTGACGACATTTTTGATTTTTGTGCGACATTTTTGACATGCGGATGTGCCATGTTAACGAGTCCCCGTCTCGAAGACAACTGTTTCCAAAATTAGGCCCCAGCAAAGCTGCTCAGCGCACAGCTGCAAACGATTTCAATGCACAAATCCTGAGCCCAACAAATCCTTTGCCATTTACAATAAATTGAATTTGACCAATGCTGTTGCGGTCAGGCAACCGACTGCAAACCAATCCCTCCTTCGCCTGCCGCCTGCCGCCCGCCGACAATCAAAGTTGCAACTGAACCAACCAACCAACCAACTAACCAACCAACCAGTCCAAATGCTTCAAAACCGCAGGAAATTCGTCGAATTTGCCATGCGGTAAACTTGTGGCTTGGCCAGCAAAAAGGATGCACAAGGAGCAGTCCTTGCTGCTGGCCATTGTTGCTATTCCCTTTCGCTCTCTCCTGCAGCTTGGACTGCATCTGTGTGCCAAATTCCGAATGCGTTGGCGTATGCATAATTGATGCGAATGTTTGCGGCAGGTCCCAGTTTAGAATCCAGAGCTAGTTCTCATAATTGAGTCGAGCGGACCCTGCTTCTAGAGAAGCACCAAAACCGACAAAAAGAAGCTTCTGGCTAAATTGAAAGGCAACAACAAAAAGGACAAAGTTCATTTGGCAAACTGTGATTTTTTCATTGTTGTTGAGTTCATTCCGAATAAAATTAAATGCTGCTGCTTTGCTTTTTCTTAAGTAACAACTGTATATTAAAAATCATTGATAAATAAAAACAAATAAATTTGTAAAATATATGCGTTAAAAACTATAATAAAAAAAATGTATACGATTTTTGGCATATCTATTTAAATCCATTAAAAAATACAAATTTGTTTTATACACCTTTTTACGGTTACTTTGAGATAGTTTTATGGCATAAACTTCCCAATTGGTACATTTATTTATTTGCTTTGGCGCCACCGAGCCATAAGAATAGCTCATAAAAAACGCAACAGCCCGCAGAATCTTACTATCCAGAATAGTTTTTATGTGTCTAAACCGTTACCTAGATGGTTTATTTCACCTTCGGCTGGCCACGCACAGCTCTAGACTGGTACTGGTACCCGGCAGGGCAATAAATTAATCAAAACTCGAGTGCGACTTCAATTGGAAACGAGTATTTGGTTTTCTTTGGAAATTTGCAGCTCACACCTACGCGTGTGTACGCCAGAAAGATCTGTAAATGATTTGTTTGACAACAAACACAGTGGGACACAATTTCTGGTCCTTTCGCAGAAAGGTAGCCCCGACTACCTATCAGTGCAAATGATCGAACACAAAACGTTGTGGAAATTGCAGTCCAAGATTATCAATATCGTCGTCGTCGTTGTCGTTGTTGTTGTTGTTGTTGTCGTCATCGTCACCAGACGACGCCAGCCGTCGCCTGTGTGGCCGCTCGAGTGGGCATCATTAACCTTTTAAATGCCAACAACAACAGCGAACGGAGAAGGGAACGGAGCTGAGACCTCTCCGCAAATGTCAAACGTCATGGCACTTATTGATGTTTGCTCAATACCCAATACAGACCCGTCTCGGCCCATTCCTGTGATCTTATTAGGCAGCCATATAGTATATACAAAGGGGTACAAACAAAAGGACACCAGAAGCAAACGACGACACACGCGCACACCAATTATCACCCACCCCCATCAGACGACTTCAACTCCAACTCCGACTCCGCCTTAACAGTAAAGTCAAACGTCATCGTTGACAGGCGAGTCATTGCTCAATGAGAGCCCTCAGTTCGTCTCAGTGTTAATGAATAAGCAAAACAATAAGTTAAGGCTATGTAATTTCAACAAAACGTTGCTGCCTTT
Source organism: Drosophila paramelanica (assembly GCA_035043915.1). Classification (NCBI taxonomy): domain Eukaryota; kingdom Metazoa; phylum Arthropoda; class Insecta; order Diptera; family Drosophilidae; genus Drosophila; species Drosophila paramelanica. The sequence continues at coordinate 3,432,223 of JAWNMO010000495.1, read as the reverse complement.
ACCATTCCGATCAGATTGTGAGGGCTGGTCAAATGACATCCGTTTGAAAGTATAAGATATATCGTATGACGAAATAAGTGTGGCAGGGGAATCTAATTAATCGAAATGCTTTCGGGTTGATTTTGAATTAAAGATTTACTTGAAACGGAAATAAGCATTTCATTTAATTGCATTCAATGACTCATGCTATGCATAAGATCTGCAGCTAAGCTTAGCATTAATTAGTTTAGAAACAAAATCGAAGAAATAGTTTAGCCAATATTTATTCATATCAGAAATACTTGATTTGAATTTAACTGCCGTTTTTTGAGAACTGCTTGTAGTGTGCAACAAGCAGTGCTACCAAACTGCACTGCTTTTGCACACAGCTTTCTTGCAAGCAAGCCAAATAAAGCAGTTACCAATTTTATTCAACAATTTAATTCTAATTCAATTTAATTCTCTTTTTTTTTATACTCTTGACGATCACAATCGTTTCAAATATAAATTTCCAATTGTTAATTGTGAAAATCGATTCACTATTAACAAAGATTTGGGAGTTTACAATATTGCACCTATGGATCCGAGAGCTTTACATGTTAAAATTTTTGTCAATTTTGGCATGAATTTTGACCAAAAATTTGACCCCCTCAGAATCACTTTTAATGTTGTTTTTTATACTAATTATGACACCCACAATCGATTAAAAACATAAATTCGCAATTTTAAATTTTGAAAAATTTTTTTTTTCGAAAATGCATAAGGGGGGGGTACATGATTTTTGGAGCAAAAAATTCAAAAAAAAATTTTTTCAATAATGAGTATACTTGAAATGTAGAATTAATCCAGGGGACAAACCGTGACCAAAATGCCATCAAACATGAAAATCGGTTCAGTTTTGACAATGTTATGGGGTTTTGAAATATGGGAGCTATGGCTCCGAGAGCTTTACATGTTAAAATTTTTGTCAATTTTGGCATGAATTTTGACCAAAAATTTGACCCCCTCAGAATCACTTTTAATGTTGTTTTTTATACTAATTATGACACCCACAATCGATTAAAAACATAAATTCGCAATTTTAAATTTTGAAAAATTTTTTTTTTCGAAAATGCATAAGGGGGGGGGTACATGATTTTTGGAGCAAAAAATTCAAAAAAAAATTTTTTCAATAATGAGTATACTTGAAATGTAGAATTAATCCAGGGGACAAACCGTGACCAAAATGCCATCAAACATGAAAATCGGTTCAGTTTTGACAATGTTATGGGGTTTTGAAATATGGGAGCTATGGCTCCGAGAGCTTTACATGTTAAAATTTTTGTCAATTTTGGCATGAATTTTGACCAAAAATTTGACCCCCTCAGAATCACTTTTAATGTTGTTTTTTATACTAATTATGACACCCACAATCGATTAAAAACATAAATTCGCAATTTTAAATTTTGAAAATTTTTTTTTTCGAAAATGCATAAGGGGGGGTACATGATTTTTGGAGCAAAAAATTCAAAAAAAAATTTTTCAATAATGAGTATACTTGAAATGTAGAATTAATCTAGGGGACAAACCGTGACCAAAATGCCATCAAACATGAAAATCGGTTCAGTTTTGACAATGTTATGGGGTTTTGAAATATGGGAGCTATGGATTCGAGCGCTTTACATGTTAAAATTTTTGTCAATTTTGGCATGAATTTTGACCAAAAATTTGACCCCCTCAGAATCACTTTTAATGTTGTTTTTTATACTAATTATGACACCCACAATCGATTAAAAACATAAATTCGCAATTTTAAATTTTGAAAATTTTTTTTTTCTAAAATGCATAAGGGGGGGTACATGATTTTTGGAGCAAAAAATTCAAAAAAAAATTTTTCAATAATGAGTATACTTGAAATGTAGAATTAATCTAGGGGACAAACCGTGACCAAAATGCCATCAAACATGAAAATCGGTTCAGTTTTGACAATGTTATGGGGTTTTGAAATATGGGAGCTATGGATTCGAGCGCTTTACATGTTAAAATTTTTGTCAATTTTGGCATGAATTTTGACCAAAAATTTGACCCCCTCAGAATCACTTTTAATGTTGTTTTTTATACTAATTATGACACCCACAATCGATTAAAAACATAAATTCGCAATTTTAAATTTTGAAAATTTTTTTTTTCGAAAATGCATAAGGGGGGGTACATGATTTTTGGAGCAAAAAATTCAAAAAAAAAATTTTTCAATAATGAGTATACTTGAAATGTAGAATTAATCTAGGGGACAAACCGTGACCAAAATGCCATCAAACATGAAAATCGGTTCAGTTTTGACAATGTTATGGGGTTTTGAAATATGGGAGCTATGGATTCGAGCGCTTTACATGTTAAAATTTTTGTCAATTTTGGCATGAATTTTGACCAAAAATTTGACCCCCTCAGAATCACTTTTAATGTTGTTTTTTATACTAATTATGACACCCACAATCGATTAAAAACATAAATTCGCAATTTTAAATTTTGAAAATTTTTTTTTTCTAAAATGCATAAGGGGGGGTACATGATTTTTGGAGCAAAAAATTCAAAAAAAAATTTTTCAATAATGAGTATACTTGAAATGTAGAATTAATCTAGGGGACAAACCGTGACCAAAATGCCATCAAACATGAAAATCGGTTCAGTTTTGACAATGTTATGGGGTTTTGAAATATGGGAGCTATGGATTCGAGCGCTTTACATGTTAAAATTTTTGTCAATTTTGGCATGAATTTTGACCAAAAATTTGACCCCCTCAGAATCACTTTTAATGTTGTTTTTTATACTAATTATGACACCCACAATCGATTAAAAACATAAATTCGCAATTTTAAATTTTGAAAAATTTTTTTTTTCGAAAATGCATAAGGGGGGGTACATGATTTTTGGAGCAAAAAATTAAAAAAAAAAATTTTTCAATAATGAGTATACTTGAAATGTAGAATTAATCTAGGGGACAAACCGTGACCAAAATGCCATCAAACATGAAAATCGGTTCAGTTTTGACAATGTTATGGGATTTTGAAATATGGGATCTATGGCTCCGAGAGCTTTACATGTTAAAATTTTTGCCATGATTTTTGACCAAAAATTTGACCCCCTCAGAATCACTTTTAATGTTGTTTTTTATACTAATTATGACACCCACAAATAATTAAAAGTATAAATTCAGTTTTGAATTTTGAAAAAAAAAAAATTTTTCAAAAATGAGTAATGGATGATGATTTTTGTACCAAAAAATTCAAGGAAAAATTTATTTTCAATATTGAGTGTATTTTTAAAGTAAAATCAATTAAGGAAAAAAACATGACCAAAATATCATTAAACATGAAAATCGGTTCAGGTTTGACTAAATTAGGATAGTTTGAAATATAGGAGATATGATGCAAGAGTACGAAACAATTGTAATTTTTTGATAACGGTACAGCAGATGTTAAATGACATTAACAACTGTCACTGTTAGAAGCAAGTGACTGTTGGCCCTGTTAATATTCCCATATGAGGAGTTTAGCTTTCTATAAATAACTCCCAATCTCAGCCCCTAGAAGGCAACAGTTTGACAATGCAACAATGCCGACAATAAATCGCTATGGCAACACTGCAAAATTCCGCAGTTGTTGTTTATTTTGGATACGACGCAGCCAAACAAAACAAATGTCGAAAAAAGACAACACCATAAGAAATCAAGAAATTTGTTCATATAGTAGCATTAAAACAATAAAGCAAAGAAGGAAATTCAATTCAAGCGAGCAAAAGGCTTTGCAAAATGTGTCAGCTTACATACTTTTTATACACCTAAAACTTTAGCTAGAGCCATAGAATACAAAATATAAGTTAAAATTATATATACATATACAAATAGTGTGTAGAGCCATAAAAATGCCAACAATTCCAAAGCGTCCGCCCATGGGCAACAAGGGCAAAAGCGTGGACCTACTCAGCACAGTAACACGCACAGAGGTCACGGAGATGCAGCTCAAATGGCAGGACAAACCGTGTCCGGCGCCACCCTGCAAACAGAGCTTCTGGTGGGCCAGCCAGCCAAAGCCGATCAAAATCAAAGGTTGTCCCAAGTAAGTTTGCACAGATTTGTGGGCGGGCGGGGCAACAATCCGGGTACGTATATGGGGCCCAGTGAGGTCAATGAATTCCGCGGCCGGCTTGCCGGCTGATTGACCAAAGAAAACAATAGAAAACGAAAGTTGTGTCCAGATGGGGCCAGTCATAAATTGCGTAAATAAGTTATGAACTATTTGGTGGCATGGCCAATGCCGAGGCACGCAAGCGGATACCAAGTCGTGTGTTCAACGGGAGCAATGAGGAACCCCTTCGAACTAGGGATTATTGAGCGCTTAAAACTGAAATTGACGCAGTTCGTGGATATAAATGTCGTTAAATGCAAAAATAGACAAGTGAACATTGCGATAAAACCGGCCCCAATGGGTCATATAAAGGTCATTCGAGTTTGATATCATTGTGTGCCAACAATTTTCTTAAGTATATTTTCTTCTAAATCCACAAATGAGCCCTTGGCTCCAATTCCTTAAAGTATATAGCAAGTGAGTGGTGTTGATTGCAGATCTAGTCAAATGGAACACCTTTAACCTTTGCAACGGCCACGCCTACCATGTGCGACACGTCGATAATTTCCCAGAAGTAGAGTTAGCTGCTTAGCGGTTTCATTAATTCCGCTTATCAGCGGCACACGTCAACTGGCTGGGCGGGAGCTCACAGTTGACCTTGGCCATTGACATTACCAGGACAGGCCGATTCCAAGTAGGCGCCACCCAACTACATTTCAATGTCAGCCGCGAAATGCGTGAAGTCATCTCATCGTAATGAGGCGGGTAGGGGAGAAGAGGTGCGAGAGAGAAGAGGTGAATTGTGCGGAAATGCGGCACTTGACAGAAACACCTACAGGTTTGGACTTTGCCAATTTCAAGGACGCAGGACACGAGCAGGTGGCCAGTATGGTGGACAGCCAGGAAACGCTTTTAATTGGAAACACGACCCAGCTGGGCCAAACAATTGGAATACATAATGCGGCATGCAAAAGGATTTCGGGCTAAAGCGAATTTGGCGGCATTTCAAATGTGCGGCAACAGTCGGCGAAGCCAGTTAATTGTTGGCACATGGGGCAAACACAACGCTCAGCAACGGTGGATGGTGGGTGGTGGGCGGCCACCCTGACTGGCTGGTCGAGTGACCAGCGGTGGCCGAGCTGCGACCGAGGACCGAGTGCTGCGGTCATTTGGCGTTCGCCACTCGAACAGTGCGGTACAACGCGTGCTCCTTGCCGTCCACCAGCAGGACAAAGGGGCAACAAAACATAAAAAAGTATTGATTAATTTTTTTAGTGTACGTTGTGTGCCGAGTGCAAAGTCTAGAAGAGTGCCGTGTGGCTATTTATAATCGGGCAATGAGCGGTGTCGAGCAACACATTTGACTGTGAGGACGCCAGAGGATCATGCCAGAGACGAATATCAGCACCAAGCAGCACATGAATCCAGAACACTTCCCAGACAATAGACCGGAACAGCAATCCAAGACGGGGCAGCGTGCGCAGAACTTTTCCTTTGCCAGCAGCTATCCATATGCACCAGGACGAGCCAGCCACAACAACAACAACATCAACCACAACAACAACAACAATAGCACGAATCAGCAGGCCTACAACGTACAGCGCTACCAGAGCCCCTACAACTTTCAGCACGTGGTCACGAACGCCTTCTCCGTGCTGCACAATTCCGTGGAGCTAGACTACGATCACAAGCCCAATCAGGCCATAGTGCGTCCCATAATACGCGAACAGTCGGAACATGTAGATCAGCAAGCCGCCGCGGGCAGCACATCCTCCAATCCCCCATTGACGACGCGTTCCTTCTTCTCGCGCAGCACACAGGAGGTGCGCAGCTTTGCCGATGAGCTGAGCCAGAAGCTGCGCTTCCTGGCGCCGGAGGAGAACTACGGACGCGGCGGTAGCAGTAACAGCAGCGGCGGCACCGGCGCCTGGCTAAACTCACAACAAATGGAACGTCCACGATTTGAGACCACAGTGCCCACGGGCATATTTTTGCCGCCGCCGCATGAGCTGCAGATGTTGCCGGCATCCATGTTGCGACGCCATGTCTACGCGTACTCCTCCTATCCAATGATCCTGCACAGCTACTACAATGCCAACAATACCAGCAGCAACCCAAACAAGGACACCAACCGCCAGACCCAATTGCCCGATAAGGAAAACAAAGCCGCCACTCGCCAGAACGGAGTGCGTGCCACGGCCGCTGTGGCAGCCGCTGCTGCTGCTGCGGCGGCCTCCAAACCCGATTCGCAATCGCTGGCCGGTGGCCTGCACATAACCAAGGCGCAGTTCCAGCAGCAACTGCAGCAGCGACGAAACGGCGACAAGAGGTAATAAAACAAAAAAATGGGGGCTCCCAGCCCCAATGGCCCCAAAATGGACGAACTACGCCTCGAAATATTTCCATAAATTCAAATACGCAAAAAGGGGGCATACATTTCGGGGCTGCCCAATGGGGGTTCAGTGGTTTGGTGGTTCAGTGGCTGCCCTAACCACCTGCTTATCGATTGTTGCGTCAACAATTCAATTTGAAATGTTTTTCAATTTGCTTGGCATTTTAAAGTCCAATGTTCATTAATTTATTTGCCGCCTTCGTTAGTGAAGTGCTCCTGCCTCCCCACCTGCCACTTCCCCTTCACTGGCTGTGCAAGGACATCGAACGAACATCGGCATCGCAATGTGTCATGCAACGCGCCTATTTCCCTGCACTCCCTCTTAAATAATTTAAATCAAGATTTTATTGGCGCTGGCAACAACAACAACAACAATTACAGCAACAAAAAAATGCTCCACAATAGTCGGAAATTTACCTTAAATGCCATATAAAAAGAAAAAATCAGAAACAACAGCACAGAGAGAGAGAGAGAGAGGGGGAGAGAGAAGTAAGGCAGCAGGACATTGTACAGAGGGCATATGTTATTCGAATTCATGTGGGTAAGGGTATATGAATTTATATATAGGAAATTTGTTGCCCTTTTTTCTGACCGCTTAGCTATTGTGTCAGCACAATAAATTGAAGCTATTTTGGTTAATGGACTCAATGTGTTAAATAGTGTAAGTAGTGTAAGTAATACTCGTATATTTAGCGGGGATACATATGCATATACTTATATATATATTAATATACATTTATCAGCCAGAACTATAATGCTAGATAATAATTTTCAACACATTTACTGTAGAAAACGAGAGAACCCTAATATCTATCTTGCGTGACACATTGGTATATGGAATTCATTAACCTTAATCGTTTTAACACAACAATTGTACCTTATTTTTTTCTATCTTTAAATTTCTTTAAACTTGTTCTCTTATTATAAGCCTTATGATCGGTAACGGGAAATCTTCAATCTGACTTATAGTCACTAAGCACACAATACATGGTATTATATATTATATTTATATATATACTTTATCTAGAGAAACAAGTATAACAGCATTTCATAGGCCACCTGCCCTTCCGCTTATTCTTACTCGGTTTTGAGTCGTCACTTTGGTTGATTGCTTTGTACTTCAGGACCCAGACCCAGAGAGCCCTTCGTAGTACACCGGATTGTAGACATTTGCCATTTTGGTGGCGCTGCCTGGCTGGGAACTTCAATGTGACTTCCTGTTTGTGGGCCAGTTTCTGCGCCAACAAACCGAAAAATTTGCATAGGTCACGAGTTCAGGTTCCAGCGCCCAATGGAGTGCAATGTCTGACAATGTTATATATGTACCTATACCTACACACATATATATATATATTTATATGTATATGAATAGGCAAGTCATAAATAACTGACCAGTCCAGGGGCAACTGCCGAGAAATGTTGTGGTCTCTTTAAGCTTTTGGCCAAGAAGACTTTAATTCAGCTAGTGCCACAAAAAGTGGGCTATGGGCTGTGCCCAGCCCATTGACCCAAAAGTGTAGTGAACTTAACGGAAATTGATTCGAATCGGAGATGACTTGACAAGCACACGCCCCAACGAGATGGGGGCGGTCGTGATAGTATGCACAAATTTGATGTTTATCGGCTGAAGAGTGCAACAGATTTAGGTCTAAACAAATCGGAGGGCTTTAGTTAAGTTGAGTTTGTTGAACTGGGTCGAGGTTTACTAATTGACGGTCTTTGTTTTGGCTCATTGCAGACCCGTCGTGCCACCGCCAGAGCCATACATGAACATGATGTACGACCGTCGCGTCATAAAGGGCAGCAACTTTGGTACCCCGTCAATGCTTGTAAGTGTTCAAGCCGGCTGCAACCCTGACCCATGAATAATCGCTCTTGTTTGCTTCGCAGGCGGAGGTGGATCCGTTCGACAAGGCTGCAGAGCTACGGCGCCGCAATATGCTACGTAAACGATCGATGCAGTGCCGCAATCAGCGCAATGTCCTGGGCACACCGCCGCCAGTGAAGGGCAGGAAGCACGAAAACATACAGACAGAGAAATATTTGGAGAAGCTGGTGCAGCGCCCGCCGGAATACTCAGTGGACACTCAAACCGATTTGTTCCTGGAGAAACCGCCGACGCCACCATACATGCCCGCCAAGGTGGGCATTGATGTGGGCACCGAGATTGGAGATGGCGAGCTGTTCCACTTTGATGCCGAAGCTCAGCCGATCATTGATGTACTGGTGGATGCCTGCATCGAGCAGAGCATGCTGGAAGTGGCTCACGAAATGGAGCTGGCTTCACTGCGCCGCAAGCAAGAAGAGTGTGTTCAAGGAATCTCGTTTAAAAAGATACAGTTATTCAATATACTTCTATTTTTTGTAGATTCCTAGCTCAACGCGAGGCAGAGCTGGCCGAGCTACGGCGTCTGGAGGCCGAGGAGCTGCGTTTGCAGGCTGAGAAGGAGCGCCGCTTGCGCCAAGATGCTATTGCCAAGGAGCTGGATGACGAAATGCAGAAGAGCGTGACAGCAGCTAAACTTTTGCAGGGACATATTGCTAGCCTGGTGCCCGAGGTTCTAAACAACATTGAACCGGCCAGCGATGCAGTTAAGAAGGAGCAGCTAATGAAGGATGTCTGCCCCTGGCTATCTAACGAAGTTGCCCAGGAAGTGGGCCACATTGTGGACTCTCGCGAGATACTGACGGCCATTATACTGGAGATTATCAAGCAGCGTGCATCAGCTTACATCGGCTACAAAGAGGAAGAATCCGAGCCGTCGGCATCAGATGTCGGCGTTTGCGAAGAGGAGGGATGCACAATCGACGACATGGAGACGTGCCCATGCGAGCCGGAAACTGAAATGTCCGATTGTCCAGAGCCGCCGTCAGAGCCTCCGCATCTGTGAGGCGGAGCGCAATTATAAATAAAAGAGATATGATTTGGTTAAGTTTAACTTTCGAGTTTGAGGCCCGCCTGGCGGTCGTTAAGTGCATACTAACAAATCCGAAGAGCAGCTTTGTTATTGTGTCTGGCAACACGCGGGCGTGCCTCGGCCGCATGTTGCCACACACAATTTCATTGGCGCCAAATCTTTGCATCAAAAGTAAGCTAATATTGTTAAAGGTTTGTGTTTTACCCGAATATCCAACCAATAAATAAAAATTAAATGAATTTTCATTCATTTAAATAAAAGTCGTTACTCAGTCTGACAGTGCTAGAAAATTTACAAGCCATGCGAGACCACACATCAAGTTCAGTATTTTAGTATTTTCACAAAAGTCTCAGTATTTTTAGGTTTGCTGCTTGCAGCCACACTTATCAATCAAAACAACATGTCCAAAATATTCACACCTACAAATCAAATACGTCTTACAAATGTGGCCATTGTTAGGCTAAAAAAGGCTGGTAAGCGCTTTGAGATTGCCTGCTACAAAAACAAGGTGTTATCATGGCGCAACAACAGGTAAGCAAGCGTCATCCAGCATGTCCGGCACTGCTCAACAAGTGAACCTCTTTGCACAGCGAAAAGGACATCGATGAGGTGCTGCAAACACACACCATCTTTACCAACGTGTCCAAGGGACAAGCGGCGAAGAAGGATGAACTGCAAAAGGCATTCGGTGCCAAAGACGAAACGGAGATTTGTAAAGAGATTCTCAGCAAAGGAGAACTTCAGGTGTCTGAGAAGGAACGACAGAGCGTGCTGGACTCGCAGCTGAACAGCATTGTCAACAGTGTGGCGGCACTTTGCGTAAATCCTGAAACACGTCGTCCCTATTCATCCACCATCATAGAAAAATCACTGAAGGACGCACATTTCTCTGTCAAAATGAACAAGAATACCAAGCAGAATACACTGGAAGCCATCAAAATGCTGCGCGAACATATGCCCATTGAGCGCTCACGGATGAAGCTACGTGTTAGCTTTGCAGGCAAGGAAGGAGGCGGCAAGTTAAAGGAATCGGTTGTGAAGCTAGCAAACACCGTAGAACACGAAGAATGGGAGGAATCAATGTTGCATTTGACACTACTCATAGATCCCGGCCAGTATCGCGTCATAGACGAGCTGGTGCGCAACGAAACTAAGGGCAAGGGTCTGTTGGAGCTGCTTGAACTCAAGGAAGTGGTCGAGAGCGATGAGCTGTTCTAGATATTAAACGACTTGTATAAAATACATAGTTGTTTATTTATGTTAACAAAATTCTGAATGCATAATGATTAAACTGTGTGGCGTAAATCGGCAACTGGCTTCACTTGCGCTTCTTCAGGTTCTCAAATCGACGCGACAGTTCATCAAAGTCAATTTCATCGTCATCTTTACGATTGTCGCTACCTGAAACGTCTGGCAAATCGTTGGGCACATTCGGCAGCGATGGCAAATCCAACGCTGGAGGTGCGCTAGGATGGTCGGGTCCACCAGGCGGGAGCTTTGAGCGAGGTTGGGGTTTCGGTTTGTTGGCATTCTGCGGCGAGAAAGGAAAACATTAGTACAAATTGTCTTTCTATGGATCGTCTTTAGATGTAAATCATGTGCGTCGTTGCGACATTCAAGGAGGAGTCGCTGACCTGCAAGTTAACAGGATTAATCGAGGAGTAACGTGGCGGTGGATCATTTTGCGGTTTGGGGCGCTGTTATGCAAAATAAAAATTCAAAATAAAATCATAAATAATAAAATTATATATATCAAAAGCGGCAATAGCAGGGAGAGTAGATAAGCTGACACCACGAACATGACTCATTGTGTTCTCAACACTTACACGCACATTGTGACGTCACACAAAAGCGAGACAACGGAGCGACGATACATTTAGGTTACAGTGTGTAAGGGGTAAACGAAAAGCATGTTAGTTGTGGACCATGTCCAGGCGTACTACAGAGCGCTAACGTACCAAAATATTCTCGTCCGGACTGCCAGAGCCGGGCTCCGGCTCCTCAGTGTTGGTTATGTTTTCGTGCTGAAATTGCCCAATCATGCAGGGACATGCAAAAAGCTCAGCTAAGAATCTAAATCATTAACCAGGAACTTACGTTGATAAAATTGGTATTCAAGTCCTTCTCCTCAGCACACTTGGCCTGCGCCGATGTCGATGGCGGTGGCTGATTGGGCGGTATGTTGTATGCAAATGGTGCCATCGGTTGTACTGGAGCTGGAGCAGGAGCGACACAGGCACCGGCACCACCACCGCCGCCGCCGCCACCATAGGGTGGATAATTAAATGGTTTGTTGTTGGGCGGCACTGGCATCTCCGGCAATTGTGGCATTGCCGGATAGCCAATGAAACCCATTTGAGGTGGGCCAGGAACAACACCGCCGCCGCCACTTAAATTATTACGATCAGACAAATCAATAAGATGATGCTGCTGCTGATCGGGCTTTTGTTCCTCCTGCATGACCTGTGGATCGGGCTCATATTCGATGTTGTAGTTCTTGGCAATGGCTATCAAGTAGTTCTCCACAAGCAACTTGGGCGGCGCCTGCAGCGTCAACTTGTGCATCAGCTTCTCTGAGACGTAATGGTCTCCGGTGGCAGTGCGCGAATGCTCCCCAAACTCTGGTCCATACTTGTTGATAAAGATATCGGATATGACCTTTAGCTCTGCAACGTCGCTCTGCAAACGGGGACAAACCCAAACGAGACTGGACACAGGCTCGGCTATGCCAGCGTCCAGTTCCTTCATTTGCTGTATAAGACCAAAGCGTGCCAGTAACAGATCGCAGTACATCTCAACAATTTCCATGGCCTCCACCAAATAGTCCTCGCTGTGAATGCATCAGAATAAAGATTCTGCTACTGCCAATAGGAATTAGCGTGTATGTTACCGTATTATATGCTCGACACGTATACGTGCCCTTTCGGTTTTGCCTGTGGCGAGGTAGTCAGCAATCTCCTTGCGAGATTTCTGCGTTATTTCGGCCTTCTTTTTTTCCAGCAACTTAAGGCGGTTCTGCGCTAGGCGCAGATTTGTCTTAAGTTTGTTATAGTTGGGGCCACTGGAGAACATCTTGTCACCTGTAGCTTATTGCAGTTTAAACTATTTACTATAATTTTCTCTTTATGGATGATTCACAGACTAGGGAAAAACAAACTCTGTGTGACGTCACGAGCTGGTGCTGCCAACTATACGAGAAAAAATATATTAAATTTGACTTTACTGAAAAACCGTTGTTCTCAACAGATATCAGACTTTTATTAAATTAATATTTTATTATAAACCATTTTATTGTACTACTAATTTTACTGTCACTACTACTTTTAGAGTCAATATAAAACAAAGCTCTAGAGAAAAAAGTTGATAAATATTTTAGAAACTTCTTAAAATAAAAGAATATATTTTATTCTATGTAAACAATATATTTTTTATAGACCTTAAAAACAAAGACATTATCATTATCAATTTTGAAAAAGTTTTGTTAAAAAGCCCCAATAAGAATATATCTACAATTGATCTACATCATTTGAGAGAATTGATCAAAATTACTGCTTCCTACGCTCTAATCATTTTAATTAGCCCTGCCAACCTGACTAAAATTTTTTTCCGCCTATTTTTACCACAGTTCTTCGTTGTGTGTTGTTGCTTCATCTTCCTCTTCAAAATAATTCGCAAGAGCTGCGCGCTCCTTTCGCGCTGCACAAGACATCGTTCAAACTATCAAATTGAATTTTAATTAACAAACTTAAGCGTGCATCGAGTGCAGTTAACTATGCCGGCAATGTGTTCTATAAAAGCAAAAGTGTCGCATACGCGATTAGTAATAAAAATTGTGAAAATTAAGAAAACTCCAGTGATAAGTGGCTTGCGGACATTTAGTGGTCCCACAAAATTCACTCTGTGCCCTACATGCCAGATAGAGGTACCACTATACATTAGACGTAAACGCGCTAGAAGCAGACGTCGATAAAAGTGCAAAACAAAACGCAACGCTGAAAATGTTTGTAAACAGCTGCCGACCAAACTGCCGCCAGACGGCGCCACATACATCGCTTGTTGGCATTGCCAGCTGCAAGTAAACGCCATATTTGATTCTGCCTCGTCGCTTTGGTGTTTGTTAAAGAAAGCGAATTTTCATACAAAACCCAGCATAATTTAATGCTGAGGCGTATTTTGACTGAAATTAAGAACGAAAAGAAGATGATTTGAGTGTTTAGTGCAAATGAGTGTGTTTTTAATCGTGAGTTGTACGGCGTAACAGCAACAACTGGCCAAGGCCCAGAAAGGTAAAAAAATATGATGCAAAAAGGAAAATTGCGCTGCTGCCTTACGGGGCATGTGACGTCACAGACACACAGACGCACTTACTACATGTGAAATAATATCTGGCGCAAAGCTAACTACAACGTATATACCTTCCAGTGTTCGCCATGGAACAGTACATAGTACACAGTAATAGTGAGGACATAGAAATGAAGCCCGTGTACTCGGATCTTCAAGTAGTGCAAGTGCCGCACGACGAAGTGGGTGTAAGTAAAAGAATAGTGCACACCACAGCTGTGACCACTAAACTTGAGCATCTTGGCCGACAGTCTCTTGTCCTACAGGAGGATCAGCAACTAGTGTTCAGTGATCAGCAGCAGGTTGTCTATCAGACCGCCGCACCCGCGCAGTATCAACAGCCGCAGCAGACGACAACTGCTAGCCACTACATTATAGGCGCCGAGTTGCAGCAGCAACAGCAGCAGCAGCAGGAAGTGCAGCAACAGCAGCAACAGCAACAACAACAGCAGGTGGTTATGCACCATCAGCATCCACAGGTGCACTATCAGCAGCAACAGCAAGAAGTGCAACAGCAGCAGCAGCAACAACAGTTGCGTCTGGAGCAACAGCAGCAATATGTACAACAACAACAGCCCGCCATTCAGCATACGCAGCAAATATATTACACGTCGGACCAAGTATTGCAGCCGAATACAATTGTGCAGCACGCCTCCATGCAGCAACTGCAGCAGCAGCAGCAGCAACAAAAGAAACAGCAGCAGGTACTCCAGCAACAGCACCAGCAGCAGTACCAGCAGCAGCAGCACACCGCTTACCAACAGCAGACAACGCCGTTGGTGCAGGCCTCTCCTCAGCAGCAGCAACAGTTGCTGCAAAGCCCCCAGCATCAGCAGCAAACGTTGCAGCTGCAAACATCACCCGCACAGCAGCAGCCGCAACAGCATCAGCAGATTGTCTACCGCATGACGACAACGCAACAACAACAGCGCCAGATAAGCGTAAGCATCTAAAAAAATAATAAAGAATCTTTGGGCAGGGCGAAAGTTATAATATAAAAATCTTGTGTAAATTGTATATATTTCAAATCCTTGTCTGAACCATAATGTATTAAAATTTTGTATACCTAAAATCCACATAAATTTTCAGAAATTAGAAACATTTACAATAAAACGCCTTAAATCTAAATTAAAATTTAATACGACATCCGCAAATTCAAATAATCCGCCAATTTCATTATCTATTTAGGATGGACCACTCTATATGGTTTATCTATATAATCAGTTTATCTCTTTCTATGCAAACTAGTCTCACTTTAACTTAGAACATTCTATTTTCACAATATAAATTTTTTCCATCATCAAGCTTTTCTAATGAACATATATTCTGACATTTTCTCTCTTCAATTAAATGTCGAGCATTAATAATCCAGAAACAACAACAAATATATGTAAAAAAAAAATTTGTGATTAAAAAAGTTATATATATATAACGCCAATTTTTCTATGGTTTTTAAATGTTCAAATATGTTTTAGTTAGATATGTGAGTTATGCAAAAGACGCGCATCCTGTGTTGGGTTAAACTAACGGTAATCCTTTCGTTGCAGATGTTAAACAACACGCATGTGATTGTACAACAGCCCACAGGACAGCAGGTGTTAATACAGGCGCCACAGCACCAGGAGCTGATTATGCGCCAGGCAACTGGTATTCCGCAGCAAGGAATCAATATTCACGCATACAACAATCGTGTGGTGTACACCACTTCGCCGCAACAGCAACAGCAGCAGCACGTTCTGCAGCAACACGTACAACAACAGCAACAGCAGCAACAACTTCATTTACAGGCCCAAACCACACATCTCGTACAGACGCGCGTCGTGCCGCAGCCAACTGGCAACGTCGTCTATCAGCAAGTGCAACTGCCTAAGGGGCCTATGCAGCAGCAGCAGCAGCCGCCCCAACAGCAACCGCAGGGACAGGTGCATGTGCAGCAACCGCAACTGGTGACCACATCAACGGGCACACAACTTGTGCGTTCACCATTCCGGGGGAAAGCAACGCGTGGCGGCGCCGTCATTGCCAGACAACCTGGAACTGTAATCGCAACGCGTCCGGCACTCACACCTACAATTGTTCGTCATATGCGACCACGTGGTGGTCTGCAGGCAGTGTCTGGTGGCATTGTCCGAAGCGTTCGGCCGCAGGGCGTGCGACCTACGCGCACTCAACTGGTAGTGCAGACCACCGCTTCGGGCGAGGGTCAGACTATGCAAATTGTGACCCAGCCACAGATGGCCAAACAAATAACAATCACGAATCTGGGTCAGCCGACGGTGGCCGCGCCCGGACAGCAACTACAGCCGCGTAATGTATATCGCCATGTGGTGAGCGAGGCAGCCGGTAATCCACAGCAACAGCAGCAGCACCAACAGATGGTGCTGATGCGCCAGCAGCCAAGTGGTGCAGGCTTCGCTATCGGACGCTATCGCACCGCTTCTACATCAACGTCAACTGCGCCCTTACCCAGTAGCAGCACCATGGGCATGGATCTCGAGGACAGCATACAGGCAGTGGTGGTGAAAAAAGAACAGCAGCAGCAGAAGCCAGTAACGGGCTTGCCCATGCAGTTGCCCACGGTCGGCAGCACCACGCTGACCACCTACTACCAGCCACAATCGGCCGCCAACAGCAGCAGTGAAGAGGAGCAACAGCAGCCGCAACAGCAGCAGCAGCAACATCAACAACAGCTGCAGCAGCAACAACAACAACAGCAGCAACAACAACAACAACAGCAACAACAACAACAACAGCAGCAGCAACAGCAGCCGCAACAACAGCCACAACAGCCGGGTGTGCGCACGGCCAGTGGATCCAGCATGACCCTCTCAGAATTCAAAAAACGTCAGACTATGGCCAGCTCGCCAGCAGCTGCGGCTGCAGCGGGACTGACACCCATGCGACCGACCGCACCTGGCACTCTGGTGCGATCAGTGCCCAAGTTGACACAGACGGTTCCCCAGCCACAGGCAACACAGCAGCAGCAGCAGCAGCCGCAACAGCAACAGCAACATCAACAGCAACAGCAACCAAATGCAGCTGCCGCCCCACGCGTTTTGCAGCCCCAGCAGCGGGTGCTTTCCGCAGCGCCAGCGCAGCCACAGGCGTCGTCCGTGCAGCAGACGTCACACAACAACTACGAGATTCACTCCCAGCACGTGCTCAACAATCGTGCTGGACAGCCTATCGCGGATCGGGATCGCAACAGCGCCAAAATGTTAGTTATCCTTGCTTCCGGAGAGCAGCGTCTAATAACCTTTACGCTGCCACGGGAGTCGTGCACGGTGCAGGATCTGCTGGAGCAGGTTAGCGTGCCTTTTGACAACACCACCACCATCCAATGTGTGGAGCATCGCGGCGCCAACGTGGACTTTGTAGTCACTGTCGGCTTTTCGGTAAACGAGTCTGCCAGCGAGCTCATATCACGCGCCGAGGAGAGTCTCCAAATGAATAGACAGCAGGAGAACGCTGCAGCGGCAGCAGCAGCCGCAGTTACGGCCGCAGCCGCAGCCACGGCCGCAGCCACAGCCGCAGCCGCAGCCGCAGTTGCAACCACATCCACAGCCACGAACACGCCTGCCTACAATCCACAGTCGACAACAGCGGCCGCCGCTGCAGCACCTACAGAACAGGTTAAGCGAGACTCAACTGGCGCCGCATCCCCGGCTATGTCTGCCCAATCGGATGGACCCAAGTTGATTGACGGCTTTTATGCCGTTTGCCATCTGTGCGGCTTCACCGGCATGGATCATGCCAAGTGCGAGCGGTGCAAACGCGTCTTTACGGAGCCACCCAAGCGCAAATCCTATGTAACCAAGTCCTCGAATGCTTCAGCGGGCTCCCTAGCCGGCTCAAGTGCATTAACAGGCGACTCCGTATCGCCGGCAGACAAAAAACGTGAACTGGCGCGCCTCAACAAACAGGTGGGCGCAATTGGAGGCACATATGCACCAGTGTCAGGCAACGTGCGAGGCAGAGGCATGGCGATTAGAGGCGGACGCACACGCAGCGGCCGTCGGGTGGCCGAGGCGGATCCTGTGGTGTTGCTCAGTAGTGAGGACGAGGCTGATCAGGATGAATCTAATGGTGATCCGGGCAATGTAAGTGTATAGTTTTACAACTTTTGGTAAATGATTTGCTTATTACATATACGATTTGATCCACCACAGTTCCCCGCCGCCAATTCCAAGCGAAACTCAAATGGAAACGCCAATCAACTGCCTGCCGCATTTGCCTGTGATCCAATGCTGCCCGAAGTGGATGAGGAAGCGTTATATAAGGGTAAGTGCAATTTTCATTGAAACAGCGATTTAAGTTTTGAAAATGATTCGGTTTCAGTTTTTATTTTATATTTTCCATTAAAAATATTTTATTTTAGTAAGTAGTTGTAATTAGTTATACCTGCTATACAAAAGTCATACCATTGCTTATCTCAACTGTGATTGGTTTTCCGTCCCTGGTTCTTGTCAAATTGCTATGTACATGCCTGTGCCGTAATTTGTTGTTGGCAATGCTGTTGTCAAACAGTTGTAGTTACGTATCAAGACGCTAGAGTGCGCTCTGGCACCACGCCATTTTTCATCAAAGAGAGTGAGAAGAAGAAGAGTAGCGCAAGGCGAATGCGTATTGGACGAGTTTCTAGTTTGTGTTGCATTAGAATTCGCTATTTGTTGTGCCCTTTTGATTCGATTTGTTTCTTGTTATGAGTTTAGCGCATTAATTTGTTTTAAAATTATAGTATAACAATGTGTGATGACGGTAAGCGGCTTACAGGCAGTAAAAGAGCAGAGTGCAAAAAAATGTGACTGCGGCAAGCAGCAGATGCAGCCACATGTATAAAAAAAAAGTTATATGTATATATATATACATACATATAACAACATCAAAATTTATAATTTAACTATTTTTAATATTTTCTTGCAGACTTTGTCCGAGGCGACGTTACTGACCTGTCCGATACGCCCGATGGCGAATCATTTACCACCGAACTGACCTGCAAATGCCTGCGTCTGATGCCATATCGCTTTCAGATAATTGAACCGGTAAGTTCTTATATGGATGGTTATGTCTTATATGCTAATTATGCATTGCTTCTGCCCGTTGTAGGTGAGCTTCACCTCCAAAGGCGTGCGCATAGCTGGAGTGCTGCCGGACAAAGACGAGAAGTTTGTGCTGCACATCTATAAGCACGAGGTTATCAAGGTTATTGCACACTTTGCCAGCTATGATCAGGCGCAGCCACTTGTCACGCTCTACATGCTAAAGACGTGCGCTCAGTATGTAAAAACGCAGCTCCGGCTACCCGATGATCCGCCCAATGAACGTAAGTAACTAGTTGTAACAACTGAACAACTACTAATTTCGAATCAATTTATAAATACTCCTTTTTTTTTCTTTCTTGTTTCTACAGAGTTTGGTTTTAAGTGTCACGGAAGCTTTCACGAGCGCCGTCTGATTTTACTCTTTGATGCGATCAGTTTTTCGGCACGCGAGACACTGAAGTCAATGTTTAGTTTCTTGGATGAAATTTCATCGCGTGATGCGGCGGAAATCCTGGAGCGTATCGCAGACTCTGACCGCAAGGCGCTGGACAAGCCCACACAGCTAGCACCTCGGCAGCTGCGTCCTGATGAGCAAGTCAGTCTGCTTATGTACCCGCCCAAGGGCACGGGCGGACTGTGCATTCGCATGGAGGACTACGTCTGTTTGACCAAGGAGTCTTACTTAAATGACATTATCATAGATTTTTATCTGCTCTGGCTGCGAAACACGCTCATCCCCGAGGCGCAGCGCGATCGTACACACATATTTAGTACATTCTTTTACAAACGTCTCACAACGCTAACGCGGCCGACGGACGTAAAGCAGACTGCAGCACAGAAGCGTCATGCACGCGTTCAAAAGTGGACGAAACTAGTGGACATATTTGATAAGGACTTCATTATAGTACCCATTAATGAGCAATCACATTGGTTCCTGGCCATCATTTGCTTCCCCTGCCTAAAGGGCCCTGTCACCTACGACACAAATCAACCTGTGGAGCCGCAGCAGCTAAAGCGACCCCGCGGCAAGAAGGTTGCGCTGCAAATCGGCAACACAACAATTACTCCGCTGTCAAAGCGCGAAACCGTCTCATTACCGACCATGCCCAGCGAAATATGTCGTATTGCCGACGACGAAAGTGAGCGGGATGAGGCCGAAGGTGATGACAGCGACATGGCCTCCGAAGTTAGCGAGAACTCGAATCCACCTATAAGCAAGGAATCGACGCCGACGGTGGCGGCAGCAACAGCAACGCCAACACCTCCGACATCATCCGGGCCCGCACGCGCAACAAACGATGATGTGCCGGCTGTGAAACAGCCTTTGATTTTAATTTTTGACTCTCTTGCGGGCGCCTCGCGCAGTCGAGTGGTGGCCACGTTGCGCGATTATCTGACATGCGAGTACAAGGTTAAGAAGCCGGATGCGCAGGCGCACATATTCAATAAGGATAACATGCCGGGACATTGCGTCAAGGTGCCGCAACAGAACAACTTCACCGATTGCGGTCTCTATCTGCTGCAGTATGTGGAGCAATTTTTCAAGGATCCAATTAAGGACTATAGACTGCCCATCAAGCAGCTTACCAACTGGTTTGATTATCTGACTGTCACCAAGAAACGCGAGGATATCGCCCAACTAATACAGCAGCTGATGGACGAGAGCAACACACAGCAGCCGCGACTCATTTTGCCTGTAATTGAGTTCCCCACCCTCAATGGTCAGCTGGTAGAGTATCCCGAAGAGACGGAGAGCGCCGAGTTTGAGGAGGAGGAGGGCCACGAGGACGAGGAACACACAAGTGAAGCGGTAAGCAGCCCGCTTAGCATACAATACTCATGTATGGAAAATAATTTTACTTTTGCCATTACAGCATGATGACAGCACACCCACTGAAATGGAAGTGGATGCTACTGCCGAGGAACTGCAGCAGTCACAGTCGTCCAAGACGTCCACACAAACTGTGACAGCAACAACTTTAACCACCAGCCCAACTGTGATGACGGGAAACACGGCGCGCAGATTCGTCCTAAAGCGTCGCCTGCAAAATGGTGCCTCCTCTTGTCCGACCAATAGCAATGGCGCCAATGGTGGAGACAGTAACAACAGCAACAGCCAGCTGGTGCCACAGCTAGTGAGCACCTCGTCGCTCGGTAACAGTAGCTCGCCCGGTACCCTTATATCAAAGGGGGTGGCCAGCGTCGGAACCGGCACCGGCAGCCTAAAAATTCGCAAAATAGAACCGTAACACACGGACTCAAATCCAATCGTAGAAATGCCTCCGCTGCAATTGCTGCAGCTGTTGCGCCCATTGTAAATAATAAAAATAAAAGAAATTGCATAATACATACATTAAAGCATACCTAACTAACTTTTTTTTTTTAAATTAGTAATAAAAACAAAACTCGTGAAATATATTAAATAATGAAGTTAAATGTAAAAACTCCATTCGTTTCTTTAGAAAATACGAACAACTTTTGTTTTTATTTTGTTGTTTTTGCAATTTAAGAAGGGTGAGGGGAAACTTTCCATTTCTAATACTTCTTTACCGCCCTCGCCCAAGAACCAGTTTGCGGTCGCCATGTAAGCTAGAATGTGTACCATGTATACAGCCTAAACATGCATACATGGTGAGACTGCCATAGACCATCACAACTGAATTAACTAGTGAGCTTAAAGCAATTATGCAGACACTTTCGGCATAACTAGTTGTTCACTTTATTGGCCACAATATCAAAGTCAAACGTAAATTAGCGTAGTTATAAGTGCGTGCACCCTGCACCACTTGCCATGTAGCCGATTAAGAATACATGGTAAGCTACATGGGGCGCACACATGCACACACACACACATGCATACGGAGGCATTCGTCATGTATTGTTCGGCCTCACAAGTTAGGTTATGTTTACATCGGCAACAGCGGCAGAGGGTCGAGGGCTGAAGTACGAATGATGTGCACAAAACAAATGAACGAAATGCGCCCACCCCAAAAATTTGAAATGTTTGACTGTATTCAAACAAATGTTGACACAACAAATTTTAACAAATTATATGGTGCAAATAATGCAATTCAATAACTGCTGCATATATTCAACTGTTTCATTCAAAAAATTATTAACAAATATTTATTATTTTATTCTCTGCTTGTTTACCGCTCAAAACTTAGTGAGACCATTTGCATTAAGCGCATACCATTAATATAATATGCTTTGTGTTGTTTTTATTAAGTGTATCAATGATTTGTTTACTTTCATTTGTTTTGTTAAATATATTATATATTTGTTTTGAATATAGTAAATTAATCGATAACAAATCAGCTGCTTTAGTGCAAAACAACAACACAACTGTTGCGTGGTTGCTTTGGAAACGTTGGTCACACTTGCCATCGTTAACTTTTCGAAAGAATGTAGATACAATCTTTGAAGTACATTATATTGACAAAATTGATCAAGTGAATCGATTAATAAAACGATCAATTTGATAACTGCAATTCAGCAACTGAAATGTTGCATTTGATTCCAAATCAAATGATTTGTTCTAATGAATTTAAGTGAAACTAGAAAAATCCTTTCAAAAATTTTTTTTTAATATTTCTTAATTGGGTAGATTTGAAATATGACCGAAGCACAAATTCATATTGTATAAGATTATCACAGCTGCGAACGGTATAAAAGTCGTTGATCTTCAGTTCAGCGAAATGCTTCAGTGCCTGGTCAGGATCTGTAACGAAAAAGAGCAAAGAAAAAAGTGCCTAATACTGTCCAAATGTCGATTTCAGGTGTCTGGCAGTGTCGACTTTTTGATCCGCAAGGGAACTGAATAAAGTCTTGGCAGTCTCAGAAAAATTGCAGTTGTGAAATTTTTTAGTTGAAAAGTCAAATGGACCAGAATATAATTGTCAAATATATGTTTTTTTTTTAAGTTATTCCAGAACCGGACAGGCTCAAAAAATATCACAATCTCTTTTAGTGTCGTGTACCTTGCTTGAAAGAAAATAGTTTCTGGTCATATTGTCGCTGATAGACAGAATTGTTGATGGTTCTTGTTGCATTGGTACTGCTTGTCTTGAGGGTTAGCTTGCGGTCCGGGTGTTAGATTTGATTTAAGATTGAATCGTTGTTCAAAACGATTTATATATATATATATATATATATATACATATATGTATATGCATATATGGTATGAGTGCGGTTTGCTTTAGGGCGCTACGGAGCGTGAGGGGCGTGACTCGACTCCGCATGGAACGTTCAATATTCAACACTTTGGTTGCTTTCTTCTGAGTAAAAGTCCAACTCTCGTGTGGGGGAAGCACAGGGATTAAAAGCACACACACACATTACACACACATCACTGCTTTGATTTTTCATTAACATTGTTAACGGTACGTTCTTGTTGTGCTGTTGTAGGTTGTTGTTGTAGCGTCTTTTAAATAAAGTTCACATTTTGTGCTTGATTTATTTTTTTCTCTCTTTTCTGTATTTTTTGTTTGTTTTAAAATATGAATTAGATTTTTTGTTGTTGTTTTAATTTGCTTATTTGTAAGTTTGTTTAAATCATAGAACTTTCGCATGACAAAGAGCTAAGCAAAAGAGAGACAGAGAGAGAGAGAGATAGTAAGAGAGAGAGAGAGAGAGAGTTGGAGTGTTGTGTATAAAAGACGAACTATTCGTACGATTGGATTTGTATAACGGTTATTGGCGCTGGGGCTGTGTGTGTGTGGGTCCAACATTTCCCGCTGCTCACTTAGCTTACTTTTCATTTGACATTGAATTTTCATTGCATTTGAAGACTCGCTTCTTCTTCTAATATTACTTTCACACGCGACACTTTTCCGTGCATCATTCATTGTAGGTGGTTAGGAGGATTTTCGCGCACTTTTTGAATACCCGCAAACAATACTCAACGACACACTCAACGCCTGGCGTCCCGATAGCTGCGTTGGCCACCGCCGCCACCACCACGATCGCCACGAAACTGTCGCGAGGATCCGCTTCGGTTGCCACCATACTCGCGTCGTCGGCCGCCCACGGAGCTGTTGTTGTTGTCCCGGTTGCCTGCACTGATACTTGGCACGGATGGTCCCCCAACGGCGCCACCAGCTGCATTGCTACTGCCGCTGCCATTGGCAGCGTACACTGGAAATCCAGGTGGTGCCGCCACTGTGGGCAGACCGGCGTTTTTCCAGGCGGCAAAGTCCTCATAGCTCGGCGCCTTGTCGAAACCCGGCGGCGGTGGCCGCATTGGCTGTGGCGGCGGGTAGTCTGGCAGCGGCGGTGCTCCAGGTCCATCATAGTACCGCACCGGTGGCGGCAGTTGTTCGTACATCGACGCCGGTGCGCCCGGGGGCAATGCATTGGCAGCTCCAGCAGCCGACGGCATTGGCATCTGGCCAAAGGGCGGCACAAATGGTAGAGGTGGCAGCTGGCCGTGCATGTTGCGTATGTAGTCCGCCACATAGGCTTCGGCGGCAGCGGCCGAGGACATGTAGCGCTCCCACGAGGGCATCCCCATGTCACCGGCACCAGCTGCGCCACCAGCCATTTGGCGATACGGGGAACCGCTGCGCTTGAAACCGCCGCTGCCGGGCATGCCCATGCCCATGCCCATGCCATGGTGATGATGATGATGCCGATAGGGTCGCTGGTGGTGATGCGGCGCACCGTGGCCGTAGCTGCGCTTGTGCCGCATGGGTCCCAGCTGGCTATTGCCGCGTCCGCCGCTGTGACCGCGCGTGGAAAGGCTGCGCGGCGCCTTGTAGATGACATGGATGCCCTTCTCACGCATCACACGTGCCGTCTCCTTCGACTTGCGCAAAATGGGCGTCAGTTCGATCTGTTCGTCCTCGGGAAAAAGGCGGCACAGCTCGGCACCAATTTTGGGCTCAATCTCCTGGCCATCGCGTCCGATTTTGACCGGTTTGCCCTCGTTCCATGAGTTGTGCAAATGCAAGGTTGCATTGAACGACAGCTCCTTGCGACATATCCAATCCAGCTCGATGACGCCGCCCAGCGCCTTGGGCGAGATGCTCGGCGGCAGCACCCAGGCTACCTGGGGTATATCCCGCCTCGAAGGCGCCGCCATGCGCGCAAAGCCCGCGAATTTGCCTGCCAGTGGAGAAAGAGAGGAGAGCGTTTTATCTGTTTTCTAAATACTTAACGGGAATCCCTGCGATTCCAGCCAGCTAGCTTACCGCTCTCGTTGACGGAGAATATGAGGAGCACATTGCGCGCCTCCTTGAAAGCCTGGCTCAAGTTGGCATCGTTCTGCGGCAGCGTCGCCCAAACGCTCTTGTTTTTGGACAACTGCACGTTGTCGCTGTTGTTGGACTTGATCAGAAAGAAGCGGGTGTCGCGGAAGAGATAGTTCAGCTTGGTCATGTAGTCATAGGATTTCTGCGTATTGCCACCGCCATCTTTTTCCGGTGTGGAGCCCTTCGAACTGTTCGCCATCGTCGCCTTGTTACGAGTGCCCCCATTCCGTTTGTGCTGCGTGCCCGAATCCGAATCCGAGGATTCGCTGTCCGACTCCAGTGCGGGAAGAAGCGATGGCTTTTCATCCTCCGCATCGCTAAGATCGCTCTTATTACCGCCGGCACCGCCCGACATGTTCAGATTGGCTGCCGTGGTGGAGCTGCTGCCACCACTTGTGTTTTTCTTGCTACGCGACTTTTTGACGCTTGGCTCGCGCTCTTCCACATCATCCTGCGACTTTGAGTTGGACTTGTCATCGGTGACGATAGGTTTCTTCGATTTGGACTCGCTGCCGCTGCTGCTGGACTTTTTCTTCTTGCCATTGAGATCGCCGGGCGAAGTGGCACGCTTCGATTTCTTCAAGGATTTGTTCTTACTTGTCGATGCAACTGTTGCAGCTACAGTTGCATTTGCAGTTGTGGACTTGGCAGAGGAAGCTTCTTTGACAGCTTTGCTGCTAGACTTGGACTTGGTAGCACGTTTGCCACTCCTGCTGCCATCCACAGAGGACGGTGCCGTGCTTACCGAGCTGATGCTTGGCTCCGAGTCTGAGGCCATGGAGCCAGCCCGAGATTTGGATGCTTCACTGCGAGTGTCAAATGAATCGAAGTCCTGCAGCTCCTCGGCAATATCCGCCTCGTTCTCGTCCAGGCCAAGATGTACTGCATCTAAATCGGCCATGTCGCGCATTAGCAACTGCTGCGCTTATCGCAATTGACGCAATTAACTGTACCCTGTTTGTTTACCTTCCCACAATGTTTTGTTATAGTTGTTGTTGTTGCCTGTTTTTGTTTTTTTCTACTACTACGGACTGCTTGGCGGCGGCTTCTCTATTCCTCTTCTGTGTGTGTGTGTCCATTCAAGCGCGTATGAATGAGACAGCAATCGGAGCAGCGGAAATAGACATAGAGAAAAAATGCCAATCGATTTAGCAAGCCGAATCTGCAAAACAATAGTTGCGACAGTACTCAACACTCACTTTCTGCACGTTGTGTGCTAGTATATGCGTTCGATTTGCGCTCACTTTATTGCACTTTTTGTATATATTTCACTGTATTAATTCACTTATTTCGGTGAATATATCTACACCGATTTTGCGTCAACAGAGACAAGAGACCAATGGCGGTAGAGGAGTGCGGCTATATGCTTACAAGCGCAATGCAGCGTTTCTTTGTGTATCTTATCGAAATCGTATGTACCTACCGCTCACCATTTATCGAATAATATGCAAAGATCTTTCCAAGCAGAAGAATGAGCAGAGCATATTAAAAGAATATAGAAATATAGAAATATAATAATTTCAAAAAGTATATATACTAGAAAATTTAATTTTTAGACTTTCAGACATAAAGCGTTTATTAAAAATAGCTGTGTAGATCCATATAAAGCGAAAAGCAAAAAGAATAATATTTAGAGGTAAATATTTAATATTTCAAAACGAGTTATTCATGAGCTTTCAGCATTCAAATTTAACTGCCACAACCTGACGCGTGTGTCATTGTGCTTTGGTCCATTCGATAACGGGCCATCAGCTGATTCATCGATAGGCAGAAAAAGGGAATACAAACAAAGAGCTGGTACAAGCTGATAAAATAAAAACAATACAATATCAATACCTAAATAAAGCCAAACGCAAAATACTCCATGAGTCATTGACCAAACGTAAAAACTTTTTGGTTTGCGATAATGTCGGCGAACACAGCTAAAGAAGCTGAGCCGCCGAGCTACGAGGAAGTCATGAGAGCCAGTGCACCCCCCATGCCAGGTGATTTGATAAAATTCAAAACAAGCCACTTAAATATTATAATAACTTGTTGCAGATGCCCGACTTATTGCTGGCGTGCATAGCGGCGCACCGACAGCGCCGCCAAACATGGCTAGCTATGGAGCTTTCGAGACGACCCCAGTTAGCATTGTGGTGCAGCCAGCGCTGCCCGCCGAGATCATCGTCATCGGCGCGTGCCCCTCGTGCCGCATTGGCTACCTGGAAGACACATTCTCGCCGCTGGGCCTTTGCTGTGCGATCTTTTTGTTTCCCGTTGGGATCCTCTGCTGCCTGGCAATGCGTGAGAAGCGTTGCAGCAATTGCGGAGCGACGTTTTAATTGGAGACTGCAATTGGCATTTTAAATGCTCCGTCGCCTGGTTAACGCTGATTAATCGAAATATCAGTGACTATTCCCTGACAAATTGGACTGTTAAGTTTTTTTTTTAAATCACAAAAACATAAACAAAAAGAAGCAAATTATGCTATAAGCTTGTTAATCATTAAATCTATATGTATGTATGTATGCTTATATTCATAACGCGACTGCTGCTTGGCATCAGCCTCGCCCAAACATTCCATCTGTGATGTCGTCGTCGTTGTGGACGCTTCCGTTAAATTTAATTGAAATATAATGGGGGCGGTTTTGAATTACGCCGCTTGTTTGCTCTTGGTTGGTTGCTTCCTTTTATTTTGCATATTTTTTGCTCTTTGTGAAATGTAAACAAGCTAAAAATCACGAGAGCATGGACGACATTCGCATGCCCTGTAAATAAATATATTATTTGTTAGCCTCCTCAGTATTCAATTAGTTAATTACATTATATATCTAGAATAGGCGATTGCACATCAATTGGAAACGCGATGTGCCTTGATGCATGGCTTAAGCTCTGTCCACAATCCGGACGGGGCTGTCGCATGCCACGGCAGCTCGCCTATATGCCCTTCAGTGTGTCATTTAATCATACAAAGTTGCCGGCATTAACGTCCGTTGTACGGGCATCTTACAGACTGCAGTCGCAAAAATCTCTCGCGTGGACATGTCCAGCATCTCAGCTCTGCTGCCGCTGCTGATGTGGGCAACGGGTGCCCTTGCCCGCTACAATGTGGTTATGGTCATCTTCGACGACCTGAGGCCGGCTTTGGGTGCTTATGGCGATGGGCTGGCGCGTACGCCGCACCTGGATGCCTTTGCCCAGGGCAGCAGCATCTTCACGCGCGCCTACAGCCAGGTAAGCCCATGGAACCACGCCCAGGCTACCTCATGACTGCTTTACCCACCAGCAAGCGCTGTGCGCGCCCAGCCGCAACTCCCTGTTGACCGGACGACGTCCGGACACGTTGCATCTGTACGATTTCTACAGCTACTGGCGCAGTTTTGTGGGCAACTTTACGACGTTGCCGCAGTACTTCAAGGAGCACGGCTACTACACCTACAGCTGTGGCAAGGTGTTCCACCCGGGCCTCTCCTCCAACAACAGCGACGACTATCCCATTAGCTGGTCAGCGCCGGCATTTCGGCCCCGCACGGAGCAGTTCATGAACTCGCCCGTCTGTCCGGAGCATGGCGGTGGTGTGCTGCGCAAGAACTACCTGATATGTCCGGTGGAGCTGCAAACACAACCGTACAAAACGCTGCCGGACATCGAGTCCGTGACGGAGGCGCTGCGCTTTATTGATACGCAGAAGCGCAGTCGCCAGCCGTATTTTCTGGCCTTGGGTTTTCACAAGCCGCACATCAATTTCCGCTTTCCCAGGCAGTTTCTCGCCCGCTTTCCGCTAGTGAATTTCTACAACTATACGGAGGATACGCTGAAGCCGCCAGACATGCCCGACGTCGCATGGAATCCCTATACGGATGTGCGTTCGCGCGATGATTTCAAGCACAAGAATATATCCTTCCCATACGGACCCATTTCCAGGCAGCAGGCGGCGCAGATTCGTCAGGGCTACTACGCCTC
The DNA here is from genome assembly GCA_035043915.1 of Drosophila paramelanica. NCBI lineage: Eukaryota > Metazoa > Arthropoda > Insecta > Diptera > Drosophilidae > Drosophila > Drosophila paramelanica. The sequence goes on along the minus strand of JAWNMO010000495.1, from coordinate 3,403,252 downwards.
CGTGGCCTATGTGGATGATCTGTTCGGCAAGCTGTTGGCCCGCTTGGATCTGGAGCGCACAGTGGTTGTGGTGCTGGGCGATCACGGCTGGTCGCTGGGCGAGCACGCCGAGTGGGCCAAGTACAGCAACTTTGAGGTGGCGCTGCGCGTGCCGCTCATCATCCGCAGTCCGGAGTTTCCGCTGACGCAGCCCCGACAGATGCACAGCATCACTGAGCTGCTGGATGTGTTTCCCACGCTGGTGGACCTGGTGCATCTGCCGCCCCTGCCTGTGTGCAACGCGAGCAGCAGCGACCTGGAACAGTTGACCTGCTCCGAAGGCAAGAGCTTATATCCGCAGCTCCAGGGCCTGGGCTTGGGTGAGTATAGTGCCATGGCTGCGCCCACAGCTTGCGCTAAATCTGTTCATCCCGCAGCCGAGGAGCACGTGGCACTCAGCCAGTATCCGCGTCCAGGCATGCTGCCCACCAAGCATCCCAATAGTGACAAGCCCAAGCTGCGCAACATTAAGATCATGGGCTATAGCCTGCGCACCAACTTCTATCGGTACACGCTCTGGGTGCGATTTCACGCCCACGACTTTAGTCGCGGTGAGTCAACTGGCTGGTGGAGCTAGCCCTAACTAATCTGGTGGAGAGCGCCCAAAATTATACTCCAAAAAATATGTTAAATGCATTTTCAGTTTACTTTGTGTGCAATCTCGTTTATTTTTTTTTTAAACAGACTGGCACAATATCTACGGCGAGGAGCTGTACGATCATCGTTTGGACTCCGGCGAAGAGTTCAACTTGGCGCCGATGCCGGAATTTAATGCTGTACGCCAACATTTGCGCCGGCGTCTTATCGAGGCCGTGGGCTAAGTAAAATTTTCTCATTTTTTCGAACAGCAAAAATAGGGTATTAAAAAACACAATTTTTTCTTAAATAAAAACATATATAGTTTAAAAGCAAATATACATTAAAAAACTAATAATTAGTTTAAATATTCTTAAAATTTAATGACCAAATATGATATATACAAAATATTGAAAGTCTGTTGAATCCGAGATATTTGCAAACCATTTCAATAATGGTTTTTAAAATTATTTTTTTTGTACATAGTTATTTTGTTATTATTCGTTAACACCGTTTTTCCAGCGAATATCCGTAGGTGTTCGCTCAAGTGAGCTTTCACTGTATACAGAGACTCGAGTCGAATTTTGCCACTCCGCTTTGGCGCAGTTCGTGCCGCGCATGCGTGACTTTTGTCCGTTGCCTTTTTCGTTGGCTTCGTTTTCTGAATTTTTGTGAATGAAATTTTATTCAACGCTGCTGCTGTTGCTGCTGTTGCTGTTGCTGTCTCCGTTGGCGTCGCCGCGCATGCTCCAGTATAGCAGTATAGCTATAGCTATAGCCATAGTCGTATTTAAGGCTGTGCGTTTTTAATTTCACTGCAGCTGTTGCCAGGCGGGTGAAAATATGCTGGGTAATTAAATCTGCAGTCGACGCACTGCTTGATCAATCTGGTCTGCTCGGTCTCCCCACGCCGCCCCTCTCCTAGTTTACCCTGCACCCTTTGCTCAGCCGCTTTCCCAACTCCATTCAGTTTTGCTCTCTAATTGTGCATATATAAAAGCCGATGCATATATATGTATGTACATACATACATATACATATCTCTAGTATTGCGCGTGGGCTTTGCTGGAGTCGTGTTGGTGGCTCCGCTTGTCATATGGCCATATGGGCCGTGTCTTGAGGTGATTAAACTGAATTTTGGCAGAGCTTTTACTCGCAATGGGCGTTGTGAACCACATTTTCCGCTAGCAATGCAGCTGCCAGCATTTTTTACGGGGGTGTGGCAGATGCCATAAATTGCAGTTATAAAAATGTATACATAGATATATGTATATAGTAGTCCATTCATTTGCTTTAAAAGCTGTGCTTAGAAAATTAAAAAAATTCAATTGGATATAGTCTATATATTTATTTATATGTATTTATATATTTACCTATAATATGGAGCTCAAGTTCACAGTTGTCTGAGATCTTAAATCTTATAATTATAGCTGTCGCTTGCTAGAACATATGCAGGGTATTGTCTAGTCTATAACATGTTGATCTCCATGCTCAATTGCGGCCCATCTACCATTTCCGGCTGGGCTTTGCGCCAAAGCCATTTACTCTAATAGATAAAAACAAAATATATATTTAAAATATATATATCTGCTTGTATGCTGAAAGTATTTCTAGAGCGAATCCATATCGCTTCTGGGTTACAAAATGAGTAAAGCTCGTTCAAGTAACATTTAATGGGCGAATGCCATTAAAAAAAAAGGTTTCGATCTGAAGAATTGTCAAAAGACGGGCTTAAAAAAAAACAAGCTAACTATAAAGTTTACAAGTAAATTTAAGCAACACACACACACACACACACACACACATATTTAAAAGCACTCTAAAAGTGTGTCTAAGAGCAGGGCAAATAACGTGAATACAACTATAACTAAATAATATGAGTTTGTAGGTTGTTGTCGTGTTTGTTGTTTATTTCTAAGCTAATTCAAATGCGTGGGCGTCACAAACGAAATTGCAAAATATGCGTAGGCTGTAGTAGGCATACACACAAACACATACACATACACATACATATGCACATGTGTATCTATGTGGTTGCTGCGTTCTTACCTACGCACAGTTTTTGAGCAACTGCGCTGAGCCGAACATAAAACGTGGTGTTCGCTGCTCGACGCTTGGCTTCAGCGGCGGGCTCCCAACTTTAGACAACTCGTCGACGGCGACGTTGACGCCGATGTCGATGTCGACGTCTGCGTCGCGTCGTCCCGCTAAAGTTGGCCCCACAAAAAATGCTAATTTTCGTTGACATGCCATAGTTTGGCTAAGGCTAATGACGAAGGTTGTTTGTTAGCTTTGTCAGTTGATTTAATTTTTTTTAGTCGGCTAGTAAACTACGTTGCCTATAACTGGTTGCCATGTCAGACAGGCGACAACGACAGCGACAGCGACAGAGAGGTTGAGCGCGGGCTCTAAATTTCTTTTGACGGAATCTCCATGAATTAATGTTGGGCCGGATTATGCCAACTGATCATCATCATCATGATCATCATCATCATCAATAGCAGCAGTGGCCTCTCCTTAGGCGTTTGCCACTTTATATACATACATATGTATATGATAGTTATGCCTTTAACAGATGTCAAGCTGTGTCAAGCTGGAAATTTTGGGTGATTACTTATGCTGATGAGACCCGCGCCGCGGTCCTCAACCACACCAACTAGTGGGTACGCAGAGATCGGTATTCGTTTCACTGATCAAAAGGCAAGTTGAAGAGCATCTATGATCAGATAGTTGAAGCCTTTAAATTCTCACATGTTTATCATCGCTCATCGTGGGTTGCTCCTCAATGTCAAGGCCTGATCGCTTCATCAGCGCTTCCCCACAAGCTGCCAGTGATAGCCTTGGCCAACAATGGCCATAAGGTGGGAAAGAGACGACAATGCCAAAAAGAAATTGGTCAAGCAAAAAATATATTGAATGAAATTCCAGCGACGCAAGCAAAAAACAACAACAACAACAAAACAGGCAGAACAAGTCCGAATACTCTATGAGCAAAGTGACTGAAAGATACCCTGTACTTGGCAGACTTGGGATTACACGTTTATATGCATTAATAAACACACTCGAACAGTTACTTAGCCTGGCCAATAATTCAGGCAAACTTAGTGCATAGAATGTGCTCTATCATTCCATTAAGCCATCTATTAAATACCCCAAAATAAATCTTGCTTACAGGGTATTTAAAGCGTCAACGGGCAGAAATGAAGTGAAGAGGATCCCTAACCGCCTGTCTTGTAGCAACAAAATAATTTATTGAAATTCAAATTTATTATCTGCTGTTCGGGCTTGGCTTTGCCCCGGCCAGATTCTCAGATTCTCAGATGCTCAGTTTGTCAGTTTTTGGCTTGGTTTTGATTTTTTCCCGTTTGGTTTTGGTTTTTATTTGTATTTTTTTTTGTTGTGTTTTTGTTTCTTTTCAGCCTGCTGAAGCAAACCCAATTCAGCTGGAATGCAACACATATGGCCCAGAGCGTTAAACATAACTAAACGAAACAATCAAGAATGAGTGTAGAAATTCCAGAATGAGCCCACGCAGCGAACAGACTTGGCTAAGGGCAGCGGACAGCACGAAGAGGGCAGCGGGCAGCGGGCGGCGGGCAGAGGCTGTGTGATCAACGTTTAACTGAACGGATTACGAGTAAAACGAGAAAATTTTGCTCGTTGTTGGCTTTTTACATGTGGCATAAACAAATACGAGTGCGCTGGGCGGAACTTGACGCAGTCAGCAGAGCAGCAGCAAGCGGGGGGTGTACTAAAAGAGATAGGGAGGGAAGAGTGAAGGGGGGGGAGTGCAGAGTGAAGAGTGACCGAAGGCAAATAATTTGAAAACCAACACAGGCAGCCGCTGTAACGCGTGCTAAACAAGTTTCTCGATCGGCAACGGAGATCGTCTTTTGTCTTTTGCCCTGGCTTCAATGTTGTCCTCTGGCATGTTGTTGTTGTTGCTGTGTTGTTGTGCTTTTCGGTGCTGGGGTTGAGTTTTGAGTTTGAGTTTGAACGAAATGCCGGGGCAGGTCTCGGACTGTCCATATAAAAGACATTGAGAAATCGTTTACCTTTACAGTGGGCTTTGCTGCTGCTCCTTTCAGCCAACTTTTTATGATTATAAATATTTATGCCTTTTTCTTGGCTCTGCGCTGGGTCTGCTGCCTCAATTCAAATCGACAACAACGACGACGACGACGACGACGAAATAAAAATCTCATTTTTACAGACAAGACCAGGCTGTGCCTGCTGCCCAGGCTATCAGAGCTCAGCATTCCCCCCACCCCGCCCTTCTCCCTGACCCTGTGTTGCTGTCCCTTCGACTCTGCCCGTCTCCGCCTGATCCTATTGTGCGTTATTTACGTTCAAATAATTCAAATTAAGCAGCGGTTGCGCATGCGCAAGCTCAAATTCGGTTGTATCTTCAGCTAGAAGTACAGTGAAACCTCCACTAACGGTACACGACGCCCTTGGCCGCGATCGGTCACAAACTCTCCGATTTAGTTAAGAAATCAATTTTTATCTCAAGGCATTGCAAATCGAATTAATCTGCATTTTTAACAGAATATTATAATAATAATTAAGAATAGGTCTTGGTTAAAACTGAGCAGAATTTATTGAGAAAAATCATAATATATCCTATTCATTGTTCGATTCGCATGAATCGTTGTTGTTCGCCTTAGGCAGCTTTCACTGTGCTCGTATCTTAACACCAGGCTCTACCACTGAGCGGTCGAGCGGGATGCCAGCTGAACAATGGGTTAGGCTGGGGCCGCGTGCCAAAATTTGTTGATGAACTACCTTGGAAGGCGGCTGCGCTCGCCTGCCTCTTCCTGGAAGTGCTCGCCTTCGGCCAAGTACCTATTATGATGCCTCTAGCTTTAGTTTTGGATGTGGTTGTCTCTTTTTTGTTTTGTTTTTGTTATTGTTTTGTACTTACCCGCTGGACTTTGATTGCGCGACCAGACTATGGCCCGGGGCAAAGGCATCACTGAGGCTCGTGCTGCTGCTGCTGCTGTTGCTGCTGCTGCTGCAAAAAGTTTACAATTAAATGATTTAAACAATGTTTTGCCGTTTTACGGTTTACACCTGTTTGAGTTCAAACTATAAATACCCATGACGTAAATACTCACAGCCATGGTTCGCCTCAGATCAGAACTAAATCCGTTCGCTTTGGCCCCTCTCGCTTGTGTATATCTATGTACACACATACATACATATACATACACACATATATATATGGTATATGTGTTTGTATGTATATGCACGCGTTAAGTATATATACGCATGAATATATCCACTTGGCCGATTCGACGGCACTCTCACTGTCTGTCATTTCCATTTGAATGTTTTTCCCAATTTTCACGCTTCAAATTAATGAGCATATTTTCAGGTAGTCGAGGAAATTGCTGGCGCCAGTTTTTCGCTAAATGTTATTCGAAATATTTGTTGATGTGCGTTTTTGCCCGTTTTATTTGCGGAAAATTTTGTTTTGGCGTGAGTTGTGTTTAAATATTGTGAAAAGTTTGCTTCCAATCAAACCCCAAAATAGCTTTGCACGATGTGGCATCGCATATAGAACTGGCCGATCGGAACTGACGGAAACGCAACGCATTTGATGGCCACAAAACGGATATGAAAAATGTGCACGGCAAATTGGAAAGTGATTTCCAGTAAAGATCCTTTAAATTCAAATCATTGTCATACATAGTATTTCCTTTATGGATACCCTATACTAATCCAAATGGATATTTGAACCTTTCTTCATAGGTAAGGACAGTGCTAAGCTGGGTACAGGGTGTCTGTCGGTCGGCCACCATCGACATTTGATTGTTTTTATTTTGTTATATCTTTGTGCTTTAATAAAAATCACACACATCGCGTTGCATTCTCAATGAGCGTTGCGGATGGAGGCGGTTCCTCGGCCGATAACAAAACTAAACATGTTTAGTAAGTACAATCAGGCGCATTTGTATGTAATATGTGCGCAATCGTACATGCACACACACATACACACGATACGGCAGCTGTTGCACTTTGAGTGTTCTAGTGCCCGGGCACGGGCACGGGCCAGGCCACCATAGGGCAGTAGTCGTTTAGCATGCGTGTAAGTACATATGTATATGTATATGTATGTATGTGTATGTATGTATGTATAATACATTTACAACATAAGCAGCACTAGCAACAACAACAACAACCGGGACTGCATGGGGCTGACGATTCGTTGTCTATCTTTCTGCGGGTGCCGGGATTGATGGCAGCACAGCCACTGAGAGGAAGTGCTCTTCCGGTCTTACAAATGAAAATATTTATTTCGCTTTTCTTTTTTTTTATATTTTATTTAATTTCATTTTATGAATAGATTGCGTTACGCATACAGATTCTGTATTACAGAGCCAGCGACAGATGCGACAGCCTGACTGGGTGATACCCTTTAATATCGAAGAAGGTTCTGTTGTTAAAATATATTTAAAAAGTTTTGAAGATTAATAAAAAGTTTTTATATCGAATTATTTAAATCCACAACCAGTCTCCTCAAATACCACACAATTAGTTTCATTCCTTTAAAAGTATCTTTTTTTTTCAGCTTTATTTTAAGCCTATCAATTAGTATTTATACATAATGGATTATATTAGAAGATAAAACTATTTATTGTTTACATGTAAATTTACAACTTGATGATACCCATCAATTTACACATCTGGTGGATACAGGGTATTAAAAGGCCAACGGCGACGCCAAGTGATTTTGAATAAGCGAAACTTGCGGATGGATGGATAGTTGGCCGGCTCGACGCTTGGATGAATGAGTAGGGCTATGGCTAGAGCCGGGATTCTACATACCTACATACATTATGTGTATGTACGTATGTATGTGTATACATATATGTATGTATGTATGTGCGCAAGTACGCGCGTATAGGCTGGTGGATCGACCGTATATGGATCGGGGTGAAACTATATAGTATGTGTTTGCATGTGCTTGCATATTTAGACAGCTAAACTAACTCTAGCATACTAGTGTAGTGTAGTGTGTGTGTGTGTGTGTGTGCAGATGTGTGTATTTGCACGGCAAATGTGATTTATTTATTAGCACCCCACAGCAAGCGCACCAAAAGCAGCTGCAACAACAACAGCAACAGCAATAACAATCGCAACTATTACTTTAAAAAATGCCGCGCTTATTTGGATAAACATAAATCCAACCGACACAAACACATTATCCCACACACTCGATCCGAATCCGAGCCAAGTAATTTGATATTCAGTGAGCATCTGCGCACAGCAACAACAACAACAACAACAACAACATTAAGTTGAGTTTACAATTTGAAAATTTACATTTCCATTTGCATTGATTGTGCATGAATCTACACACACACACACACACACACACATAAATATATATCTATATAATTTTAGTCACATACAACCAAGTACAAAGGCATATTAAGGGAGTTCCTGTTATGTACATTTGATCAGCATAACTACTTATTATACATATAAAACTAGGCATTAGCTTGACGCCCCCCATGAACAGCACGGATGTATGAATGTCTGTAAATACATACATACATATGTACATATATACATATGTGTGCGTATGCGCTATCATTTCCGCTCGCAGTGGGGGTGAGACGGCCCTTTCTCTGTTTGTTGTTGTTGTTTTGTTTTTTTGTTATTTACAGTTAACAGTTAATTAAGATGATATTCATGAAAAATTCGAAGAAAATTATGTGGCAACGCTGACTTCCAAATTGACCCCTTGATCAGACTGAAGAATGTTTCATGCCCATATTAACACTCCGATATATGCACGAATATCTCCTCGGTGACTCAACGATCTTTGTGGTGAATTCCTTGACCGATTTGATTAATTAATTAAAGCGCAACCCTTTTGTGTCACGCTTAAATCGCTCTCAACGTAGGGTGAGGGCGAGGGCGAGGGCAACACTGACGGGACGGGGTGTGGGCGGTGTCTCTTTGCAAAGTGGCGGCATTGCCACTTTTGAAAAATTCTCGTTATGACATATTTTCAGATCTGTGGCGACCTCTCGAGCTGAACTTGAATGATGCAAGCACAAAAAAATGAGTCAGTAATGGACCTGGACCCGAGATATCAGATTATGATATTACATTGTAAGCTTAAGTAGATCGTAAATAACACGAATACTAAGTGCTTAATCCGTGCTTAATCCATTAAGGGTCGTTTTTGGATGGTTATTGATGAACGAATTCTTAATAATTTATTTGAGGTTTATTCTTACATAATTTATTTCTATTTTGATATCGTTTGTTTTTATTTTTTTGTACACAAAATCATTAGCAATATTTTGGGTATTCGGATTTAACAGTTTTTGAAATGGCTGATCAAGAGTGGAGATCTTCAGCACGCTACAACTTTATTATACTAAAGGCAAGAAAGGCAAAAAAAAAAACAAAAAAGAAAAACGCTTACAACAGCAGCAACATCAAATGAACTTTTTAATGACCTTAAAGGACGTAAGAGAAGTGTTTTGTGATTTTTCTAGAAAACCGAAAGCAGCACAAGTAAGCCCCAAGGGCAGAGGCAGAAGAAGAGAGGCAAACAGAAGCAAAAGCAAGCAAAAGAAGCGCATAATAATAAGTGCAGCACTCCAAAGCTGAGCTGCCACACTCCAACAGCAGCAGCAACAGCAGCAGCAGCAGCTCAGTGCCCACGACAACAGCAACCACAATGACAACAACAATAACAGCAACAACAACAAGAACGTTCAGAGTACAAGCAATTTTTATCCAAATGTGCTTGGCTCCAGACAACGACTGGGCTGACGGACGGGCAGGAGTTTTGAGCTCGCGCAGAACGCAGAACAAGTTGGGATTGAGATTGAGAAGAGAGCAACGCGATCAGGTTGGCGTTGGTGTTGCTGTTGTTGTTGTTGCCGCTGCTCTTGGTGTTGGTTGCTGTCAATGCCTGCATCTTCGTCTCCGACTGCGTCGCCCCCCTCAGCAGCTCCTATCCCCCTCCCGTCCGCCAACCGTGGACCAGTTTCAGTTTGCTTTGCTGCAGTTAAGCCGCACGCACTAAAAGACGATGACGAAGCTTTGTGTTTGGTTTATTTTTTGTTGTTTTTTGTGTACAGGTTTTATTTGTATTTTTTATTATTTATCATTATTTTTTACCAGCGTCATCGTTCGTTCATACACACACAGACACACACACGCACACAAGCAAACTGGGCTACCGTGCTACGCTTTACGCTGCGCTGCGCAGCGCTGCTCTGCTCTGCTCTGCTCTGCTCTGCTCTACACTGTGCAAAATAAGGCAAAGAATTCTGCTTGGCGTCTCCATTTGCGCACGCGCCCTTTCAAAACTGAAGCTCAAGCCAAATCTGTCCCGTATTATTTTCAAATCAAAACAAATCGATCTGAAATGTGGGTGCTCTAATAATAAATAAGCAGAAATTTTTGAAATAATAGTCGACTGGGAGTTGCTCTGCATTTATCTTTGAGACTATGTTTAACTAAATGAACATATATAATCGTGTTTTATATAATATAAAAAACTTGTTAATAACTTAATATATTTATCGACAAATTGTAGCGTATAAAAATTTCGGCTTGCTTTTAGTAGTTGGAATACCCCTATTGTTTAATCTGCGCTGTCAACCAAAAACAAACAAAAACTTTAAGCTATACTCAGCGTTGGTTTGTCGTGCTTTTGGCAGCTGCCTTTGCGGATACCCTGTAAGCAATATGTGCATAAGGTATATACAAAACACACAAACCAACACCGCAAAATGTTGCCCCAAGAGAAATATTGAATGTTCAAAATTGCTTTAAAAAATATATTTATTATTTTTATTTATAGATAGACTTTAAATATTTACTTCTGTTGTTTAGGTATATACATACATATATGTCTGTACTAGCATACACAAATATAAATATATAGTAACATACATATCACATACTGATGTAACTTTTGTTGCATTTTCGAACGAGCTGTGGGATCGGACTGTTTGCCAGCGTCTGGATCTGTGGCTCTGCCTCAAAGTTTGCCCACATGCTTATTTGATATCTTATTAACACCCCACCAGCCGGCAAACGGAACACAGACGAGCAGACGGACGGACGGACGGACGAGCGGCCAATCAGCAGATACACGTGGAATAGTTGGATAGTGCGGAAGAAGAAGAAGGCACATGATCGTTGCGTTGACAGAATGCTGAACTGGAAGACACTGGGCGTCTGGAATGCGCCCACTTTCCAGACCGATGGCTCTTGTAACAGTCGATAATTATCGACTACATATAAATTAATATAATATATACCCACTATAAAGTCCACGCAGTTTTTGGCAAACAAATTATGCTTACAATTCGAGCTCGAGCCCGAGTCCAGTGCAGCCCCGCACACACACACACACACACACATATGGCATGTACGCATACAAACACAAATATGATATTTTTGAACATGCTGCGAAGCTTTAAAACAAAAAAAAAAGTCGGCTGTCACCGACAGCGCAATACTCGTTTACAGTGTAAAAATAACTTCAGCACGTATCCTGGCATTATTTGAACTCAAATTCAGAATCAATTTATGTCTTAATCTTGATAAAAATGCCATCAAATATTGGGATCAGTTCACTTTTAACAAAGCTATGGGAATTTAAAATATGGTCATTATGGATTCAAGACTTTCACTTGTCAACATTTTTGTTCCGTGATTTTCGACAAAATATTCAGAATCACTTTTAACGTTGTTTTTATGCCTATATCCCTGATCTACAAATTCAATCGAATAAAAATATTAAGTTTAGACTAAATTATTTGAGTATGAGTAAATATTGCTTTTAAACGGACAGCAAGACGGACATTGTATAAACGTAATATACTCTGTTCAATTCGTGAACGTGAGTATAAAAACCCAACGAGCAACACAAACTGTATCTCTGTGGCAGTCGCTAACAATTTGTGCAAACATAAAGCAGCAGCCCGGTGTGTACAAATGATGACAGCTCTGGCACAGGCGGGCCATGGCCAGGAGGGCGGGGGTGTTGCACGGAGCAGCGGATTTGAACGGGCCAGCGATTCGGTGAGGCCAGTCAAACAGAAACCGCATACCAGCAACAATTATTTGCTTAAAGATTACTTGGCTTAAATACAACACATGCATATATGTATGTATGCATGTGTGTGTGTGTGTGTATGTATGCATGTTTGTTTGTGTGTGTATGTACGTTAGTGTATGTGTGCGCTGTGCGCACTCACATGACCTTGTGAAGGATGTAACTAAGAATGCGCGACAGTGCAAAATTTATCGTCAACTAACCAAATAAAGCAAAACACAGGCAGTCAGCTCACAACAACAACAGCAACAGCAGCAACAACAACAGCAACAGCAACAACAACTCGAGTGGCAGTCATAAAAAGCCGCGACCGAGTTCGAGTCCAAATTGGAGTTGGACCTCTTAAGAATGGGCGAAACAGCATTGAGAAAGAAAGCCAGCTAAAAGCAGCTTGAAGTCAAGATCTCTTGAGTGCGTTTCCGCTACTCAGCAGCAGCAGCAGTAACAACAGCATTATGATCATGCTGATGATCATTGGCAGAGCACACGGCAGCCACATAAACTGCCAACGCCATTTAAGTCATAATTTAAGCCACATTCCAGACGTGATCCTTCACAGATTGCAGATCGCGTGTTCATTCGTTTTCCCTTTGCTTCTCCTTTGGCTCCGCTGAACGAATCCGAACTGGCCAAAGAAAATGCTCGTAATCGTACACATTCATAAATTTCACATCGTTGCGTATTGCCTGTAAAGATGAAGGACCCGGTCGGGCAGGGCCTGTCAATATGCTCTGCAGGCTTTCAATTTACGCGCCCCGCTGAAGACAGACAGACAGAGAGAGAGAGGGAGAGGGAGAGGGAGAGAGAGCGCATCTCATTTAGTTATTTTGTATATGGGGTATATACATATACCCTCTAGTCGTAGGAGTTTCTCTCTAGCTGAAGAACGCTGTCGCCGCATTAAATTTGGCGCATTAACAAGTCTCAAATTTCGGGCGAGCATAGACTCAACCACTTTGTTCCCGTTTCCCGTTCGCCTTTGTTGCTGCTGTTGTTGTTGTTGCTGTCCCGGTCTTTGTCCCACATCATTCCCACGCATCTGGGCACGTACGCGACTCAAGAGCCAGCGTGATTGCTAAGGTGAAGGCCCAAACCAGATCTGTAGGAAACGAATCTCGGGCGTTTATGTTACAAGTGACCGATGAAACATCCGTTAAGCGTTCCCTAAGTAGTACTAGCGAGTGGTGTGTGTGTGTGTGTGTGTGTGGTGTGCGCATGCGCTTCAGCTCCCTTTGTGCTCGATTCCATGAACATGCCAAGGACCTGCTGCCACTCAATGCGTATCCTCTCGAGCAGCAGCAGTGACTACAAATCTGAGTACAAGCAGGATAGAAAGTACACTCGCTCTCTCCCTCACACGCACACACAACCACACACTCAAACACACTTTGTAATTAATTAAAGAGCCGACGTAGGCGTCGTTTCTTTTTTTTTTTGGAATGCCCCTCCTCAGTTCGCTGCTCGCCGAATGTAGGCATATAAAGCTTAATTAAAACAAATTAAAGTGATTGCCATTTAGTTTGAGGTTAATTGCATTAAATGCGAAAAATAAAAGCAGCGCCAGCGAAAAGTTCCTTACGGAATATGGCACAATTGCAGCCAACATATTGCTCTGGGCGATCCCAAACAGATCCCCAGCTGCCCTGTTCCACTTCAGGCGGTGGCCTTAATTTTTCTCTCTGATGCGCCACATTATGTCTTGCTGCTGAATTGTGTCGTGAGAGTTGCGGCAACTTTGACCTCTTCCAATATGCAAGTGATTCATAATTAGATGCATTCGCAGCGTTCGTAATTGGCAGCACTGGCAGTGGTGCCCCAAAACAAATATATATATATTTGCCTGTGTTTTCAAAGGTTTACTTAATATATATAACTATAATTTCTTTTTAATAATGAATGAATTTCTAAATTTAGCAATAGAGCTCTTTACTACATTAAAATACAAATCTGAATATACTGAATAATCTGACATAACCTCACATAATTGACCCTAACCTAACTTTTGCAATTTTATAAAACTAAATAATACTAAAAAAACAAATTAAATTTTTTTTAACAAATAGTTATTAATGTACTTTCTACAATTCTCAGGTGGATTCTCTCTTTACATCTGCTATCATTTTGTTGCCTAGTGTAATTGCGGTTTGCATGTTCTATGGCACTTTTGGTGTGGTTCGTGCTCGGATCTCGCCACGTTAGAGACTTATGTGCATCTCGTGTCAGCACATAAATTCTCATTACAACTAAGGGGATTGCCATGGCGGTTCGATTGGACGACATCGCCGATGGCACTGAACTTTTGTGCTTAATTTTTGTTCGATATACGTTTTATGCAATAAATTGCGCATGCCAATGGCCACATACATACATATATCATACAAAAAGCCAAACATATAGACGACATGTGACCTGGCAACCCTGGCAAACTATGCAAATTGTATAACATGCCAAGGGCTCGCTCTGAAGCTGCGCTTTGGCTGCCGGATGAGCATTAATTGCGTTGATTTTGATTGTCGATGTCGACTTTGTCGCTGTTGTTGTTGTTATTGTTATTATTGTTGCTGCCGCTGCTGCTGCTGCTGCTGCTGCTGCAGTTGTCGCGAGTTATCGACGCGTGCTGTTGCTGTTGCAATCGCAGCTCTGGCAAAAGCTGCGGGCTGCAAATGCGTGGCTGGTTGGTTCATTGGACTGCACCGGAGTGTTGTCGACGCGGCGCAGCCGCATGCGCTGCTGAATAGGTAAAAGTTTTATACTGAAGTCGTCAATGTGATGCTGTTGTTGTTGCTGCTGCTGCTGCTGTTGCTGTTGTTGCCTGGCTGCGTGACTGTTGCTTCTGCTGGCTGTTGTTGTTGCTTTTTTAGACACAATTTCCGGGTCATTGACTTGGACTTGGAGCATTTCTTCATTGAATTGCGTATGTAACTGCAACTGTGCGTATGTGTGTGTGTGTGCGTGTGTGTGTGTGTGTGTGTGTGTGTGTGTGGCGATGTGTGTGCACAGCAACACGATCAATAAACGAGACAAGCCAACAACAACAACAACAAGCCACACACAACGACGATGGGCTAGAAGAAATACGATAAAAAAACGAGTAAGAATTTTTGTTTGTAGCGCATTATGCCAGACTACAACATACCCTGTAAACAGAAAAATAGCCAAATATTTAAGTTAAATTACATTTAAATTTAAAAAAGAGTTTTTCCTTTGAACTGAGATATAAATGCAGATCATTCCGATATTATATAGTATACAAGACTGTTGTCAAATGTGAAGCTGGGATCCTTAATGATCACTTTTCAGACCAGGGTATGCTCAATAGTGGCAGCAATATAAACCAGAACGACAACAATAGCTGTAAGAAGAATCCTTTAAATTGCAGCGACTTTGAGTGAAGGTGGGCGGGTGCAGCGCTGCTCGCACGGATGGGGCGTGGCAGTTGCTGCATGCTGCTGTTTGTTGTTGTCGCTTTATGTTTTTGTTGTTGTTTTTTGTTGGAGGACGAATGCCGTGTGCAGCGTAATGCCAGAAAAAACAGTGAAAGAAACACACTGCAGAGAAGAATATTATACCAACAACATGTAGAAGAAGAAGAAGAAGAATAACAACAAGGAAGAGGAAGACGACGTCGACAACGCTGCAGATAAAACCATGCAACCGGCGAGGCAGCAACGACGACGCCACAAAACTGAAAACCCGCTGCCCACCTGCGCGCCGCGCGCCTAAGAGAACCTGATCCCTAATGGCCAGTATCAGGAGAAGTCGCAGTGTCTCTAAGTGTGTGTGTGTGTGTGTGTGTGTGTGTGTGTGTGTGTGTGTGTGTGTGTGTGTGTGTGTGTGTGTGTGTGTGTGGAAATCAAGTGTAGCAAAGCAATGTGAGGCAAAAGAATAAGAGCAGCGGACTTGAGAAAGAAAGAAGTAGAAGCAACAAAAAAGAAAACAAGAAAGAAAAACTATTTGAGACAAACCGCATATCAAATACCCTTACAAGCGTGGACAGGGCTGCCACCTACACTAATTACAGAAGTCAACTATTAACTTGAAGTTCAAAATGTTCTAGATTGAGCTACAAGATACAGTGGATCCATCCGAACTATTCTATAGATACATTATTTTATAAGACAAACAGCTGATGAATTACATTTAAATGATTATTTAATAAAATGTAACTTAAAATTTTCTTTTCTTCTATTTCTTTATATTTAACTTTTTTTATTTCTTTTAAAAAGGCGTTACATACTTAATGATAAATTGGGTATATCTTTGGCTATAGCATCAAAAATGAACTGAACGCGTCACGGAAAACTCGTTAATGCAGGCGAAGATTTCACTTGGAGGTCGGTCTGGCAGTGCCAGGCCAGACCCACCTAAGTCCCAGGCATTTTAATCAGCGTGTCGCATAATTACCGGATGCTGTTGAACGACGCTGTCGGGACCGGGACCGGGACCGGGACTGGGACTGGGACTGGGACTGGGACTGGTACCCAACATGCTCATGCCAAGCGTAGACAGAGAGGGAGAACGCATTTAAAGACAGATGAAAGAGAGAAGGAGACAAATGCGTGAGAGGGAGTGCGACGAGGAGGAGGAGGAGGATACCGGGAGAGATATATATTCAAAATCATAACAAAAACTGATGGATGAATTGTCGCGCTGCTTGACTCCAATAAAAATAACTGTAAATGTAGATTTCTAGGGGGAGATCACCAGCAGCAGCAGCAGCAGCAACAGCAACAACAACAGCAGCAGCAACAACGCCGGTTGCTGCAGCACCAGCAGCAGCCAAATTAAAATTATGTTGCGCGCTCACAAAAAATACAAAAAAAAAGAAGAAAAAAACAAGAGAAAAACAAAAATGTTTTTTATTTTTTTTAATTCTAGTTATCTGCGCGAGAGACTGCAGTGAAAGTTGCCGCGACTGTGTCTGAATTCGAAGTATTGAAAATATTAATAGAACAAACTTGTTTTGACGGAAATGCACTTTACTTTATTTATCATAGTCCGGCAGCTGCTGCGCATTGAGTTTGGGATGAATGAAGCAGCTTGTGGAGAGGGTGCAGCTCCTATGTCGATGCTTCTGATTCTGCTGATTCTGATGATCGTGACGGTGTCTGTATGTGTTTGACTGTGTGTGTGTGTGTGTGTGCGTGTGCTAGCGTGTTAATGTGTGTGTGCTGCTCTTCGTGCTCGTATATTTATGCAGATAGATGGCCGGAAAAGATAAAATATCGGGGCAGTTTCAGCTAGAAGTGCAAATATGTATCCAAATATGTAAATATGTATATATGCATACATACATACGAAGTTGATGTTTATGCATAGATATATATGTATATTTTGATGTGTGACAAACTCACAAATAACTGCAGCTATATTCAAACAATAAAGATTTGAATATTTTGTAAGATTGAATGTTTTCTAGTTACAGTGGCAAAATCTCATTTTGTGCCAAGCCAGGTTAAAGCAATTGAGAATTGAGAAAAAAAAAAACAAAAACGATTTAATCCAATAAATAATTGCTTTGGCAAGAGAAGAGCACTTGGATTGAGAAATGTGTGTTTCTTTTTGTTTTGCTCGCAAATTTGATTCCTTTGAAGTATGACGTCAACAGGCTGGGGTTATTTTTTATTGTGTTTGTGTGTTGATTGTCAGATGTCTTTGTTAGACACTTGACATCATCAACAATGCTCATCAGTTGCCCAGCGGCTGGCCCTCGATGCTTGCCAAGGTTTATTACAATGTAACCACAAAGGCATTTCGCTTCAAGCGGCTGTCATGAAATATTAGAAACGCCAAACGCAAAACTGCCTAAAACAACAACAACAACAACAACAACAGCAAAAGTAAAGTTGTTCATGTTGCACATGTTGTTGTTGTTGTTGTCGAGTATGGCCCATAGCCAAAGTTCAAGTAAGGTTGAAACCATTTGTCGGATTAAATACGCGCCGCGGTAATTATGTGCTTCGACTGGAGGCAACAGCAACAGCAACAGCAACCGCAATATACTCGTAGCAACATAGACAACAAGGCAAACAAACCGACAAGATCCGACCTCCGCCCATACCCATACCCATACCCATACCCATACCCATACCCATGCCCACAGCCGTCTTCGTCTCCGGCTCCAAAGCGTCAGCGACACGCAGCCCGAAAGCCGAAACAAGTTTCCAGCTTGAAAATTGAACAACGCCAGCGATAAGGCAACCGCACAAAGTGTCAAATGAATTTGTCGCACTCGGACTCGGGACATGGACAACGACAACAACAACAACAACAACAACATCAAGAACAACAACAGCAACAACAACATATAGACAACAGCCCCCAACACACACAAGACAATAAAAACAAATTTAACTGCCGAAATGACGAACCAACAACGAGACAATCAAACAATCACGTGAAATACTCACGCCCCGCAACCCTCCCCCCCACCCCTCCCGCGCAAGTAAATGTAGACACATGTGTGCGTATGTCCGTGGGTACAGGTGCTTCCGTTGCAGGGCGGATGTGCGTATTTGTTGAATTTCGTTTACACCTGTTGCACTGCAACACGAACAGCAACATCAAAGCGAACAACGCACAGCGAACAGCGAACAACGAACAACGGACGACAGGCAATGCATACAAAACCACAGACAACTTCCGCTGCACGACCTGCACAGGATCAATCAGAGCCTTCAGTCTGGCAGACCTGTTTCTGCCATTGCATCCAGCCAGTGAGTTGGCGTTTTCATTTTGATTTTGATTTTGATTTTTTATTCTTTGCGCCGGATAAGATCGGATGACGATCACACACGGACCCCAGCCGCAATCTGGTTGCTGTTGATATGCGTATGCGAATCCATAATGATTTCATTGATCTGTCATTTAGGAGCTACCAGCTTGCCTGCAAATCGCTTTAATAACTGTGTGCCATATGCCTACACTTTGAGAAAACAAGTAATCATATTAATCATAGCCTAAGTCAAATGTTAGAATTGGGAACAAAACTTTTTTGCAATAGTCATTTTAGAATAATTTGTTGCTTTAATTATGAAAAACTATTTCTTTCTTTTATAGAAATTTTCAAATTTAAAGTCATCCATCATCAAAACTGACTATTTGAGCTATTTGGAACTGCGTTTTGCTTCCAGTGTATGCATGTGTGATTATGCTTACGAGTTTTGATTGTATTTCTTTTTTAAGCATACATAAATACATACACACGTATGCACATACATACATGCATGCACATGAATATGTGTCTCACTGATAACGCTTCCTGGCTAGCAGGTCATTAGAGCAGCTCGCTTCAAAGGCCAATCTGCGGAAGATGCACCTTCAAAGCAGACACGGAGGAGCTTCGGCGCGCAGAATATAGCGGTAATTTTTGTTGAAAGCGCACACATCAAAATGAAGTTAGTTGGAAATATAAAGGAAATGAGGCCTGCCACATAGATACTATCAAAGTTACGGCAATGACTTGCCGGAAATGATCAAAAGTTGAATGAGAGCCGCGTTGATTTTGACGTGCCCCTCACTTATGCTATCTAAGATTTATATCAGAGCTAATTGCATAGGCTAATTTAGATGAGTTATAAGCTACTATAACGTATTTAATTTACTACTTCATTTATTATTTACTTCTCTGTACATGCATATATGCAACTTTTCTTATATGCACTAATCTGACGCTGATCTTCTTATCAATGTTTACTGCTGAAATTTGGGCGTTGTTTATTTGACAGCCGAATTTTTATTTTGGTATGTGGCAAGCTCTCCGTTTACCCATAAAACATTCGCATTTGCAGTAATTCGAACTGAGCTCATCTGCCCCATTCAATCCGTTTACCATTAGAGCCACTTGGCAACCGTCTGCTGTGCGTTTGTTGCAGCAGTTTGCTTTTGTCGCTTTTTCCGTCTTATCAACTTCATTCATTAGAGCTGTCAGTGCAGTCTGTGTGCGTGTGTGCGTCTGCGTCTTCGTTTGTGTGTGTGTGTGTGTGTGTCGGTTTGGTTATTGAGAGAGCAGCAGGCGAGCCAATACAGTTACTCAAATGGCAATACTTGCATGCCATGTACTCGCTTTGTTAAATATAGCACACTTCAATAAAAAAAAAAAAATGCCGTGCCAACGTTTCAGTTCGGTTTCCATTCATCAATATAAGAAAGCGACCCAAACTGTGTCAATCAGCGACAACAGCGGCGAAGACGGCGGCGAAGACGACAACGACAGCGAGATGAGGCAAAGACCAGTTTCGAGCGAATTGGCAGGGTCTCGTGCGCTTATCAGACCCGTTCCCCATCTCAGTTTGTTTGTTGGGTGTGTAGTGTGCCGCAAAGTCGCTGATTACAGTTAAATATATATATATTTATATATATATACACTTTTTTTTGCATAGGCAAAGGTGACCCGGCGAACTGTGGGGTATCAGCGGCTATCAAACATGCACGCACACACACACACACACACACAAACACACACGCACACAGAGAGGCACACGAACACGCTTAAGTGAAGAGCGTTTGAAATTTGCGTTGGGTTGGTTTGACTGCCCGCGCGGATTATGATTGAATAATGTGTCCACAACGAGGGTCGCAGCCGTAGCTGCTTGGCAGTCAATTATGCAAAACGGTTACTGCACTTTGCATTAATTAACACGAATACAAAAGCAACAAGAACAGCAATAACAATTGCAAGCAAACAACAGCCAAACTCTTTGCTCCGCTGTCACACAATTTGCACGTGTCCCACTCGTCGTATCGTGCTTAGGCCTAAGCTCAGCTTGCAGGGCAAACAGCTGTTCTGAGAGAGCGATTGGAAGAGAGTGGAAGAGTGCGCAAGGCGGCAGGCTGAATGCTGTTGTTATTGTTATTGTTGCCTTTTGTTATTGTATTGTATGCTGCCTCCCTTCCAGTGTGAGTGAAATATTTTGCAGTTAAATTTAAATTGAACGAGTGTGTGTGTGTGTGTTTGTTTGTTTGTGTGCGTGTGTGTTTATGCTAGTGTGCTTGCAACATTTTCAGTAATTTAAAAATAAGTGCGCCGACGACCAGCGGCCCCAAATAGCATCCGCGAAATGCAGCAACATCAGCAGCAGCAGCAGCAGCAGCATCAGCAGCCGCCGCAGCCGTCGTCGTAGTCTTTGCCACTGGATTGGCCCAACCATGCCATGTGATGCGTGTGCAGCATACGCAAGCGAGAGAGAAATGGCCAGGGGCTGGGGCTGGGACTGAGGCTGCGGCTGCGGCCGCGGCTGAGGCTGGGGCTGGAGCAGCAGGCGGGTCTCCGGTCGGTCGGTCCGTGTGCGCGAGATAAACAAACTGCCAGTTCACTATCAATCAAATACCGGAAACAGCTGCTTTAGTTTTATTTTGCCATAGCCATTTGGCACAGCAACACACACACACACAAACACACACACACACGCACAGTCAAACTCAGAGGCAGACAGACAGCAGCGACTTAGGCGACGGCTGCATCGTCGTCGTCGTCGTCGTCCACGTCATCGTTCATCTCAACGTGGCGTACGTTTGAACACAGAGACAACAACAACGAATGCATGCATACAGAATGAAAACAGTGTGTTAATATTTAGTATTATATGATTTTTTTTATTTTGTAGTTTTTAACGGAACATACATTCTAAAAACATTACATAAAGTTCTTCATCTTCTTCATCGACACACCGCTCGCGGGCCTCCTCCACACCGTCGAGCCCAACATCGTCTGCATCATTCTCATCGGCTACTCAGTTTATTTAATTATAGTAAAATGTACAAATAAAATAAATATTCATTATGTATAGCTTGTATGTATGTATAGTGCCTTAGATATTAATCGTTTACTTAATATTCTTCATCTTTCTTTTTTTCTTTCATATTCTTTTTCCTTTCAACTATATTTAGGGAGTTTTTCTTTTAGTTTGTTTTTTTCATGTTTTTTCTTTCTTCTTCTTCTTTTAATAGTTAGGATTTAAGCATAGTATATGTTTGTTTGTGTGTTCTGTATTTCTAAGCTATTAGCTTATATGTAACATATACATTTATAACATATGGTAAATTGTTTTGTTTTTGTGTGTTTTAGTTTCAACATCGTTTTTAATATAAATTTGCTTGTCGCCTTTGCTAATCGGGGTTGTTTTTTTTTTATCATAATCTTTAGCTCTGCATATATAAAATTGTTTTTAGTATTTTTGCTGCATATAGTTACGGATTTTAACTTTTAAGATTTTGTTTGGCTTTATTTATTTATTTCATAAGTATTAGTTCTGTTTTTTTTTTGTTTTATTTTTTTATTTTCTTGCATATGTTTTGTTGTTATTTGGAATTTTCTTGCATTTGTATTTATTATTTATTATAGTAATTTGCTGCTTGGTTTTCTATGTACATATCGAAGAATTGTATGTACAATCGTTAAAGTTATTTATTCTATTCAAAAAAAAAAAAAAAAAAAACTATCAACTCTCATATAAAATACATTAATACGAAATTAATTATCATCTCTCGTTTTTTTTTATAGTGTTTATTATAAAATTATGTTATCAGTGTGTTTTTTCTTTTTTTTTTTTAACTTATTTTCCTGTAGTAAAGTAAACTTTTTATGGCCAACTGACTTTAGATTCCATATATGTACACACACATACTATACACACACACACACACACATACACACACACACACTCATACACATATATAAGCACATTTATACTGATCTATAGCTGGACTAATATATCAAAATGTGTGTTTTTGAAATATAATAATTATACCCATTAAATTCGTACTGTGTTTTCTCTTCATTTTTGTTTTTTTTCTGCTACTTTATAGATTGTATATGAATATATATGTGAATAATTTTGTATAGAAATTTGCTTTTTCTACAACATCAAAATGGACTGGTTTCTTACAAATTGTATCTAGTTTTTGTGTCTTGTGTATATATATGTATGCATAAGTTTTCAATAGTTTTCTTTTCGCACAAATATTTTTCTAAAAGTTTCGTTAGGTTAATCCAAATTGTTCAGTTATCGCTACGTCATAAAAAAAAAATGGTTTACTTTACAGATTGTATTCATTGGTGTTGTCGAAATATCATTGGAATTATTTATTTGCATTGAGAAAAGTTGAACAAAACCATTTAAAAACAAAAAAAAACGTCCTCAAATCGACAAATATCAAAATTAAAATGCAAAAAATGAAAAATAAGAAATCGGTTCAAAACACATCTTCTATGAATGTGTTGTCGCTTGTTTTAGTTTTCAATTTTTCTTTTTTTTTTAGTAATTGTTTTCCATTCATTAGTTTGTTTAAATTAAGCGAACATTATTTTTTAAATAACATTTCTAATAATTAATAATTATCTGTTTGCAGTCTTTGGTTATTTATTTTTTCTTTTCTTGTTTTTTCTTTTTTTTTCCCTTTCATTTTAAATCATACATTAAACATTTTTTAAATCATACAATTAATATTTGTATATATATAAATATATATATATAAGCATATATCTTTAAGTCATACATTTAATATTTGTATATATAGGCGTATATATATATATATAAATTTTCGAAGTGCTGCACTCCTCTGCTCCACCCGCCTCCACCCGCTCCACCTACCGTTTAACTTTCTGCCAGCGATTTTCGTGTGTGTGTCGCGTCTTTTACGCGCGGCAAAAAACGCGCACACAAAACGCGCGCTCGTCGCCTTAATAGTCCGGACTGGAGTCGAGCAGCCGCTTCTCCGGCGTCAGATCGCCCTTGCGCAGTATCCGGCTGGCCGCGCTGCAGCCATGCTCGAAGCCCTTGCCGTTCGACTGAACGCCACCGTTTTGCGGTCCATTCGGTCCGCCGCCGTTGAGGCTGCCGCCGAGACCGCCCATCGGCACAATGGGCATCATGCTGCTGGTGGAGCCGATGCCGCCGGTGGTGGGGCTGCCCTGGCAGCGGCAGCCGCGACCCGCGAACCGTGCATAGCACTTCTCGCAGAGCTTAATGCAGCCGCGCATCGGCCAGTAACACCAGAGGCAGGGCAGCACAATGGACAGGGCGCCCAGCCAGCCCCAGCGCTGGGTGCGCTTGTAGGGGCCGCAGGAACAGGGATTATCGACGCAGGGTGTCCCGTTGCCGTCGTCGCAGTCCATGTCGTTGTCGCGGGCGCAGTGGTAGAACAACGCCTTGGCGCAGCAGAGGCACGAGGCGTAGTCGATGATCGACTCGGCGCTGCAGAGGCACGTCTTGTTGCACACCCAGGTCTGGGGCAGCGGCCGTGGACTCTGGCACTGCTCGCAGCGGCAGAGGCCGCACCGTGGACAGACAATCGGATTGAGCAGCGACGGATCGCCGCCCATCACAATCGGTGCGCCCATTTGGCCGCCGCTGCCCGGCAGCGATTGCTGCTGCTGCTGCTGGAGCAGCTCCTCCAGCGCGTGCATGTGCTCCTTGCTGGCGGCCGTCGCCGATGCCGGCTGCTTGGTGATGGGCTGCGCCAGCGGCTGTACACTGGCTGCCGCCGCAAAGCCCATTCCCAGAACGCTGCGTGGCGGCGCCGGCGGCGGCGGCCCAAACTTTGAGGCGGGTGCTTTGGTGTGACCATTTAACTGATGCGATTGTTGTTGTTGTTGTTGCTGTTGTTGTTGTAATTGTTGTAGCTGTTGTAGATGCTGCGCGGGAGTGTGGTGCAAATGCGAATGTATTAAGCCATCGGTGCCATCGATGCCCGCCGCTGCCGACGCTGACGCTGACGTTGACGTTGAGGTTGCTGAGCCCGCAGCTGCCGCCGCCGCCGCCAGTCGATTGATGTGATGGGCGTGTGGATGGTGTCCGGGCGCCGTCGCCGTCGTCGCTGCTCCGGATGCTTGATGGTGATGCAGCTGCTGGTGTCGCTGCGGCAGCAGCAGCAAATGATGCGTCGTTGTCTGGCCGTTGTCCTGCTGGCCAGCCGGATGCTGGCTGCGCGTCGCATGCTGGAGCGGCGTGTCCACGTACTCATTGGTGAGCCTTTCGGATTCGGGTCGCGGTTGCGCCAGCGTGACGGGAGAGGCGGGCGGCTGACCCGTTGACAACAGTGACACGGGCTCAGCGCTTTGGAAATGACTAAGGAAGTTGTTGTTGTTGTTGCTGTTGCTGTTGTTAATGTTGTTGCTGCCGCTGCCGTTGCCAGTGATGGTCAGCAGCGGTGCGGGCGGACGGCGACGCGTAAAACTGGATGTGGAACCAGCGCTGCTGTTCGCCGTGGCCGTCGATGAGGATGCGTTGCTGCTGTTCCGGCTCAGGCTGCTCGGACGCTGCGGCAGAAATGTCAGATGATGGATCTGATAGTCGTCGTAGTCGCCCGACGCGGGTATTATCGATATAATGTTGTTGTTGCTATTAATGTTTGTTGTAGCCGTTGTTGTTGTTGTAGTTGTTCTTGCTGTTGTTGTTGTTGTTGTTGATGTTGCAGTGTTTGCGCTAATACTCGGATGTTGCTGATTGCTGTTGTTGTTGCTGCTGCTGCTGCTGCTGTTGCTGCTGCTGTTGCTGCTGCTATTGTTGCTACTGTTGCTGCTTGTGTCGCCACCTAACGCTGTTGGCTCCGGCGCCCTTGGTCGATGCACGCGCGGTAGTAGCTTTGGGGGCCGGGGTGGCGCCAAGGGATCGCCGCCATTTCTGCGATCCATGTAGTGTTCAAACCAATTCCAACCAACAGCCTGGCACTGCACTAAGGCTACGGCTGCCTCCTGCTCGGCCTTCAATAGTGCCCTCGGTAATTGCTGTGCCCGAAATCGGCTCGATTTGCCTTCATCCTAGCACGTTGATCCGCCTATTGCTGTTCTTGCCGTTCTTGCCCAGCGACGATTGCTTTCTGTGAATGGGGAAAAGACACGAGTTAGTTGCAAGTTTCTCTTCTGCTTAGCACTTATATATATATTTTGTTTTATTTATTTATTTATTTTTTCTTTTTGCATTTATCTGCAACTGCCTTTAAATGGCACGTACAATATATAAACACATTCTTAACAGATGATGGAATGGCAATTGCGCGGGGGGAAGGGCTAATTTAATGCGGGGCAAGTATAGCGAAGGCCCCCTGCAACATGGCACGATTCTGTTGTTGTTGTTGTTGTTGTTGCTGTTGTTGTTATTACTGTGCTTATTTGGTTTAAATATAAAAGTTTTATTCAACGAGTATATTTCATTGTTTGTAATTAATTTCTTGCTGTGCCATTAAAAAAAAAAACACAGCTAAAAACAGCAGCAACAACATCGCTTTGGTCAGCTCAACGCCCAAGAAAAAGGTCAAAATCTTTGGCGTGACTTTTGTGTAAACATAACGCAAAGCTTTATATACTCTACAACTATCAAATATATATGACTGGGTATATATCCATAATCATCAAATTAAATATATATATTTTTTATTAATTATCAAGAAAAATATTGTGTGATTTTCTTTGCAATTATTATTATTTTTTCAAATAACGAAAAAATCAAAAAGTACTTATATGCCCATATCGTAATGCCTTGCAGGGTATCTAGTTGTTTATCTTGCGTTGGGTCTTAATATGCTCTTTCAAATGTCTCGAATTGGCACTAAACATGAAAATTCACTTGAATTCGCTGCCTGGACACATGATATTTTCGAGATTATGGCTCCCTAAATGTGAGTTTGGCTAATTTGGCTGGGTTGGTTTTTTTTTTTTTTGTTAAAGGGAATCGTGTTAAATGGGATTTCTTCAGAAATTGCGCTAGGCTACTGTTTGGGCTCTTGGGCAAACAGCATCCAGCAGCATTGCTTAATTTCATATTTTTGGTTTGTCAGCCGAAGAGTTTGCTCAACTCGGTATTTTGCTATAATTTGTTGTTTATTTTTTTAGTATTATTATCGCCTCGGACCATTTGAACTGACTAACCTACATTATCTTTTTATAGCCACTCCCGCGGTTCGTAAAAATCGAAATAAAAGTAATTTGGGCGCATTATCGCTTTACCCATTTTAATTAGTTTTATTATTCAAATAATATTCAATTCACATTTTCTACATTGGCTGCCCGGAAATAGGCAGAAGACTCTTTTGGGGCAATAAAAAAATGTTAAAAAAATGATTTGGAACCACTTAACGGCAAATTTATATATGTATATGCATATAGACATATGTGTTTACCCATTATTGAATGCGTGGCACGAGTCAGATTGTATTTGAAAATACAGGAAATTAATAAAGGCTAAAATGCTCTATATAAAATCGGAATATATACGTATATGGAGCGAAGTGGCGATAAAAAGCGTCAGGAATTAGTATTATTATTATTATTATTATTGGTGTTTTGCAGCTTACAAAACGCCAGCGAAATGTACACAACAACAAACTAAAATGGATCTTTATAGATTCACCTTTACATAAGTATACAGCAATATATATATATATAGATATACAATCTATATGTATATTGTATAAACACGCGCATTTGTGTGTTGGTATAAAAATTAACACAAACGCCCACTTATTGACGTCATGTCCGGTACTCAAAAACAATTTTCGAGAATGACCACAATTGAGAAAAACAAAATCGAAATAAACAGCCAACAGATGAGGAATGGGCTTTCGACCAGCTAGAAAGGGGCCGAGGGTCTATTTGGGGGTATTCTATGGCAGATCGTTGCTGATTGCCAATAAGAAAATCTACAAAAAAAAAAAATAAGAAACAAAATGAAAATAAAATAATAATAATGCTCGACGTGTGTGTGTGTGTTTGCCAATCGTTTTGGCCGTAAATGTGATTTGATTTTCTCTTTTGAGTTTTCATATTTGATTCAAATTTGATTTTATTTTATTGCCTGGGGATTATCAAATGAGTTTTGTTGTGCAAATTATTTGGTAATTTATTGACATTTATGCTTAAACCGAACAAGACAGAAATGATAAATGAACAAATATTTAAATTCAAATTTTATATGTGTATTTAACAAATTACTAAGCTGAATTCATAGAAAATTGCATAGTAAATAAATACAAATATTACTTTCCAAATATTCAACTATAGTAATAAGTAATTTTAGTAACAGAAATTGAAATGTTCCTTTTAATTATATACATCATTCAATTTCTATGACTGTGTGGAAAACTGGAGCCACGCCCAAAACTCAAATTAGTTTCCCAGCACTTAAAAAAAAAGCACGCAATGCCAAGATTTTCGATTTCATTCTTAAATTAATTGGCACAGCGCAACAGCAACAGCAGCAACAAAAGCAAAAAACAACAACAATATCATCACGTAATTTAAAAAGATTTTTCTTATTTTTAATTGCGTTAGAATTTTTGTATTGTTGCTGCTGCTGCTGCCGCTGCTTTTTTGTTGCTGTTGTTTTGTTTTTTCGTTCATTTTGATTTGGTATTTTTATTTTTCTGCCGCCAACAGCACGAAGCATTGGCAAACTTTGACCTTGGCAAGAAGTAGTGAAAAAGTGCTGCCAATTTATATATTTTTTAAAGTACATAGCGCATTTATTTTTAACATTGTTGTCACTGTTATTGCTGCCGTTGCTGTTGTTGGTGCTGTTATTGCCGCTGCTGCTGCTGCTGCTGTTGCTGTTGCTGCTGCTGCTTTTGCTGCTTTTTCAATGGCGCACAGAACGAAATTTGCCATTTGAATTTGAAACGTATTCATTAATAAGTGAACTTGACGTTGCGGGCGCCACAGAACAAGTCACAAGTCGCTGTCGTCGTCGTTGTTGTTGTTGTTGTTGTTGTTGCCGTCGCTGCCAGCGGCGCAGTCAGCGTCCAAGCGACAGCGATTATGTCTTTCATTCAAACGATTCAAACGATTCGACGGGTTATTTTTTTGCCATTGTATTTTTTTCTTGTGTTTTGTTTGTTGTTGGTGTCAGTGCCTGTTGCAATTCAAATAGAATTTTTTAAGGCAGACAACCTGCAGCAAGAACCACAACAGCCACAAAGCGTCAAACAGCTTAAAAAATAAGCTGCGTTTCTATAGAAAAATAATCGCAGGCAAATCAAATGCAAACAGGTTTTTTTTATTTTATTTATTTTATTTTATTTTATTTTTTTTTCGACTTGCTATTAATACTGTTCTGGTTTATAAGCCGGGCCGCGCAGTGGGCGTAGGTGACATTGAAGTTGGAGTTGGAGGTGGAGTTAAAGGGGGTGGGGCACGCCCCGCTGCTGTTTACATAAAATTAACTGCCTGCCAAAGAAATATCAGCATGACCCAATTATCATAAAAAAAAGAAATCATCTAAAAAAGGCAATTTTATGAACTACACATTAACGTATTAACGTACATACGTATATAAGCCGTAATTAATGAACATATTTAGCCAAATAAAATGTGGCAATAAAATTATCAGCAGACACTGTATAAATAAACATTGTATTTAAACAGCTAAAGACCTTTAATTGCTTTTAATATTGTCCTCAATTAAGCGATGGCAACACAAATTATATCATTTTATTATATTATTATTATATTATATTAAAGCGCATCTACTACAGTGGTTGCTCGTAAATTGAAACTGAGAAAATAATGAAGCTGATTCTTCAGCTTGATTCTAAAACAGTTATTGGAAATGCTTTTTAATATTATCTGTTTTAAAATATGTTAAACAAATTTAAAAATGATTATATAATAGAGATCGAAACGTTCTAATTAGTTAGCGACTACTGTATTAGGGAATCACGTGGTACGGGGCGTTTAAATATTTCTGCTATTTTTATTTATGGCAAAAATTGCTGAACTGTGGAAATTTACAACACTTTCTGAAGCAGTCAGCAATGGCTCTCTATATAAATTTGTATATTTAATACATACATATATATAACTGTTACTATGCATATAATCTATATTAATATAAATTAAAATCAAAGCTAGCATATTTAAGAATATTGGCTCGTGCGCTTTGACAACACTTATCATTATTATTATTATTATTATTATTATTTTTTTCTTATATACGCTTTCATTTTATTTAAGTTGGGTAATTATTTGCGAAGGGAGCGAGATGGTGTGGAGTGGAGTGGCGGGGAAGGGGGTAATTTTCGCTGTTGAAAATATGTTGTATTTAATGCATTTTGGCGCGACGCCTGCTAAAAATATGTGCGGATATGCCTTAAGGGCGAGCAAACACAGAAACAGATACGCAAACAGATGCATGAACAGATGCAGATGCAGATGCAGATGCTGATGCTGATGCTGATGCAGATACCAGATACGAATACGGCTACAGCAGGCGACGGCGACAAATGAAAAACCTACACAGGAAACACTAATGACTGCAAGCAAAGAACTGCGCAGCCTCGTGGCAGTAAATCGGTAACGGAAAAGACTTGGCGAAAAAAGAGTGGCAGGGAAAAGGGAACAGGGAACAGGGAAATCAATCGGCATGCACAGCGGCTGGCACAACATAGCCGCAGTCGCTGTCGCTGTCGCTGCCGCTGTCGCAGTCGCTGTCGCTGTCGCAGCACAGATCATTAAACTATTTAAATGCTCGGGCCGAGAAAGGGCAGCAGCAGGCAGCGGGGCGCGAGGAGCGTTGGCGGCAGTGACAGACAGCTCAAGCCAGAGACTAAAAGAAGTAAAAACTGAAAACCAGACGCAAGTAGTCTAAAAGGCCATATGTTGTGGATGCTGCTGCAGCAGCAGCAGTCGCAACAGCAACAGCAGCAGCAGCAGCAGCAAAGGGCAGCTAATAGTTTTCAAAGCAAATGAGCAGCACATGTGGCAAACACACACAGATACAGATACACCGTCACAGATACACCAGATATCAGATACAAACACACAGATGCTGCTGCTCACGCATGTGCGTTATATAGATATATTATATATATAGTGTGTACATATATACTTATATAGGGTCTACGTCTATGCTCTTGATAATGATGCTGATGATTATGTTGGCTGCTTTTTTGTCCATTTTTCTTTACTTTTATAGTAATCATTGAAGCTAACTGGCTGACTGAAGCTCAGAAAGAGACAGATGCCGATCGGGCGAGTGAGAGCGAGAGCGAGATGCGAGATGCGAGAGAACTGAGGATGAACGAATGCACAGCAAAAAGATCAAATCACCAACAAATGAGGCAACAACAAAAACAATAGCTCAAGTAAAAATCTAGCTGCCATAAATGCCCGACTGGAAAATACACTGCTTACAGCGGAAAAAGAAGTAAGAGCAAAAAAACAAGTGATTTTTAAGCACAAGTTTTGTTGATTATATTAATAAGGTGAGGAACTCTAAAACTGTGTAATGAATCAATGGATTGATTAACTTGAGATAGTTTAACGATTTGTTGTTCGTATTCTTGGCTTGAACTTTAAAGAAGATAATCAGATAAAGTAATAAGTAATTAGTTTGACATCTTTATCTCAAACAAATATACCCATTACGCTATGAAAAACAGGGTACATAAACTGGAAACGATTCGACGGTTAGTTTTGTTGTTGTTGTTGTTGTTGCTGTTGTTGCTGGCAGTGAGTAAGAAAGAAGCCCATAAACTACAGATGATCGACCTCAAGATTTTCTTGCACTGATTGTCGCTGAAGCGTAGGCTCTTACAATTTTCCTAGGCAGCTGTATCTATTGCTGCGTATGTGTGTGTGTGTATCTGAGCTGCGTCAGCTGGTGCATGGGCCGTAGTAGGTAGATTTCAGGTAGAATCTGTGTGTTGTTATAATGACTAAAGTGAGTTACAGTTAAGTGGCAGCCAAAAAGGAAGCTGCAACATTTGCTTGTTGTTCGTGTTGCTGTGTTGTTGTTGTTGTGCCTAAGTGCTGTTTCATTGTTGTTGCTGCACACCTTTTGACTGGCAACAACAACAACAACATAGCTGCCCTTGCCTTATAAATAGATACCTTCAACAGATGTTTTACACAAAAATTTTCATTGAAAATGTTGAGACAATAAGGGGAAATTTCCTATACAATATACATATGTACATATATAAAGAAATGTGCCTAAAGGACCTGGCTGTAATGGTCGTATCCGTCTGTCATTTCCTTTGAGCGATTCAGAGATAAGTTTGGTTTCGAAGATATGTTGATTAAACATTTTATTGCATTTTAACAGCAATGCTATTTAATGATAATAATAATAATAATAATTATTGATTAAAAGAATTTAACAAATTTATATGTTTGCATACTAATAATACTTATATGAATGGTTTTCGTTTCCATTAATAAATTCTGTTTATTGTATTTTCAGCTCTGGCTCAGCTCATTCTTCTGCTTCGGCAACGCCCACAATTTGCGGGGGCCAATCCCCTCCAAAAAAAAGAACAAAAAATAAGGACAGCTCCCTAATAGAGTGATATAGAAGAAGGCCTACATACGTAGATGTGTATAAAGCTGCGTGCAAACAGCGCACAAATACATTCAAATTTTCTATATTCCATTTTTTTCGTGTGCTATTCAAAAATTCCGGTCACATCCTTACACGCGCAACGCCCACGCAACGACGCTAACGGTGGCAGCGACGTCGACGTCGACTGCACAGGCGACAGCTGCTTGTGTTGCCTAAATATATATATATATATATATATATATACATATATCTATATATCTAGCTGACAACGTGCTAACACACACACACACACACATACACAAATTGCCAAAAAAGAATACGCCAAATAAAATAAGCGACATTCATGACATGCTGTTGATGACGTCAATGACACACCACACACACACACACACACACACCCACACAGACACACACGTGCTCAAAAAGGAACGCCAGCACGTCTGTCGTCTGCCTCTACCTATGTATAACATTTGTTTCCCCACTTATAGAGCAGAAAATGCTACCAAAATAGCAACAACAACAGCAACAACAATGGCAAATGAGAGCCAACAACGGACTTTCTTTTGAGCCCAAAGAGCGAGCAGGCAACCACCCAAAAAAGAAAAGCGCCCGACATCAACCTGACCCGCCTTAACTTGCCCTCAAGTACAAGCACACACACACACACACACAGTCCATTCACACACACAGCCAAAAACAGCTGAGCAGGCAAAGTTTATCAAAGCATAGAAACAGGCGCGTGATTTGAGGGCACGCACAAAGCGAGAGAGAGACAGATAGAGATAGAGAGAGAGGGGGGGAGTGCGAGAGCGTGCAAGACTTGACTGTCTGCGCTTTGCTATTTTTAGCCACATTTTGGCCAACAAAAAGCGCCCAACGCTGCTCCGTGTGGTCGTTTCTGGCAGATACAAAAAGAGGTGAGTGACGCCTAAAGTGTTTGTCGCGCTATGAATCTTTGAGATACATTTGCCCAGGATAACAAAACCAGCAGTAGCAGTAGCTCTCGCAGTAACAATAGCAGCGTGGGCTCGTCTCAAGCTGAAGCGGAGCTGGTCACCTACGCAAAATGTGCCCCGGAACGCTTTCAAAAGGATGTGATGTGGTTGCTGCCGCTGCTGCTGTCTGTCCAGTGTGGGCGCAGCAATGGTTGTCACCTACAGGTGGCAAAGATTGCGCCCAGCCATTGTGCTCATTACAGCCAACTAGCTGCGATCAAAGGCCGCCCGTTCGGACTGATAGCTTAGGCGTCATTTTTTCCTTTTTGAACATATTTCTATTATTTGATTTTGTTTTCCAATCATTTCATTGACGACATTCGCTATCCCAAACGGATTTGTTTATATATATATATATACTGTAGGTGTATCTATATATGTATGTATGTATCGCATGTGCGCGTTTAATGAGCATTTTGTATGCGCTTCTCGACAAATTGCCATTTGGGTGGCCCCTAAAGAAACTATGAGGAGAACTCAAACGGGGAGCCGCTTAAGCTTCGGAGCATGCAAAAACTAACAAATGAAAGCGAATTAAATGCCCGAACAGCGAGGGGGAATCGGGAAAGGTGGGGGGAGGTGGGCATGCGCTAATGGATAGCTTGATATGGAAATGGAGTATATAAGCAATATAAATGATGTCGTTTCGCAAGCGAGTGACAGAAATTAATTTATTTGATAAATAAGTATTTTAGGCAAATAATTATACAATCACCATTTCAATATTCGAAAACATTAAATTAAACTTCTTAGATATTGAAAATATCTATCATAACTTTTATAGTTGTTGTTAAACCAAGTTGTGTATTAAAACTAAAATCGGAAGCACAACGAAATTTAGAAAGCTTTTTAAAAGTGGCGATTATATTTTTGGGATATTTTGAATTACAACCCGACCAAAGAAAGAAAACGCTTTTAAAAATCTAGTTCAGCTATATTTTAATTCAACGAAAGCTGGTTATAACAAAGGTTTTCTTTATGTTCAGTAAGACTTTATTTTAAGCTACTTATTAAAGACAAATACTAGCTTTGTTACTCACCCACAGATTGTCTGATTGAATGTTGTTGGAAACCACAAAAAACTACTTTTAAAAAAGATGGAAACTGGGCATCAAAAAAACTTTTGTTCAAGCGAAAAAACAAATTAATTGCAGGTATTTAAATATAACGTCAGTTACATTATATATCCCTAAACTAGTCTAGAACTCTTGAAGAGTATCAATTAATTCGATGATTATTTCAAATTGAATTCATTACTTTTCGGTAAACATAGGAATAAAACATGTCTACGTGAATTCTGCGAGTGCAAAATGTTCAGATACTTTGGCTTTTATAGCAAGTGTGCCCATTAATTTCATCATCATCATCATTGTCGCTATCATCATCAGCGCCAAAAATCGTCATTCGTTGCACTGCCCTACACAGTTGTTGTTGTTGCTGCTGTTGTTGTTGTTGGGGTGTTTATTTTTAAAAATTATAATTTTCAAAAATAACAATTTTGCGACGACAAAAATAATTAAAATCACATGTTTGCTTGCGGCATAAAATGTTTTCAGACTTTTTGGTTTTTCTTTCTTATGTATTTATTATTTTGTTTCTTCGACTGCTTTTGTTTTTATTTTTATTTTCGGTTTTTCTGGCTCGTTCTTTGGCTTTTCACTTGGCGTTTCGCTTTGCTGGCAGCGCAAAAAGCCGCAGAATTCAGCTCTTTCGTCAAAGCAAAGTGCTCGCTTGTTCACTTACATATTGATGTATATTTGCATAATATCATATATATATATATATATATATATAAATATATAATATATATAAACTTATTTATATGTTCGCTTGTCAGTTTATGTTTCTGCATTGCAGGTTGTTGGTGTTTCTAATCTTTTGCTTAGTTATGATTGATTGCATCTATATATATTTTCAGTAAACATAATAGTACATCTTAAAGATACAAAAATATCTTTTGAATGCAACTTGTTAATTTACTTATTAATAAGTAAGGAGTTTAGTTTGAAACCAGCATTTTGTCGACTTTAAAGTCTTTTATAGTAAGTACTGAATAATCATTAGATCTATCCTAAAATAGATGCTGTGGTAAGCAGTTAAAATGACCCACATATCTAACTCATAAATCTCGAAATTAATTGTAGCTACGTCTACGTATCTTCCATATTATTTATCTCGATATGCATGCGCTCACATATATATATATATAAATATATATATATTTATTTATGTATATATTGTATGTATTTTAGTAATATGTAATACAAATTTTGGCTGTGCTTTCTGTATTTGCGTCTGTGCCTCGGTTTTCCCAACAACAATTTGCGATAGCCACGTTTTCTAGACTGCGTCATCAACGACATTGTCGATTTGGCTCAAAGTGTTTGGCTAATACTTTGAATACCTGATTCCTGTTGTTGCTGTTGCTATTTGTTATTTATTTGGTTAATCAAATTTAAGCATATAATTTATTTATTTATATGCCCGAGAAGCGTTAGCTTAGCCACGTTCATGAATGAATTTTGCGGGTTTCTGCATATTTTTGGCTATGACATAAATAGGTGTACATATAGCTGTGTGTGCGTGTGTGTGTGCGTATTTGTTCACATCAATTTAAATTTAATTTAATGCCAAGTGCGCCTGGCAAAAATAATAAAAACTATTGCAAATCACGCTTCCATTGAAAATAACACACACAGTTTGTGAAAGAGCTGGCAGGATCTCTTCGCCACCGCCCCCACCCCCCTTGGGCAGTGGTTATCAGAACGAAAACAGAAACGTATCAGATCGAAATCGAAATCGTTTCCAAAAAAAGAAGTCAAAAATGCAGTCACAAGCCAAAAAAAAAAAAAAAACACAAAAAATAAAATCAAACAAATAACGCTCGACAAGTAAACGTATGTGGAACGCAGAGACCATCGATCAAAATATAAACAACAACAACAACAACAACGACATGAGGGGGAAAACAAAATGTTAACATGCCCACAACGAACTTATCGGGCTGAAAAGTTTGTACGCCTCTTCATTTATTTTCGGACTCTCGACTTATGCGGCCCGCTGCCCGATAGAGACGTTGCTTTAGCACCCTATTCCCAGCGGCCAAAAGAGTATATTCGTTGTGCGCTTCAAAGTTTGGATAAACAAACGTAGAAATACGCTTTAGATTTACTGTTGGCATGTTTTGGGTTTACAACCCTATACAACCTTTTATATATATATATATATGTATAGGGTTAGCAGTGTATTGCGACATCGGGAGTTTCCCACTGATAGGTTTTTTTTCAAAGTGGTTACCGTTCCACAGTTCTTAACCCGCTCCCGATAGCTGTTGATATTTTAAGCGTTTTTGTCAGTGGAAAATAGAAAGTAAGAGCTATACGAAAGTGCGCTTATCGAGCGGATGCCACGGGAGAAGAAGAAGAACTATCGATGACGAAATCGGCCCATAAATAGAACTAAATTTTATTTTTTCTTTTATAGATTTGTTTCTTTTTTTTGGCTAGGCATGCTTATGAAGCGTGCAGTGTGTGTTGGGCGCGCCAGCACGTGATATTCCCAAGTTGGAAAGGGTGTCGAGTGGCCAGGTGTTAAGGTGTTAAGGGAAGTGACAACCGTGGGTGAGAAACTGATTAGACAACTGGCAGATTTAGTGAATGGAAGTTCACAATCGGCCCAGCTTATCAGCCGGGCAACAATGAAACGAAACGAAACGAAACGAAGCGATGCAAGCGAGCGATTCGAATAGCATCGAATTCAAATCGATCACATCCGATTCCAAAAATATACATATAAACAACTATATGTCTAAATAGAGGAGAAACTATTTAAACAAATTGTTTTCGTTTGGTTCTCGTATTTAATATTATATTTTTATTTTTATTTTGATTTTTTACGGCAATTCTAATCTTTATTATGTGCCTTTGCATTATCAGTGTGGCAGATCGGTAAATAGCTGCGCGACGAGACAAACAAACAACCGCAAAGTCAGTTAAACATTTTTGTGCTCATACCCTATGATTGTGTCCAGCGGCATTGAAGTTAGCTTCATGCAATACCATTTTTTCTTTTCTCAAATTAGACTAGGAATCAGTTTGTTTTTTCGTTTAGAACAAAGTCCAAAGTCACATATTAACTCCAAAACAAATTGATTAATAAAATACAAATTTTAATTTCCGGCAAATTGAATACATAAATGGTGCGACTATCTTTATACAACATTTCCTAAATAAATTATATGCTTGTTTTATTCAATCTAAAATAATCCTTCCTGTTGTTGTTTACTACACAATACTATATGCTATGCCAAGCTCGTATAATCGCCTATATGCACATAAATACATATATATATATATAGACATAAATTAACATTTGCATTTGTCACGACCCTGCCACAAATCAGCTGTAGAAATTGTAATTGTGCATTTCCTGATATCTGAGATATTGCGAAGGTTGAACGTTTCGAAATCGCAATTCCATATAGTACTTAACTCTACTTATTTAGTTATTTTTTTTTGTTTTATTTTAGTCTTGGTGTAAAAACTTACATTGATTTTCAAAAGCAATCCGTATAAAATCCAAAATAAAGTATATATTTGCGTGCAGATATATATATATATAGTTTTTCGCTGCAAGTGTATAATCCGTTTGCGTTCGACAATTTGTCTTAGATAGAATATATATATATATATATCCAATTAATGCTGTACTCGTTTACTCGTATAATCCAAAGTTTGGGTACAAATGGGGCACTGGTCGCTCGGATTTGACTTGAATTTGGTGGCCTTTATTTCTACTACTCGCGATCGCGGCATATACTACATATATATATGTATGTATATATGTATATATATATATATGTGCGTGTGTGTGTGTGTATATATGTATATACAAGTAGACGGGCGTAGATTTGCTTTGCTGCTTGTGTTATTTATTTAGCATTTATGTACATATTAAAAAATATTTTTTATTCGCTTTGCTGGTTTTTTTCGCATTTCATTCACAAAAGTAAATTTAATTAACACAAAACGCGACGTTGACAGCGACTGCGACTGAGGCTGCGACGCTGGCAGCACAGGCGACTGTTACAGGTTTGCGTGCCAAAAATATAATAATAATAATAATAAATGAACGTTTGCGACGGCAGCAGCGACGACGACGATGTTTACGTTGACGGTGGCGGTGACAGCGACAGCGACAGCGACTGCGGCTCACATACACATGCACACTGGCACGCACACATACACGCTCACACTGACGCACACTAGG